>CM042551.1:11992500-12405000 GCA_023630585.1 Cranoglanis bouderius
ATTATGTACAAATTTTTTTTTTATCTTTACCTCACTCTCACTCTTCATATAATTTTCTCATTTCGTCAAAGCCAGGGCAGCTTTTTATTAATAATACTGTTTCCTGATTTGAGTGCTGTTCGAACACTATTCGAATGAATGGTCAATGGTCTGCACTTATATAGCGCCTTTTAACCTTAGCGGTTCTACAAAGTGCTTTACATTCGCCCAATCACACATACACTCACACAGCAATGGCAGCAGAGCTGCCATGCAAGGCACTAGCCTGCCATCGGGGCCAATTTGGGGTTCAGCATCTTGCCCAAGGACACCTCGATATGTGGTGTCATATGGGCTGGAGATCAAACCGCCAACCCTACGATTAGTGGACAACCTCCTCTACTACCTGAGCCACAGCCGCCCCAATGAAGACAACTGAACACACACATACAGTAGATGATCATTTGAAGCCTGCATCCAGAGATCATGCAGTCTTGGCAATTCAAATGCTAAGAGAGGAAGAATACAAGATTCAAGATCATGCCACACAGGAGTTGCTGCTTAGCTTTATTGAGCATTATGCCTCAAGCGGCAGGAACTACTCCAAAATCTAAACATGCACCAACACTTAATGATAATTCCACTTCAGTCTTCTCCTGTGCTATAATGATGATTATTCAGGGACAACTGTGACTATGTGTTTCCACAGCAGAGTAGACAAACCATTATAATAATACTCTGGAATGACAGCTATGTGACATTCAGCATGACAAAACTTTCAGACAAACTTTTTCAGCAAAGAAGATTTCAGTTCACTGCTGCTTCCATGCCCACATCTTAACTTAAACCATCCATACAAACACTTACAGTTTGTGAAATGCAGACTTCAAGTTTGATTTGGTCTGCATAAAATGCTGATTTTAATATGTCTTAGCTCTGCAGGCCTAAATGCTTCACTCTGAAGAAAAGCACTTAGCTTGAGAGACAATACAGATTAACTTCATTTTATCAAGAGCTCCATTATTTCCTTGTGTGATTCAAATTTGCTCTGTGTCTAAGAGAGAGAGAGAGAGAGAGATAGAGAGAGAGGGAGAGGGAGAGAGAGAGAGAGTGAGAGAGAGGGATAGAGAGAGGTCAGACTGCTACGCATCCAAAGCCATTAAACACGTACAGTGCAGGCCCAGCATGCAGCTGATAGACAGAAGAAGAGCAGCTTCGGCCAATGACTAAGAGAGCGGCCCGAATGGCACAGGATGGCTTTCCTATTTTAGCATGCTGCGCTTCTGCTGCTTTCTCACTCTCCCGCTTCATCAATCTGAAATAATGGAAGCGTGCAGACAACCCAGGGCTTCTCTATCCCATTACAGCACATATATGTGGAACCCACCAAGGGAGAGGTTGCAGTAGTGTATGTGGGTGAGTGAGAGCAAAAGAATAATCAAGATAGAAAGAACAGTGGAAGAAAGAAGAGAATGAGAGCAAGAGGGAGATGAGAAGGGGAGCGTGAACATATCACAGAAAAATAGTAAAGCTTGTGAGATTTCTCTAAATGGCTAAAATAGGGTTGGCTGCTGGAGTAATAGCTTGGCTAGAGTGTCGCACAAAGCTGCAAGATTGTGTTGAGCGTATGAAAGGCTTCATTAAATACATGAAAGGTCATGGGGGAGGGATAATTGTGCACTGCTTATAGGTCTGCTGTCAGAAGAAAGTACTTTCCCATCTAGTGCAAATGGACCAATGGTTCGGCTTAAAAGCCATAATGCCAAATGCATATTGTGGATGCAATTATCAATGTCTATTCACACTGTACAAGGTGATAACACACTGAAGTAGAATTACATTTAGTAAAGGTAGATTCGTTTGATATGAACTTTGTAGAAACATTTTGTTGGCACTTTAAATTAGTTTGAGTGCTACTTTTTCTTTCTTTCTACTGCTTCTTTTATTTCCATATTTGATCTACTACTGGCACAGGGCTATTTATATCCAGGCTTTCGCATGCTCACTTGTCTGTGTGGATTTCCTCCAGGTTCTCCGGTTTCCTCTGACATCCCAAAATCCCGCGATCTGGAGTCACCAATTACTGAAGATGAATGAATGAAGGCACTAACCTTAGTTTTCAAATTTTCTTCATTCTACGCCAAACCCTATAATATAAAACAATTCTCCTGTGGAACAGAATCATGCAGTTTGTAAAATTTCTATCCTCCTTATCCTTTCACTTTGGATTTACAGTATGTTGTGAGATGATCTAATCATGATGACAATAATTGTCAATAACCTTGAGAAATCTTAATGCATACAATACAAAGTCTGGTGACTGTCCTTGTTCAGGAAAATAACCTGTTTTAACCAGTTAATTAGTACAATGTGTTCTAATTTCTTTAATATTTTTCATTTCACTTTTCATGTCACTTTAATCAGGCAAATTAGATTTTCTACTTCTCAGTTTTAGATTTCTTCTCCTGTGAAATGAGTCTTGAGACCAATTTAATTTAAACATCCTGGGGAAAAGTTGCTAGCTACATCAAAAATAAACCTAGCTACAGATCCAACCCCTCCACCTCCCCTCCCTCTATTTATTATTATTATTATTATTATTATTATTATTATTGGCCATTGCAAACAGAGTGCTTATTTCAAATCCTTTGGTGCTGGTTAAATACTGAAATGATACTAAAAAATATATAATTGCTTTGTAAACCAGCATGCTTGATCCATTAAAGCTTTATTGTATCATAGGGCTGGCAGTTATAGTATTGGTAATAAATAAATAAACAAGCAGCTTCCGTTCCCAAAGGGAAATATCTTTAAATTAATCTAGGCCTACCCTGATGTGTTTGAGTGGAAGGATGCGGGCAAAAATTAACAAAGCATGAACAGTACAGTGTACTAATCGCTCAACAAAAGCTGACCAATTGTTTTTAAAGGTCACATTACAGACAAAATACCTCACTTATATTTATCCTATCTGCCAGTTAGGGAACAGGGATTAGAAGACCTGAATTGACCCTGTCCTTGCATCTCAACCTTTGTAATAGCACTTTTCCACTGAACGTAAAATTACCTGTGATATTGTATTTTGTCACCTACATGAATCATGCTGTACTTTTTTTTTGACCTGTGCTAAATTTGCTTACTTTTCATGCTCAGGTACAATGCAAGCAGAGACTTAATAATAGTACAGCCATTTCAGGTAGTCACCTGTCTACCAGCACAAAAATCTTCACTAGCGTAGTGACTGTGCCAATGTTCCTTTCACTTTTCAAAAGTTCTTTTTTTGACAGCTTAAAGAGGCGACATCACAGCGTTATAAAAAGTCATATTCATTTTCATTTACGTTCCCACAGTGATCTAAAAATTTACCTTTACCTTGACATTTCTTTCCTGTGAGCCAAGTAAAAACCAATTTGAAAGTTAGGACCAATTCCAAATGACTTACTATCTATTTTGTTTGCACCCTACACAGAATATAACATAATGGTGATGTATGCTCTACGTTAGTGGTCACCAACACTCTTCCTTGAGATCTACCTTCCTGCAGGTTTCATCCCCAACCAAAATCTAACACCTCTTAAGGCAATGATTAGATGGTCAGGTGGGCATGATTATGGTTGAGCTAAAGTCTTCAGGAAGATAGATCTCCAGGAACAGGTCTGGTGGCCAATGCTCTATGTAGTGCCCTCATGCATAGTGTAGAATACCATTTGAGATGCAACCACAAATGCATTAGTGTATTTTTGTTGTTTTTAAACACTGGAAACTTGCACTTAAACTTCTCTGTATTTTCACAAAAGATGAAGTGAAAGTTTGCATGGTTTTAATTTCAGTAAGATTTACATGTCGTCATCCCATAACAGAAACATGCACATTTTAATAGCAATCGCCATGCACATTTTAATAGCAAATTAGATATGCCTGTTTTTATTTTTATTTTGTTTATTACTACTACTATTATTATTATTATTATTATTATTATTATTATTATTATTATTATTATTGCTGTTGTTGTTGTATTACATAAAAAAAAGCCAGGATGCGGATTGTCCTGTGTTTGAATTTGTTAACGAGCTGTGCCAAGCTGTGTTGCGAGATGGAAATTGCTCCAAGATACCACAACATGCTGTTTTGAGCTGAAGGGAAGAAGAAATAGGTTTGATTGCCAATCTACTTAGTGGTAGGCATATAATTAAACACTCCTTGTGCCCTTAAATCTAGACTGTCACAGGCCTCCATGGAAATACAGAAGGCTAACCAAAGGTACCAGTTTTGCATTTGGCCCTCAACAGCTTCCCAGTGGGATAAAACAGTTGCTGGTGCCTGGAGATTTTTCATAAGCTATGCACATGGAGTAGATGAAAACACATTTGCATTTTTTTTGTCTTTTCTGAAGCAATAATATTGCATTTCCCATTATGAGCTTCTTCTTCACTAATTCGCTTAGATTCACCTACAGTAGTAGATTTGCTGTCACTGCACACATGACGTTTACAATTTTTTTTTTTTTTTGGTAAAGGTCTCACACAATATTACACCAAAATTCCGTTAGAGAATTACTTAAAGTACTGAGAGCTTTATTGTTACATCTAACGTCTGGAAAATATCTGCTATGGACAGTAGTTTTTAGATTACACAGACACATAAATTCTCTCTTTTACAATTTTTTTGTAAAGCTTTTAGTCAGCATTACACTAAAACTTCATTAGAAAATTAGCTCATGCTCAGAGGGCATCTAAAATCTGGACAATATCTGCTTGGACAATAATCTTTAGATTACATGGACACATAGATAGAGGTTTGTTAATGGTAGGTGATGTGTAAGTTGTACTGTGTGAACAGGAGTGGAGTAACTGTAATGTATGTTTCTATGCCTTGTATTTCGGTATATTTAAACTTTACTTGAGTTATATTGAAATTGAATAATTGTACTCTTACTTTATTTAGACCTTCAAAGTATATTTTCAAATTACAAATAACAAAGGTCTGTTCTTCTCTCTGTATGCTTTATAACAAAACATCCTGTCATTTCAGTGTAGTATACACTCAATTCTATTGATACAGAAAAGAAAAGAAAACAAACAGACAAACAAGCCAAAAAAAGGAATCATGTCAATTCACCATCTGCTCCACAATGTAGTTAATGCTATAATTATCATTATGTGTCTGAAGGTGTATAAACCACTGGACTGCAGTGTGAAACTTGAGGATAAGCACCCTGGCCCTACCTCAATAAAATGTTTCATCCATTTCATATAATTAACTGGCTGTATTTAACTGTTTTAGATAAGTAATAAAAGTGACCTTTACCTGGAAATATGGCATTAACTTAATTTCATGAGTTCATTTTAATGTAGCAACATTTACCTTTCACTTGAGTTCATTTTTGGCTGGATACTGCCACTTGTAGTTGAGTAGGCTTTTGACACATTATCTATACTTTCACTTAAGTATAATTTTTCAGTAATTTTTCTACCCTGTGCATGAACCATAATGTTCTTTGCTGAAGCGCATGCTGCCAAAAATAAAGGATTTTCCATACAACACATAATCGATGCAGCAATGGTATGACTCACTATCAAATTAATTAAAAACTGCATTATCTTGCTTTTAAATAATGTGGTAGATTTTGAACAAGGCAAAAAAAATAAATAAAAAATAACCAACTAATTAACACAGACTAATGATCGCTTTGGTAGGTGCTTCAGCACTCTTCCATGCATTTATGAAATATCACCAGTTTACAAAGTGGTCAAGCAAGTCAGGTCCAATACAAAACACAAAATGGGGGTAAAATGCTCCAAAATGCCAGTATTGTAATTTTGTAAAAAATAAAAAAATAAAAAAATAAATTAAAAATAAATTTAAAAATCTGGATGAAATGTAACTGAATAGGTTTTGGCCAAGGGGTGAGATTAACAATTCTTCATTCAATTCAACAAAACTTCATTCATATGAAGTTCAGCATAATCACTCCTCCTTGCAAGAGACTGGATTGGAAATGTAGACGGAGTATGGCAAGTAGTACAGTTGAAAAGCAACTGGTCAGAACCATGGTGGTCAGTCAAACTATTACAGTTGCTTGTTTTTTTATTTATTTTTTTTTTTTTTAGGGATTTAACAATCTGACACTTTGGAGAAACACGAAAAGCATTAAAAATTGGTGAGTTTAAATGTTCATGCTTTGTATACAGTTTAATATTGGGAAAACCTCTTGATTTTTTGAATTTGAGACTTGATCCTAATCCCTCTTTTTTCCTGGAAAAAATATAATTTGTTAGTACTTACTTATTATTATTACCTTATTTCCAAATACATATTTATGCCATATATATATATATATATATATATATATATATATATATATATATATATATATATATATATATATATATATATATATATATATATGCTAAACAATTTATGACCAGAATTGTGATGCAAAAAATATATTACCTAATGTTAAATGTTAAAAGTGACAAAACATAAAACAAACAAGCAAGCAAACAAGCAAATAAACAAACAAACAAACAAATAAATAAATAAATATGTTAATATTGACATATTTTTATTTTAAAAATTTCTGATGACTCTTTTCAGTAGTGTAGATTCCCATTTTTGCTTGGATATATTGAGCAATTTAAATTCCATATAGCATCAGTAATAAAATTTTTTTTGTTTGTTTGTTTTTGAGTTTTAAATGATGCATTGATGGTTTTGTGATGGTTTTCTATTGATGGAGCCTGAAGAGCTTGCCACGGGGTCAGAATTAACTTCAAATCTAGAACAAATTTAGAACGGTCATATCCAACATGTGTTCAAGACTGGAGATGACACCATCCTTCCAAAGTGGTTCAGGACTCAGATCAATAACGGGGTAGTGTGAAAAACATATGAACCCAAGCACAAACTTGGATGACAGTCTTAGAGAACTAGGCTGCCTTTCTGGATCCTCTTAAGAATGCCAAGAATCATGTGGATACTTTTTCTTTATGAGGTGAGTAGAGCAGGAGTAAATTTAGATCCCTAATGAGCAAGCCAGAGGTGACAGTGGGCCGGAAAAACCCCCTGAGATGACATGAAGAAACCTTGAGAGGAACCAGAATCAAACGAGAACTAATGAATCATCACTCTTCTATAAGTGTATAGTCACATAGTATAAAGTCCAAGTATAAAGTCAAATAGTACTGAGTATAAAGTCACATAGTGACTAAGTACTATAGTACTACAGTATAAACTTTATAAAGTCACATAATACTAGGTCCACTGTGGGTGTGTTGTGTTTAGGAGTCCTGGGATGAGCACAAAGCAGTTCTTTGGTATAAATCTACAGTATCCATGTGAGATCTTTTTGGTATACTTTTAGTAGCAGTAGTAATACTGTATATAGTAAATATAGTAATAAAAATAGTAAAGGTATATAACAGTATTTAATATAGGATGAAATATCATTATTTGCCTTTCTTTTTTATTGTGAACTTTAAAACAGTAGAGGAAAATATGACTGTTGAGGTTTACCTGCTTCATTGCACACAAAAGGTTTATGCTTCTGTTTTTGCTCTTTCCGTGGTTGCAGTGGTCCTGCGGCAGCTGCACTGATTCAGTAAGGGAAAGTAGTCTGCTGGTGTGGCCATCAGTATTCCAGCCCTCCTCTGTGGTTTCTTAATCCTGCCCTGCTGCGCCTTTAATTCCCTCTTAACTCAAATGCAAATACATCTAATGAGGTTAATATTCTGGGGCTTGTGTGCATGTGTGCGTGTGTGTGTGTGTTTGTTCAAGGGAAGTACACACATAAATTTAAGTCACAATGACAGCGGGGTCTACAGTTTTTGGATGTGATGAGTGTCCCTGCTGATACAGCCCTTTCTACCATGTGCCTTCTTTAATCATCCACCATAATTACCAGTAATAAGGTGAAAGATGGCACTAGATTACTTAACAGTGTAGGGTAAAATAAGCTTGTATGGTGATTTTGCTTAGAATGTGATCCTTACACTTTCATTTGGGACTCAATGATCCTTGCAAACATTATACAGGAATAAAATTGTAACTCTGTAGGGTGAATCCGTAACTGGGGTGCCATGTAGCCCTTGTAACTCTTAAATATGAATAATGATAATTAATAAGTGATAATCACAAAATATATTTTTAATCATTTTTACAAGGTTTCTTTGCTGACAATGGCTGCATTTTGCTCTTACAGTATATGTGTAACAAAGTTGAGCTATTTGAGCATAGAAAATTAGCAAATACAACAAATGTGGTTAACTAGCCTGCCATATTAATGGCACAAGGACATTAAGGCCATTCTAATGCTTAGTAGTTAGCACATTTGCCTCGCACCTCAAGGGTTGGTGGTTGGATTCTGGCCTCCGCCCTGTGTGCGCAGAGTTCGCATGTTCTCCCCGTGCTTCTGGTTTCCTTCGGGTACTCCGGTTTCCTCTTCCAGTCCAAAGACATGCATTGTAGGCTGATTGGCATCTCTAAATTGTCCATAGTGTATGAATGGGGTGTGTGAGTGTGTATGCGATTGTGCCCTGTAATAGGTTGGCACCCCGTCCAGGGTGTCCCCCACCTCGTGCCCTGAGTCCCCTAGGATAGGCTCCATGCACCCTGTGACTCTGTGTAGGGTAAGCAGTACAGAAAATGGATGGATGGATTATAATAATAATAATAATAATAATAATAATAATAATTTGCTTTATAATCTGGGTAACAATGTTCTACTTTAGAACTGACCTCTATCAATTTCACAGTATCACTGAAAATAAGGGGAAAGAAATGAATGAGAGAACTTTTCTTCTTCCTATGATCTTCAGAAAATTTGGATGATGCAATTTGTTAAACATGTAACTTGTGGGATGTTCCAAATATTTTACTGAGGTGAATGTGCTCAGGTTGAGTGAATGTTGTGGGAGGCAACTACAATGTAAATTTTTCCTATAATGACTCATGGAAAAGGATGTTTCAAGCATGAGATCTCAAAAAGATGCAAAATTTATAAGATTTTAATGTTTATATTTCAGTGATTATATTTCATATGTGCGTAGGATGTTGTGAAGGACCTATGCTTACAATTACCTTTACTTCGTGTACATGTTTGTAAATGTAGTATTAGAGGGACACAAATGGGACAAATCACTGTGTAAACATATCAGGGTGTATGGAAACACTTAGTATTTTATCTATTATGTGTTTTAATGCTTTATAATTTAGAAGCTAGCTACAGAGACATGATATACAGACAGTGAAGAAGGTGGTTAGCTGATTTGAGAAGAAAGGTTCAAACTTAACTGCCTAACTGCTCACCTTATTAAAATGTTTAAGAGGCTATAATGTTTTAACGTGAGTTTACAATGGGTGTTTGCCAAAGTATCTGCCAAACAAGGATTTGGCTAATGCATACAAAATCCAATCTACTAGACAACGAATGACATCTCACAGAATGATGCATTTTAAAGTCATATCTTTTAGTCATGCTCAGGATTTTTTTTTATCCCTCATCCCAAATGATTGATAGCCATCATAAGAATTAAAGGCTCAACTTTGAGGTCAAGAAGAAAGATTTTCTGTCAAAGAATCTTTAATAGTCATAGAAAGAGGGAGTGCTTAGGAGTTATTTCTCTTGAGGATAGACAGGTGATGGGGATGGGAGGGGTTTGGATGAAGGGGATTGGAGAGCCAAAGAGGGTTATAGGATTTTTAATCAATATGGTTGGAGATGAGTAGGTGATTGGAAAACAAAACTAATCTAGTGCTCGTTCTTCCTTCTTCCTCTTCCTGTTTGTCTTTTTGCTGAAGACCTAGATCTGTTCCTTTCATCAAAACATCACAGCGGATTTTGTTTCCCCTTGATCATACATATCATCCATACACATCTCAAAGCTGGAAACAGGCTTTATCCTTCTAGCCTTTTAAAATGCAATACAAAGGATTTGTCACAGGGTTTGTTCAGGAGTGGAAATAGTTTTCTTCCCAAGTAAATAAGCAGAGCATATCAGGACAGAGCTATACAGCATTGCAGTTAGGTTAGTGACACGCAATGATTAAGAAAGCAGTGGGAAGGTGTTCAATCGAAGACTAAATTACTTTGCAGACATGCTTGAACACGAATGCAGTATCCAGGTAATAAAAAATAGTCTATGTTTTTAATAATGCATTGCTTTATTGCTAAGTGGGCAGGTCATAAAGTATAAACAAGTTCCCAATCATTTGTTCTAATAAAATATTAACACTTTTCTCTAGCACACATTTTCACGCCCACTTTGGATCAATTACACTTGCAGTGTTAGTGCTGTCAAGACTAAGCCCCTGTCCCCAAGCCACCTTCAGACCATTTTTTTTATGCTATATGTTATACTTCAGGTATTTATTGCTACAGGTTTCTTATCAACCTTGCTTGGTTTGCTTTGCATTTTTCATACAGTTCTGTATCTCTGTAGAGGCAACACAAGTGCTACATATACCACACTGGACATGTGACATGAATTCAGGAAAACTCCAGCATGCAGTACTTGTACAACACAAATATACACTAAGATATAGTGGATGCATGTAAAAAAAAAAAAATAATAAAAAAATAAAATAGATAGATACATAGATAGATAGATAGATAGATAGACAGACAGACAGACAAATAAATAAATAAATAAATAAATACCACCTGGTTTAAAAAATCCATACAGTGGATGTAAAAAAGTCTACACACCCTGGTAAAAATTGCAGGTTTTTGTAATGTAAAAAATTAAACCAAGATAAATCATGTCAGATCTTTTTTCACCTTTAATGTGATATAGCAACCAATAAAATTCAAGTGAAAAACAAACTAACATTTTAAGGGAAAAACAAACAGATAAAAACTTACCATAACCTGGTTGAATAAGTGAGCACCTTCTGCTTGTAATACAGCACTCAGTCTTTTCGGTAAAAGTCTACCATATTGATTTGGTAATTTTATTCCACTCTTCCTTGCAAAAATGCTCCAGAGCTATCAAATCTCTATTGTACAGCCCTCTTCAAGTAATACCACGGGTTTTCGATAGGATTTTGATCTGGGCTCTGTCTCCAAAACATTGATCTTCTTCTGAAGCAATTCCTTTGTTGTCTTGGATTTGTGCTTTCTGTTGTTGTCATGCTAAAAGTTTTTTTCTATTGCTTTCTTTCCAGCTGTCTAACAGAGGCCTGCAGGTTTTGTGCCAAATAGATTTGGAGCTAACCATAATTCCCTTTATCTTGACTAGAGCCCCAGTCCCAGCTGATGCTGCCACCACCATGCTTCACCGTGTATATGTTCTACTTTGGTCTCATCTCATCAGACCATAACACATTTTGCCACATGATTTTTAAATTAAAATCCAAATTTAGGTGGGCTTAGATTTCTTTACGCGCGTGTGTGTGTGTGTGTGTGTGTGTGTGTGTGTGTGTGTGTGTGTGTTAACAAAAAATGGCTTCCATTAAGAATATGAGAATATGAGAGATTGTTGTCATATGGAGGGAGTGACCAGTGTTTGCCAGATATCCTGCAGCTCCTTTAATGTTGCTGAAGGTCTCTTGGCAGCCTCATTGATAAATTTTCATCTTGGCCACTTGTCAATTTTGGAGGGACACCCAACACGAACACCCTGTTTTTGGTAGTCACTGCCCCATTTTCTCGCCTTGTTGGCCTTATGGTTTTCCATGGTACATCTAATGTTTGGAAATTCTTTTATAGCCCTTTCCTGATTGTACATTTTGTTACATTCATAGATTCATACAATCAAACATTTTGTTAATTCTGAGCACATGCGCCATTATAAAAAAAAAAAAAAAAGGCATGCAAGCTTATGCAACCAAGTTATTTTAAGTCACCAAGATAAATCTGACATGATTGATCTTGGTTTCATTATTTACATCATAAAAACCTGCAATTTGAAAGGGTGTGGAGAATTTTTATATCCACTGTATGTACTTGGGAGCAAAAAGATAATATTTTGATAAACAATTAACAGCTATAAGTTCTGCAAACACTTCATTCATAAAAACATTTAGTGCTCAGCCACATTTCTTACTGGATATCCCACAGGATTTAAGACATATCTCCAACCTTTTGATCCAGATCCTTATATCCTTACAGAGCTGTTTGCCTGGGGTAAGGTTAAGATCCTGGGCGGCTCAGTTCATTACAGCTAGCTCTGCTTCCTTCTTCTCCAAATATCTTTTGAACAGCACCTTGGCTGCCGCAGGATTGTTGGTAAGGACTGAAGAAATAAAATACTATTATTTATGATGTTATAGGAAAATAATTACTACTAATAATGAGAGCAGAATATTTTTGTGAATTCTTTTAACAAAAGATCAAAAGGTTAAACAATAGAGACAATTTTTCACAGCCTTCTTTGCTCATATTTACCAAGGGTGCCAATATTAGTGGAGGGCACTGTAAATAAACATCACTTGGCAAAAAACTTCACGATATCAACAATTACATGTTACAAAAACAAATCTCAGTGTAAGCTGACACTATAGAGATGATCATGTATTAGAATGAGTGCATAATAAAATCCCTGCAGCTGGCACTGCAAGGATTTTAATGTCAGAGCCGCTGGTATAGAAAATTAATCAACATCTTCTGATCAATTAGAATTGCGCATTCAGCAGCACTGTGTTATAAACTTATTTAGAATACACTGTAGTTTTAAAAACTTTGTTTTTTGAGAGTGCAAGTTTGGGCTTTGTCTGTTATAGCAGTAAATTAATAAAAATGCTATGCTGGTCTACATTGTTTTAAATTTGTATAAATGTAACATGTAAACAATAATCTGACAACAGAGGTGCAATGTTTAGTGAAATTATGATATTTGAAAGGACGTTTGACATGCCAATTTTGAAAGGTTAACTCATTTAAGGAATTAGGTTAGTATGATAGAGTGTTTATAAGTGAATAATGTGATAGGACCCTGTGGAGTTAATTCAGCATCATGTCTGGCATGCTTCACAGATAATAGCAAGGTAACTTTAAACACATGTGGGGGCCTTATTTCTGCCTTGATATATTTATAGTGTAATTACCTGCCTCATTTAAGCTAATTATTTAATCACCCATAGCTACTGAACCCACACATGGCATAGAAAACCAATGGAAATAAATGCAGGAAAAATTATTTACTATGCAGCATATGTGATCTAATTCTTACAAGAACATTTCACTTCGGTAAGTCTGAATTTTTATTTACATCATTATGTAGTAGTAGTTCTTTCAGATTGGTATTGTGCATGAGTTTGTTGATAATATGAATATTTCTCATACTGATTGGGTAGTCAAATTATTTATATGTATTTTAGTATAGTTTAGATCATTTTTTAAAATACTTCAATACACCAAACACAGCACAGAACTATGTCTCCCATCTGCCACTGCACACCACCTGCTCACAACACACATCACATGACTGCTTTGCACTTGATTCACATTTATATTAATGAGCACTAGTATTTAAGTCACGTCTTGTACAGCACTCAGTGTCTAGCTTTTGTTTTCTGTTGTCGGATATCTTTATACCTTGTTCATGTCATGTTCATATTGTTGCCCTGCTTTGCTATCCTCATTTTCCCTTGCTCTTTGTGTTTAGTGTGTATTCGCTTATAGTCAACCAAAATCTGCACTTGCATCCGCCTCCTCTACAAACCCTGACACTAGTAATAATTAGAATGCTAACAGGGTGATAAAATATTCATCCAAACATATGGGAGATAAATGGCACTTGCACCAGGGTAAGAAACAAAGGTGAACTGTAATGTCTCATATTAGCCAAACTTAATTGTGTGTCACGTCTTCCATGTATCATGGGAGACGAAATAATGACCCATGTCTTTATTAGAGAGTGTGAAGTCTATGCTTTGGTGAAGTGGAAAATAAAAGAAACAGCCCAATACTAAAAAAAAAAAAAAAAAAGAGCCTTCACACCCATACAACAGCCATCAAGCCTCATTCCCTGATTTGAGATGGAGGCAGCTGACCTGCCTAGCCAGACAGTGTGAGATGTCCCTGGGACCGTAAATCGAGCCATTGCTTCACTTACGCTGTGAGAATTTCAATTTTAAGATATTCAGGCATAAATCTCTGGTGAGTGGGCAGAAATAAATAAATAAAGTATCGAGGGACTTGGATTTAAATAGTCAAGCAACATGTGTCCCTATTCCATGATTGAACTTCATTAATCTGTGTTACCTATGACATGGCCTCAGTTATCTATATTTTATGACCTTTAACTAAGAGCTTCAGAATCCAATGCCTGGATGACTAAGCCTTAGATAACCCTGTGCAGTGATGTTTGGGGCTCATTTAATGTTTCCTACAGAGCATGTATAAATGATTGGATGACCTCCAAGCTGATCATAAATCCTCTGGCTGGATGGCTCTGGCCTGTACCTTATTAGTATGAGTGCTGCTGCTGCTGCTTCCTGCTCAGGTAGCAGACATTTGCTATCTCTTGGACTGCACTACTGAAGGCCTGGGTACTCAACCCTGTCGGCTCCAGAATATCACAGCTGTGTCAGCAATCATTTTTTTTAATAACTGCTGATCTTTTATGGAAGGTGTATTGCACTTGAGCCAAGGAGTAGAGTAGTGCTTAGCTTCAGATTTGACTAAATATGTCAAATAAAGAAATGGAATCAAATTATCTCATTAAGACAAGAAGAGACACATAATATTTAATACTGGCACTGACTATAGCTTTGATGGACCACAATTGTTTTGACTATATTGTCCATTTAATTGTAAACTGAAAGTACCATAACTTTCTAATAAATTTCATTCATTCCTTCATTCATTCATCTTTAGTAATCATTTTATCCTGGTCAGGGCCATGGTGGATCTGGAGCCTATCACAGGAATAATGCACACATGGTGGGAATACAACCTGGATGGACACCAGTTCATAGGGCACCATGCACACACACACACACACACACACACACACACACACACACACGCACACACTCCTATACCTATAGGTGTGTGCGCCAATAGTTCTGAAGGAAACTGGCCTGGCAGCCCGGAACAGGAAGTAAGAAGTACATCTTAGGAATATAAACAAACAACTATAACAAAAAACTAGAATGAACAGCTACAAAAAAAAAAAAACCCAAAAAACCCAAGAGTTAAAGACACACAGAATTTGTGATTTGTTAAATCATTATTACATCAAATAGCTGTTTTGTTTAGGACTTACTTAAAAAACTGTCTTTGCACCTGTCTTTCTAAGCAGAAAAAAAAATGTGTGCAAAATGCCAAACAACAATAACACCTGAAATTATACCACTACTACTACTACTACTACTACTACTACTACTAATAATAATAATACATATATACATACAGTACATGCATGTATTATTATTATTATTATTATTGTTATTATTATTATAAAGACAGTTATGCTTTTTTCCCTACAGCAAACTTACATAATGTGACAGTGCTAAAAGCACAGGTAATTGTTGCTATCAGCAGTAAACACATTAAAGTCTATTAAAGCGTAATTGCACGTTGCTTTCCTAACTTGCATTTCCACAGTTATCAGCGATAACACTCAAAGTAACACAGCTGCTCATCAGCATGTCTACACAATACCACCATTTGTTAGCATTGTAAGGTTATTGTGAGGAATATGAAATATGAAAGAGGTTTATTGTGCTTATATAGTCTTGCTGTACAGCATGCTCTATATAAATGAAATAAAGCACTGCATTGTTTCCACTCGCTCAGGTCATAGAGCTTTCATAGGGATAATAAAGCTATTATGCTTGTGTTTTATTCTTTGTGAGGCGTTTGGTAATCCTCATGTAGATGTATTTAATCGGCCTGACAGTGAAATGCACAACCTTGGCATAAGGTCACTGTAGCATGGATTAACAGCCAGTCTAACCATGTAAGATGGCACTTAGAGATAATTAACTTCTATTAGAGCAGACTGACACCCAAGGAGACTCAGTGGGAGAGGAATAGCAGGGGAGAAGGCTGTTATGATAACCTTTTGCTCTGAAGGAGGTGAAGTGGAAGTGATATGTGTGATTCCTCCAAAACTGCAAACTGCATTTTTGACCCTGTCTAAATGCATCTGAATGCCAGCTGAGAATTAAAGAAGTGCTGAAAAGTCACAATGCAATATGCACTAAGGGCTTTATTCACAGTTGACTTAGGTGCATCCAGTGAGAAGTCAATACAGAAACGGAGCACATCAGTATTAAGATGTAACTACAGCCTTAAATGCAACTCAGAGTTATGTCAGAGTTACACACATAGGCAAGGTCTGCTGAAAACAGAGGCTTATATCGGGTATGAGTGATTCTGACTATGAGCTTAAGCCCATTTTGTTGCACAATATCAGCTTAAGCGAGAAGCAGTATTAAGTCTAGTGCCACTGTTGGAAATATTGATGTAGACACAATATATCACCCTGACATGTATGTTTTGTGCTGTAAATGCACAAAAGATTGGTTTGAGGCCAATATTGAATGCATAAATATAACAATATAAATGAATTAATTGTATTATTGTAAAGTAAAATAACTATTTTTTTTTCCTTTCTTTCTTTTTTTTTTTTTTTGCACAGTTATCTGAGGAGACAGCATCTTAATCAGAGACAATGCCTGATTACAACACTTGAACAACACTTAAAATGACCTCTAACCATAGCGGATCTGTGCTCGGTCATCTTATACTCGAGCAGTCACCGCATTTCTTTACAGGAGAGCACAAGGGCACATTAAATAAACAAAAACAATGGCATTATTTTATTAATTTGAAATGTGAAAATACAGAATTAAACATGTAATAAAACTCACTTCATAACTGTGATTTAGTGGCTATTTGTGATTACATCAAGTTGTTTGCATATTTACATGTCAGTACAAAATAAAAAAAAATAATAAAATGGAGGAAAAGGAAGTCATCTTCTCATTCATACAGCCTATCATCATGCAAGTCTTTATGTCATAATAGTAGGGTTGGTTTGTTTGTTTTTCATTTTTAAATTGTCTCTTGCATTTTTGCTACATTACCTTACATTTGACAGCAAAAAAACAAAATCTGCCACCTGCTATGCGATATGAATACAGCCTTTAGTGATGTGTCTGCTGATATGACAACAATGTGGTTTCTTTAACCGAGCTCCTCTGGGCATGCTCAGTATTCAGTAGAGATCACACACATATACACATATCACTGTATACAGTCCTGTGAATCTGTCCCCACAGCCATTAGACGGTCTGTCACACAAGCGTGGGCGTCATGCAGAAGCTTTGAAAAGGGTATGGGGTACAACACAGGAATTGCCTTGGCACTTTGAATTAATATCAGCAGTGACCTATTTACAAAAGAGAGTATCATAAAATGACTTCCACTAGCAATTCAGTCAATGAATACCAAAACACAATTCTTAGGCACTCCCTTCCAAGCGATGAAATAGTGCACTCCACATGTGTGCAGAGATTTATACAGGGTGTGGAGTACAATGAAATGTTGGATATTATCCAAAACAATTTATGTACTGAATGAATTATTATTATAACACTTCATGTTTGTACTTAATGTACACAAAAATAGGATATATGCTTATTACAGCTTTAAGCTAGCAACCTGAATAGCACTGGTACCAAACCTACTATTTAATTCATATTCAGAGTTCAGCTAAATCATATTCAGAGTTGAATAGTGAGATGTTAATACAGAAATTACACACATCGCTTTTCAGACCTCAGGATTAAGTACAGACAGACTAACACATTCATTCATTCTTCTTTAGTTAGGGTTGTGATGGAGCCAGAGCCTATCCCAGGAACACTGGGGCCAAGTCAGGAATACACCTTGGATCCATATTCACACACTAATTCACACCTAGGGGCAATTTAGAGTCACCACTTGACCTGCAGGCATGTTTTTAGGGGGAGAACCCAGAGAAAATCCTAGCAAACATGAGGAGAACCTATAAAACTCTTCATAGCCAGTAACTTGAGCTCAAGATTGGACTGAGGATCATGGAGCTGTGAGGTGGCAGTGTTGCCCACTGTGCCGCTCAGGATTAATACAGCTATCTGGTCTTTGCACACACAAGGTGGAGTTTTTCCAAAACTGAGTTACACTCAATACTAACCTTGACATTTTTTCCATTTTTCTTCTGCGATATTGACTTAAGAGAGAAGCTGTACTACACCACAGACACACCACAGACATTGTGTAACCGCAATTTTTCATCATGACATACATGTTTTGGACTTAGAAATACACTTAAAATGGCTCCGTCATTGAAATGGCATTGGATATATATATATATATATATATATATATATATATATATATATATATATATATATATATATATATATATATATATGATCAGCCATAACATTAAAACCACTAACAGGTGACGTGAATAACATTGATTATCTCATTACAATGGCACGTGTCACAGGGTGGGATATATTAGGCAGCAAGTGAGCAGTCAGTTCTCAAAAATGATGTGTAGGAAGCAGGAAAAATGGGCAAGCATAAGGACCTGAACGACTTTGACAATGGCAAAATTGTGATAGCTAGATGACTGGGATGCCCATGACCCTGTCGCTGGTTCACTGGTTGTCCTTCCTTGGACCACTTTTGGTTGGTACTTACCAGTGCATACTGGGAACAAATCACAAGACCTGCCGTTTTGGAGATGCTCTGACCCAGTTGTCTAGCCATCACAATTTGGCCCTTGTCAAATTTGCTCAGATCCTTAAGCAATGTTATTCACATCACCTGTTAGTGGTTTTAATGTTATGGCTGATCAGTATATGTTAAATTAAGATAAAAGTATGAACTAACCTCACTTAATGTGAGCTATAATCACACCAAATCAATGCATTTCATGACCTTGCTTTAGTCTCATGGTCACATTAAACTAAATTGTAGTAATGTAGTAAGTTGTATACTAATAAGTAAGTAATGTATAATGTAGTAAGTTGGTGCACAGAATAAAAATAAATTAATAATAAAATCTTATTACAGTTTAAAGCCATATTAATAAATAAAGACATATTAGACATATTCAGCTACTATTTGGTGTTTGTTTGAATTCTCATTGGTATAACATTGTCTTAGTGTAAACTGTATTTTACGTCCTCTTTTATGGACCTTAAAAAAGCGTCCGGCCAGGATTTCCAAAGTTGAGTAAATATCCAGGATTCGGCTTTAGTTTCATTATGATGTGCTTATGGTCTAATCCTGCATCATGTGCATATTTGCATTGCTTTAACCCCTCTCTTTAATCCCCGCCTTCTCGCACACCAATTGGTTGATTATAAAAGGCTTGCAGCAACTATTGGCCAGATTCCTGCCTCTCACCTTACTCTCAGCAAACGCTCGAAGGTGAAGCACTGTTGTATACGGCGCCAAGCAGGTGCCTGACAATTGCAGCAAATGAAAGCTTTCCTGAGTTGAAACAATGCCCATGGGCATATACGGTATTTTTTAAATTTCATGTTATCGCATTGCTTCGTATTACATGGCCGTTTAAATGTATGAATGATAGTAGAAGGTACAGTCATGGGCATCTAATATTTTATTTTATTCCATGGACATTCAAAAGAATGTAGGAAAAAATTTAAAACGTGGGCAGAGTGAAATCAACTTTATTTATATATATATATATATATATATATATATAAATATATATATTTATGTGATGCTAATAGTGTGTCTTTTTCAGTGTATTAAAGTTTGCATTCATAGTAATACTGTTTTGAACGTGATTCAAAACAGCCACCAAAAAAAAAAAAAAGGTTTCTTCTTTTTGGAAAACCAGAATATGGTCACGATATACATGGTAGCTCGACTGAATACAGATAACTAAGTTGACAAGTGTTTCTTTCCCAATTTGGTGTAGGTGCAACTTTTTTTTCTCTCAGAAGTACAGAATTTCATTTCTTAGCATAAACATTTAACAATAGTCACCTTCTGTGAATTATCTCTATATACTGTAACTCAATAGATAACCATTTTTAACCTTCATCCAGAGTCTCTGGCAAAGGCTGCTGGGAAAACCATGTTCCCACCGTTCTGCATCAGCAAGAATAATTGACAGTCATTTTACAAGCAGGTCATAGATGCTTACAGATACAGTAATGTCATAGGATCATGGTCTCATGTGGTGCCTCCTGGTGAAGGTGCGCTGTATGTCGTTAGATGAACATGTGGTTGAGAAGTGAACAAGTTTATATGCATCTAGGCTATGAGGATGAAATCTTGAAAATGCAATGTGCGTGTGGGCAGGGAGAGTGTGGGGTGGTGTGAATATGTGCTTGAGAATAGGATTCTGCAGACAGAGTTCAACTGCCTATGTTTAAAAATGGTGACCCTTCATCCAGGAAGGCATTTCAGGGTGCCAGAGAGTAGCAAGTGTTTTCTGTAATTACTATCTCTTTCCACGAAGCACTTACTAAGAGAAGTGAATGACTGACAGAAAGCTAGAATTTCCCCCACTTTTATCGTCTCATTGTCCTCTTTGAGACATAAAGCCCGAGGGAGGGATTACATAAAAATCTACAAATGGTACAAAATGAAAAACAGACAATCCTTCTTGTGGCATGGTACCCTATTAACATACAATTTGTATAATACAGAATGGGCAGTGTTAAAATCAGTGGTGAGTGCCCCAAACAAATTTGCATTTGAAGCAGACACCAAAACCTCATCAGATCTCCATTTTGCCACGCTACCCTATTGATCTGGTTAATTAAATTTTCCCCAGGATTCTGCAGAACATCCGGAAAATGGAGAGCCAGCTGGACTGGCTCGGTATGTGCATCAGAAGAGAAGAGCAAGAACAGAAGAGAATCAGAGTGGGCAAAAGGATGTCTTAACATTCAAATGCATGTCAAATATTCAAAATTGATTGAGCAGATAGTGTCATTGTTTTTCTAGATATTGATTCCTACTCATCTCTCAGAACAGGGATGCAGGAGATCATGTGGGTTGGTGAAGGGTTTTATGGCAACAATAAAGTGTACATTATCGCTATGACCATGCAGCCTGACAAAAAAACAGTAAATAACTATGCGTAGTCTGGCATCACACTAGTAAAGCGGGTGATTTAGTGCTATTTGTTTTCGCTTTCTATTTATTTTGCATGATGGTGATATTTACGAGGCTCAGGGACCCTGGGCTGTGAACGCTCTCTGACATGACAGCAAGACGCACAGCCCAGCTGAAAGCCAATTTCCAGGTAGACTGGTTTAAGTTTTATGACCCCGCATCACCAAACCTAATATAATTACCCAGCAAGGGCACTCCGTCATTCAGCCCTGGGGGCGGGAAGGAAGGAAGAGCTGGGGAATGAGCGGAGATGAGATACACATTATTGTGTCTTAGTATTTTATGTTGTACCCTGCTTGTTAAATGGCCATCCAGCGACAAGAGGTTATGACCTTATGAGTGTTGTTATTAATTACCTTATTACTGTAATTAAGAAATAACACCCCATGTGAAGAAAATCTCTAAGTAGGTGTGTCAGTAATAGATTGCATGTTGAAGGTCACTTGTCAGAACATCTGTAATCATTTTTGCCATGAAGGAGAGGGAGAAAAGAAGAGAGGGTTACTGTACATGTAGGATTGGGAGAACCTTTTTAGAATACAGGAAGGAGGGGCTGAATGCAAACGCTGGGGAAAAGTCACTTTAATAGGAAAAGTTCAAAATAATAGAAACAGGCAAAAGTAATGGGACAGTTCAAAATCGCTAGGCTTGAGAATGGTCAAAAAACAGACAAAGTTCTAAACACGGACAAACAGATATGACGAGGTCTAGGCAAAAATCCAAAATCCAAAACGTAGCAAAATATACAGAATAAACGGAAACAATAATCACTTGGGCAAGGGCTATAATCCAAAATCCAGGAAGGTAAGCAAAGTCCAAAAACCAGAAATAGTAGTCACATGGGCAAGGCAATAATCCAATATCCAAAACGTGAGCAGAGTTCAAAAGCCAGAATAAACAGTCCATATAAGAAAGCTTGGTAGTTGTCCGAACGCGGTGAACGTGCAAAAATACTTCGCGCGGAGGCGAAGAAACAAAAAGCTTAAATACATGAATGCAAACGATGCTTAAGGTAAAACACCTGAAACTCATAATGACACATAAGAACAGAACCAGTAAACATACAGGGGCGGAGACGTGACATGAACCAAAACAAAGATGCACGTGGTGAAGTAAACAAAATGAGAGTCTGTGAATGCGGAAGTGCGCTGCTCGCCCGCTTCAGCGAGCAGCGCGAGGGGAAACCCTAACAAACCTGATCTCACAGAAATTCACACAAGTGAGGATGTAGTGCTTAGATTCTGAAGAAAAGAAAATTTTCTGTAAGAAAACGTACAAAATTTAACACTGCCTTTAATCCTAGCCTCAACCTTTGTAATTGTACATACAAATTGAATCATGCTAATTGTTACAAAATTGCACGTGAGTATATTTTGAATTTGATTCAAATTTACATAAGCCAAAAGTTGTGCATTCCTAAATCCCAGTTTGTAGTTTTCTTTCCCAATGTTTTGTACATCTCCAAAAAAACAAAATCTCTCCTACATATTGATTTCCCAAGCTTTTTTGTGAGATTGGGTCAGGAAGAAAATACACACACTGTGTGTCTGTTTCAGAACCCGCCTTCACTTTTCCTTACTGCTTCCTCTTCGGTTTCTATTTGGCTGTTCACGCAGCGTACAGCTCCTATCTTTCACTGAGCATCTCCATTATTATCCTTTCACTTTGTCGCAGCTTCTCTGTCTGCACCAATAGTGGCTGTGAAAAGGTGAGAAAGGCTACTAGTCTATGAATGAAACATGATGACTCCTAGCCACACAGCCAAGTACATGAGATGTGGCCTGCAGTCTCTGTATGAACTCACTCACATAATAAGTTCCACAAGGAAAATGTGTCTGTGAGAGTCTGGTGTTGCGCGCGTGTGTGTGTGTAGATGAGAAGAACACTGCATGATTGGCCCTGCTGTGGGTCAAACCATGGGGTTTAAAAAGGTCTCAACAAGCTTTGCTGTAAATGTAATGCATGTGTCAAAGTGTTGGGCTGTGATATATGTGAACATTATAAATGTCATAAAAATTATAATGATATTCAGTGGAGCAGTGCCTTGATTTGAAGGGCAAATAATCAGCACCTCTATATTCTGAGGGGAGAGGGGATGATGAGCGACGGCAACCAGCTATGTGCGAGTTCTTTAGAGGATTCATTTAAGCAGAAAATATTCTTGTAACAGTATATATTAATAAATAAATACAGCCAGGTCCATAAGTATTTGGACAGTAATTTTGTCTCTGTACACCACCACGATGGATTTGAAATGAAGCAATAAAGATGTGATTGAAGTGTAGACTTTTAGTTTTAATTCAAGGGATTTAACAAAAATATTGCATTAACCATTTAGGAAGTATAGCCTTTTCACAGAAAAGCCTTTTCATTTTTCACAGACTCAAAAGTAATTGCACAAACTAACATAACCACAAATATTAGGATTATTTTTAATACTTGGATGCAAATCCATTGCAGTCAATGATTGCCTGAAATCTGGAACCCATGGACATCACCAAATGCTGAGTTCACTCACTTGAGATATTTTGCCAGGCCATTACTGCAGCCGCCTTCAGTTTTGTCTTCAGTAAGTGAAAAGCGTGCTCATTTGGGTTGAGGTCATCGGACATTTAAGAACATTCAATTTCTTTTCCTTAAAATGCTCTTGGGTTGTTTTTGCGGTATGTTTTGGGTCATTATCCATCTGTACTGTGAAGCATCGTCCTATTGGTTTTGCAGCATTTGACTGAATCTGAGCAGAAAGTATAGCTCTATACACTTCAGAATTCATCCTGCTACTTCTATCACCAGTCACATCAATAAACATCAGTGACCCAGTTCCATTGCCAGCCATAAATGCCCATGCAATAACACTTCCTCCACATGTTTGACAGATGATGTGGTATGTTTTCGACCATGAGCCCTTCCTTTCCTTTTCCATATTCTTCTCTTCCCATCATACTGGTACAAGTTAATCTTGCATCAGAACTGGTCAGGCTTTTTTCTCTCCTTTTTTTTCTGCAAAGTCTAATCTGGCCTTTGTGTTCTTGAATGTTGCCAGTGGTTTGCATCTTGAGGTAAACCATCTCTATTTACACTCATGAAGGCGCCTCTTGATTGTAGACTTTGACAATGATACGCCTACCTCCTCCAGAGTGTTCTTGACTTGGTTTGATGCTGTGAAGGGGTTTTTCTTTAACAAAGAAAGAATTCTGCAATCATCCATTTTAGTTTTAGTCTTCTGTGGCCTTCCAGGCTTTTTGGTGTTGCTGAGCTCACTGGTGCATTCCTTCTTTTTAAGGATGTACCAAATTGTTGATTTGGCCACTCCTAAAATTTCTGCTATCTTTCTGATAGGTCTGTTTTTTTTTTTTAATGATGTCCTCCTTCACTTGCATCGACACCTCTTTGGACCGCATATTGAGAGTTCCCATGAACAGCTACCAAATGCAAACTCAACACTTGGAATCAACTTCAGACCTTTTATCTCCTTAATTTGTCATGAAATAACGAGGAAACAGACCACAATTGGTCATGGAACTGCTCAATTTTCCAATTACTTTTGTACGTTGTTACAACTAGTACTTTGTTACAATAGTCTTGTTCACAGTGGTGTTGACACTTCGTTTTTTTTTTTTTTAAATAAATGTATTACTATTTTTTTTTTAAACATCCTGAATGTCACAATGATTCGCTTAGATCTGGCAATGCACCTTCATCATATCGCTTAATTACAAGGTATGTCTTAAATTGCAATTTACTAAGAACATAACTGACCTGACATATCTAGTAACTGATTAACTTGCATGCTTTATAAAACTCTGTAGAAAATAAAGAATTGGAGTAGCACTGCATTTCACAGTACAGTAACTACCTAATACATAATAGTAATTTTTCTGGTGCATGTTTTGCTTTGCAATGCAGTAATGGCTCAAAAGGAAGCTGTGTAGTACTTACAAATAATATTTGATGCAAGTCGAATGTATAAATGCATAGTAAGTCTGGTGCAGATCACTTCAGCAGCTGGTAAGTACTTGCAGTGTGTGTGTATATATATATATATATATATATATATATATATATATATATATATATATATATATATATATATATCTGACTGAAAAGAGTAGATTGGAGTGAATGTGTAATTTTGTGATAGATAATTATTCAACACTCAACTGAAAGTAAATGGCATGAATAATGCTAATGTCCAAGCATGGATACTAGCTTTTCTACTGATGTATATTTTATTTGGTATTTTTCTCACATTATATGTGTGCAAAATATGTAGCACTTATAAGAAGTACATATGTACAAAGGTTTGAGAGATTACAGCATTGTAGATAGTTCTGTCGTAGTACTTAATTAGGCATCATGTGCGGTATGAATTGTGCATTATCTGTAATTACTATGCATGTAATTTACCTAATATAAGGTAATTTCTGTACTGTAAAATAATGGACTACTGTTTTTGTTCATTAATGTATACTGTGGTTTATATTAAAGAGGGAGAAAGAGAGGGAGAGAAGTAGACATAAAGAAGGAGAAGGCCAGTATGTCCCGCTGTGCTGTAAATAGTTAATGTCTGTCCAGCATCCTACTTTAAAGGTTAATTACCTTCTAATCTGTGTACAAGGGGCACAGCAGAGTAGAGGATATTAATAAGACATGACACAGCAGGGCACTGCTAGGCCAAATGTCTGGACAGTTAGAAGGACATTAACTTTAGATGTGTCCATCACTTAAGATACATGATCAAATTGAGTTATCAGTTATCTGGAGAAAGAAGTCAGGAAATAAAGCTGAGACAGAGAGAGAGAGAAAGAGAGATAGAGAGAGAGAGATTTTGATTTTAAAAACCGTTTTTTTTTTTTTTACGTTAAAAAAAAAATGTTTTGCATTAAAAAGGTTGAGCAGCACTTTGAAATGTTTTCAGTGTAAAAGAGTATTAAAAAACAGTTCTCCTTCATCAATAAAACAGATAATACTCTCGTAGCACCATTTCAGTGTAAAAGTGCTCAGGTCATTCATTGATTTAAAGAAGTTAAAATCTACCTTAACCCAAGCTTTCACTAAAGCTCTGAATACAGAAGTGGGACTGTTCACTCGTCTCTTCTCCACTTGGTTTTTACGAGTTATGTAGATTGCTATTTTTGCTTCTCCTACAACAAAATTGATCAGTTCCCATTTTTGGTTTTTTGCTTGTTGGTATCCTGCACCAAAAATAAAACGTATCTGGGACCATTTTTCACCAAACAAATTAAAAATAGTTTTCAGCAGCTCAAACAGAGGGTTAAGTCTTTTACATTCTCTGTAACAATGAAAAACAGTTTCTGTTTCATTACAGAAGGGACATGTGTTTAAAACATCAGGATTTAGTTTAGAGATTAAAACATTGACTCCCACAGCACCATGTAAAATTCTGCACTGTAGGTCACTGGCTCTTTTCCTAAGTGGCATTTTATAAAACACCCTCCATACCGGCTTAATGTCCTCTGAAATCCTGAGTTTCTTTCTCCACAGTGTCCACCCGTCTGTTAAGTTTCCTTTTATTTATCACGTTCACACAGCATTTATAAATTTCTTTCCCTTTTGCTTCGTAAACTGGTAAAACATGTCCTTTTTCTGTGTCGAGATAAATGCCCTCATATCCATTTAGTTTGGGTAAAAGTTCAAGTTCTGGAAAGGGGTCACTTATGTCTGGTGTTTCTGTTCCTTGCTGACATTCCTTAATCAGGTTCAGCTCCTCCACTGACAGTCTGTTGATCCATCTTTCTATGATGTCCTCTGTACACCGTAGTGACCTCAGGCCGAGTTCCTCTGCCACCGCTTTTGCATCCTTAAACTCTATTCCTGCAGTGTCCACTAGTCTCCTGAGTGTTGTGAACTTGTTTGATTGTGTGATTCGATCAATACCTGGAGAACTGTCCTTAAAGTCCATTCGTCCTCCTCCCACTAAAGGCTCTTCTAGGAGCCAGTACAGTGAGACAGCAGGGCCTTGAGATCCACATTCAAACAGAGACCATGTTTTAAAAACACTGCGATAAAAGTTAGATATGTTGGAAACATTTAAAACAGTTGGGTTCATTACAAATAAGGTGCGATCGCAATCAAAATCATTAACTTTCGTCAATACAAAACTTGTAACAGCTCCCCAAACCAGGGAATCAGAACTGATCAGGTACTTTTGTATGGTTTGAAACTGGAAGGCTGTGGTTCTACTTTTGATGTCTACCAGTCCCTGTCCTCCTTCTTCTTTGGGGAGAAAGAGAACGTTCTGCGGAACCCAGTGTAGTTTGTCCCACACAAAACTAACTAGTAGAGCTTGTACCTTCTCAATTAACCCAGTAGGGGGCTCCAGGCAAGCTAAGTGATGCCATAGAACTGAGGCTACTAAGTTATTAGCCACTAGTACCCTCCCCTTGAGTGACATATTTGGTTTGAGCCATTCCCATTTTTTTAGTTTGCCTTCCATTTTTTCCTTAACTCCTTCCCAGTTTTTCTTTTCTTCATTTAAGTAAATTCCCATGTATTTAAATTCTCCTTTTTTCCATTCTAGCCCACCTGGTAATTTTGGCAAACCTTGTGACCAACTTCCTATTGCGATTGCTTTGCTCTTTTTCCAGTTGGTTTTGGAGGAAGAAACTAAGCCAAAACCAAAAACCACCTTTTCTAAAATCTTGATCTCGGTTTGGTTTTGTACTAAAATCATGACATCATCAGCATAAGCAGATAAAACACGTGGAACATTAAAACCAGGTACAATAAAACCATTTAAAAGACTCTCGTAGTCGATGTAAAAAAGGTTCAATCGCTAGAGTGTATAACATACCTGATAATGAACATCCTTGTCTTATTCCCCTCTGTACTTTAAAAGGTGCACTTAACCCTCCGTTGATCTTGAGTACACTTTCAACATCCTGGTACATCACCTTCATCATCGCTATAAGACTGGGGCTGAGACCAAACGCCTCCAGAGTTTTCCAGAGGTACTGATGCTCAACCCTGTCAAAAGCTTTTTCTTGGTCCAGTGAAATCAGACCAAGATCGACTGCCAATGACCTAGAGACACCCAAAATGTCCCGAATTAATGAGATATTGTCAATGATGGACGTATTGGGCACACAATATGTTTGGTCTTTTTGGATTATGGAGTCCATGATGTCTCTGAGACGGTTAGCCAGCGCTTTTGACATAATTTTATAGTCTGTGCATAGCAGTGACACTGGACGCCAGTTCCTAATGTCCTGGAGATCTCTTTTTTTGGGGAGAAGTGTAATCACTGCTCTCCGGCTGCTCAGGGGTAGACACATTTCTCTGCAGTTTTCTTGAAGGACCGCCAGCAGATCTTCTCCCAGTTCTTTCCAGAAGAACCTGTAGAATTCCACTGGCAGGCCATAGATTCCAGGTGCTTTTCCTCCTGGCATGGTGTTCAATGCAGCCTGCAGCTCCTCCAGAACCAGTGGACCTTCTAGTGCTGCGTTGTCCTCTGAGGAGACTTTTAGAAGTCCCTGGTAGAGGGTGTCTAACAGCTCCTTGTTGTCTCTGTGTTCATTCCTGTACAGGTCTTGGTAAAAGTTTAATGGCATACCGTCGGATCTCATTAGTGTGTGTTATGTCTTGTCCTTTTCCGGTGTGAAGTGTATGTATGAATCTGCGCTGTCCACTCTTTTTTTCCAGTCCAAAGAAGAACTTTGATGGAGCATCCATTTCGTTAGCTCCTTTGAATCTGGACCGGATGAGAGCACCTTGCGCTTTTGTAACCAATAAATCCGCCATTAACGCTTTTTTCACTTTGAGGTTCTCAACATGCCTTCTATCTCCTGTGGACTCAACCAAAGCCTGGAGTTCCACTATTCTTATCTCCAGGTCACTTAATGACTTGGTAATGTCCCGTGTGATGTTGACCGTGTACTCATGACAGAGCTGCTGGATTAAAACCTTACCATGGTCCCACCATTGTCTACAGGAGGAGAATAAACACTTCTCATTTTTTAAAACAGGGCCAAAAAAATCTAAAAGCCTCAGTAAAATTTGCATCGTCTAGTAAAGACACATTAAAATGCCAGTACGCACTTTTGGGCTTCAGATTTGCAATAAAAACTCTGCATGTAATTAGAGAATGATCAGAGAAGCAAACTGGTGTTATTAAGCTAGATTTAAAAACATTAAAATGATGTTTTAAACAGTAGAATCTGTCTAATCTAGCTAGAGAAATAAGACCATCTCTAAAATGAGCCCATGTGTACTGGCGTTGAAGCATTCATATTTTGCACTGATCAAAAGTAGTCTGCCAGCGATCACTTCCTGTTTGGTATAAGATTCAGGTAAGAAGTGTTTTGCAAACAGAACCCCCACTCCTGCGCTCACTGAGCTCTCGGAGCTTAACACTACTTCCCCTTCCCATTCTAAATTCCATTTACACTCATTGCCTTTGTCACTATGGCTTTCCTGCATGAACATTACATCTATTTGCTTTAATTTAACTAGATCATAAAGTTCTGCTCGTTTTCTTGCATCTCTTCCTCCCCTTATATTTAAGGAAGCAATGTTGAAATGAGTCATGAAAAAAAGAAAAAAAAGAAAAATAAAGAGAGAGTAATCATCATCATTGCACAGGCTTTAGTTTATACACTCTCCTCATCTTCCTGTATCAGATCTTGCCTTGCTTTCGTCAAAAACTTTCTTAGTCTGTGTTTTTCCGGATGTGTGAAGTTCTTGTTCTTTTTCTTTATTACGGTAGTAATAGACTTCACAAAGTTGTGTTTATTTGGGAAGTATTGCTCTATTTTGACTCCTTTGATATTTTTTGTTTTTTTTGAAGAAACTGTTTAATTTATTTTTCTTTGTATGTTCCTGTTGGTTCGTTACCGCTCTGTCCGTCCCCGTCACTGTCTGTTTCTACACTGGTGTCCTGGTCGCTGCTCAGTTCTGTCTCCGTTTCTTTACCAGTCCTGATCTGCTTTTCTTTTTTTGTTTCGGCTAAACCTTTTTTTCTGGATTGTGAGCCACTGCTTCCTTCTTTTAATTTTCTTTTTGACCTGACCAGAGTAAAGCCACTATCATCTATGGCCACGTCTATGTCTGTACACTCATCAGTGTTTTGGCTGTCAGCTGGCTGTGTATTAATTTCAGTGTTTTTATTCACGTTACCTTGTGATTTTTCATTTTCTGTCTCCATATGATTTATTTCTGGTTCAGTATTTTTTCTCCCTTCCTGAGTTTCTGTGTTTGTTTCCTGCTGTTTGTTTTCTTCCTGATCCTCTGTGCATGCGTTATCCTCTACACTGTCCTGTTTATCTTCATCCTGTTCCCTTTCCTGATTATTCTCTTTTACGGTTCCTGTCCCCTGTTCACTTGTTGCCTGTCCCTTGGGACAGTTCCTAACTAGGTGTCCCTCCTGGCCGCACCCAAAACACTTTAAACCTCCGGAAGTTGCAAAAATAGTGAACTCCTCTCCATCCAGCTTTAATTTGAATGTTACGTTTAGATCTTCTTCTCTGTTGTTGAGAACCATGAAAGCCTGTCTCCTATAGGAGTAGATATGCTTCAGCTCTGGGTCTTTACAGCCTGTAGGTATCATTTTGATAGGTGATATTACTTTACCGAATCTGGACAACTGTTTACAGAGATCTTCATCATCAATAAAGGGGGGCACATTAGATAAGATCACTGTTTAGCGGGGGCGCTAAGGAGGAAAACTTTCACCAACGTGTCTTTGATGACGATGCCATTAGAAACTACAACCTCGGCCTTGTGAACCTCATCCACAAACATGACCACTGCCTTATTCATCCGCGCGGCGGTTATAATGCTCTTCACCCCGATTAGTTTAGCCACCGCTGCAGCGCATTCCTCTACCGAGCACGCGGCCGTCACTAACACTTTAAACCCGTGCCTCCGGGTTAAGTTTTTAAACGCCATGATGTTACACACACCTTACACACACTCACACCCACAGAAAAATGCACTACTCACCACTCACCCACTTTGCACACTATACAACACAAAAAGATAGCAAAAAATAGTTTTCACTCGCACGCTCCGTCCACGCTCACACACTCCGTCCACGCTCACACACTCACTCACGCATGCGCAGAGAGAGAGAGAGAGACTTGACTTTTAAGGTCTCTTTTTATTTACTCAATACAAAAACAGAGACCTATATTTTTATGGGAACATAAATACAAATATGGATCTCATCATAAAATGTGTATAAATTTTCATGAGAAATTGAAATAAATAAATAAGAGAATAAACACAATAAAAATAGAATTTAAATGAAAATAAAACATAAAATATACTTCCATAATACCATTTATCAATAAAATAGAAAAACAGCACTTCAGGTATTTAATTTAAAACCCTCATCATCAGGTTCACATATAAGGTCATCAACACCCCAAACATAGAAAAAAGAATTCACATCTTTCACAAGTTGATAAAAAAACATATTCTATAGTTAACCTCTTCTTTATAAAACCCTTCACCATTAGTACTGGATCAACTCCTCCTCTTCCTTCTACTTTATTCTTCCTTGTGCACCATATTGCCAGCTTTACAACACCATATAAAAAGTTAAGTAAAACCACTTTTCGTTTGTTTTTCACACAGTATTTTGGACCAAAAATAAATAATGCTCGATTAAAACTGCCTGTGAACTGTAAACCCCAAGTTTTTACTAAATCTAAAATCCGATTTAAACGAGGACACTCAATAAAAACATGAAAAACAGTTTCAGGGACTCCACAGAAGGGACAACCCTCCTCATGTGAAGGGTTCAGGTGTGCCAAGTGTCTATTTGTGGCTAATATCCCATGTACAGTTCTCCACTGGAGATCTCCAACCTTCTTTTCGTTGGGTCTTTTGTACAGGGATCTCCAGCTACCTTTCGGGGAAGAGCCTGGATCCAGTACCTCTGTCCATCTTGTGTTTCTTACATCCTTGAGGCGTTGATAATTGATAGTCTTTACACAAGCTCTGTAGAGAGTTTTTCTGCTTAGGTCACTGAGAGGTTGTAGTTTAGGGATATCCATGGATAGTAATTTTCCAACATCCTCTTGCCAGCCCTCTTTATTCAAAGAGACTTGCAGTTCAGGAAAGTGAGGAGGTTCGTTTGTGTTCTCAATGGGTGTGTCATTCAGAAAGTCTGTCATTCTTTTACTGGAGCAGGAAGACCAGCCTCCAAGTCATCAAGAATACGTTGAGCGAGACGCACTGATTTAAAGCCTGCCTTCGCAGCCAATTCTTCAGGTATCAACCAGCTCGATTTCTTCCTCAGATGACCTATCTTGGAGAAGCCTGCTTTCATCAATGCAGTCCTGATGGTAGTTGAGCGCAGCATCTCAGTGGTGATGGGCGGGTTGAAGAACAAAGGCTCTTCAAACAGCCACCGGGTGGGTCTTTCCCATTCCCTTGAAAAGGAGAGGGTCTGTCTCGCTTGTAGAACGCTCTGATAGAACGCTGTGAGTCCTTCCAAGTCCACGCTCTCTAGACGCAGGGTAAAAAGGTGTTTGTCTAGACCCAATCTCCCAGCTTTGTGCAACAGTGTACATGCCACATCCATCCACTGGTGATGTTGATGGTATAGGAGACGCTGTACTGCTTGTAGACGAAAGACCGCCACTCTAGTGAAAATGTCAATCATGCTGTCCTGACCAAAAGAAGTTCACAATAGTCCTTTGAATTTCCTCTATCAGAGTTCTTGGTGGATTTAGAACCATGAATCTGTGCCAGAGCATTGAAGCAATGAGGTTGTTTACTACCAGGGCTCCTCCCCTATATGGTAGCTGGGGTAGTAGCCATGTCCATTTAAGTAGCTTAGCACGCACTGTCTCAATCAGGCCCTCCCAGTTTTTCATTTTGTATTCAGTTTTACCGAGGTAAATTTCATACCTGTCTTTCCCCACTGAATGTTTTCTGGGAGTTCCGGTGGGTCGCTCCCTTTGGGGCCGTACCATAGTGCCTCTGTTTTCTGCCAGTTGAGTTTTGCTGACGAAGCTCGCTCGTAAACTCTCAGAGCATTGCTCAAGGCTTGGATATCCTCTTTTTCTTGTATTATCACAGTGATGTCATCGGCGTAAGCCAAAAGCTTAATGGCTTCAGCCCTCATACTCCCTCTGATAGACATCCCTGTTAGAATTTTCCTCAGTAAACAAAGCAGAGGTTCTATTGCCAGACTGTATAGTTGACCAGACATTGGACAACCTTGTCTGATCCCTCTCTTGATTTGAATTGGGACGCTAAGCCCTCCTCCAACTTTAACCATGAATGTAGCATCTGTGTATAAAATTTTGATCCATGATAAAAAGTAGCTACCAAACCCATAACACTCCAGAGCTTTAAATAAATACTGATGGTCCACACGGTCAAAAGCTTTCTCCTGGTCAAGTAAAAGCAGTCCCACATCGACACTGTATGCTTCACTGTAGTCTACGATGTCCCGTATTAAAAACAATTTATCATAGATGGACCTTTTTGGTATACAGTATAATTGGTTTTTGTGTATTAACACATCAAGAACCCCTTTGAGTCTGTTTGCTAAAACCTTGGACAGAATCTTGTAGTCGGAACATAAAACAGCAACTGGTCTCCAGTTTTTGAGCAAATACAGGTCTCTTTTTTTGGGGAGTAAGGAGAGAACAGCACGTTGACAGCTTTTTGGGAGCATTTTAGCTTTAAAACTTTCTTGTAAAACTTCATAAAAGTCTTTGCCTATGGTTCTCCAAAAAGATTTGTAGAATTCGAAAGGTAGTCCATCGACTCCGGGTGCTTGGCCCGAGGACAGCTGATGCACTGCTGTTGTGACTTCCTCAAAAGTCAGTTCTGAGTCCAGAAGCTTTTTGTGTTTTGTATCCAGCACAGGCAGGTTTTTAAAATTCAACAGCTAGTCTTCTCATCTCCACCGGGTCTGAGGTAACGCTTCCATCAGACCTTCGTAAAGCATGCATAAAATTATTAGCAACAATCTTTTTTTCCAGGTTAAAAAAGTAGGATGTAGGAGCATCCATGTCACGCACAGAGGTAAAACGTGCTATAATAATTGCTCCTTTGGCCTTTTCTTGTAAAACCCTTCTTAATTCGTGTCTCTTCTGAATAATATTTTTCTGCACATTTACATTGTTTTGTTCAATTAAGGTGTTTTGGATAGCTGTGATATCCAGTTCTAGATTAGACACTGCTTGTTTAACCTTAGCTGAAGTGTGTGACACAAATTGTTGGCAGAAGAGCCTTATCTGAGCATTTCCCACCTCCAACCACTGGAGAAGATTTTCATACTCTTTCTTTTGGTTTGCCCGGCACCCCCAAAAAAACTTAAAATTCTCATTAAAATCCAAATCTTGGGTTAAATTTGTATTAAAACACCAATAAAAAATACTGTGGTTTTGTTTGTGATACAGTTAAATGTGCTGTGATGAGGTGATGATCAGAGAACCCACAAGGCGTAACACATGCACTTATGACTCTATTACGCAGAGTGTTATTCATATAAAAGCGATCCAGGCGTGCAGCACTAACTCTCCCTGCTGCCACTTTAAGCCAAATGTATTGTTTTACACTTTTATTCTTTTCTCTCCATACATCTACCAGTCCTGTCTGTGTAATTACTTCCTCTAAAGTTTTAGCAGATAAAAGATGAGGTTCTTCACTGTTTCTATCTAGATTAAAATCAAGTGTGCAATTAAAATCCCCACCAACAACCAGAAAGACATCTTGTGTGAAGGACGCAAGTTTATCTTTGAGAGTTTTAAAAAGTCTGATTTTTTCACTTCCAGTATTCGGAGCGTAAATATTAATAAATACAAAATCCATGTCTTTTATTTTTGCCTTGACCATGAGCAAATGCCCCTTTTCCACCTCATTAACAGTTAAGACCTTTACATTTAATCTAGGAGAGAAAAGTATTGCCACCCCTGCACTGAGATAATACTATTTAATAGAAAATACTCTCCCTCCCACCGTAAACCCCAATCTACTTCATTACTCACATCACTGTGAGTTTCTTGTAAAAACATTACATTTAAATCCTTCAGAGTGATACATTCTTTTAGTAAAACCCATTTATTATTATCTCTAACCAAATTTATATTTAAGGACCCGAGTCTTAAGATGTCCATGATAAAAGAGGGTAGGATGATAGTAAAAAACAGTTGTAATAGGAAGCATAACAGAGAGAAAGAGATCTCCATGTGCACTTATTTAGGTGTACCTCTACCTTTAGTCTTGACCGATTTTTTTCTTTTTCCTGACTGCTGTTAGGTATTTTTTCAGTCTGAATCTTTTCTGTAGTGAAAACTCATCTAAGCTGCTTTCCTTGCGTGTTTTCCTAACCGATAGCATGAACTTGTCCAGGTCTGGAAAAAACTTAATTAGTTCAACACTCTTCCCCTTAGTTTCATCCAGGAAGGCATCTGATCCACTGTGTATAAATCACTATCAGCATCATCATCATCAGTAACTGAATCGTCATCATGGAAACTATCTTCAGTTACTTCTGAAACTGTGTCCATTTCATCACACTGTCCTTCATACATCTTAGCTTCCGGATCAGCCTCACTACAGACAGAGGAGTTATTGCTCTGATCCACACGCTTTCCAGCATCACTGCAGCCTGGCTGCTCATCATCAGCACTATGAACATTATTATCAGCAGCATTCTCTACATTATCAGCAGCATTCACATTATTGTCAGCCACATTTGCATTTGTCTCAGCCACATTTGCTCTTACTTTTATGTTAGTATCTCTCTGCACCTTCACCTGGTCAGGATCCTTCACTGTATTCTCCTATTCTGAGCTGTGTTCTCCTGTTACAGGTGGGCCTTGCTGATCAGCAGCACGCGCTTTATGCGGACAAGTAAAGTGTTTGTGTCCGATATCCCCGCATTCAAAACAGTGCAGACTTTCAGTGCTGGCGTTTACCATGTAGGAGTTCTCTCCACTATTGACCCGAAAAGACACCTCCAGGGATTTATTGGGAGAGTTCAGGAACATGTACACCTGTCTCCTGAATGACAGGACATGTTTAAGTGTAGCGTTTTTACAGCCTAGCGGGATCATTTTCACTGCTCCGGTGATTTTCTCCAATCTGGTCAGCTCTTTGGCGATGGCTTCGTTAGGGATAAATGGGGGGATGTTTGAGATAGTGATTTTAGAGGCCGGGGCGGATAAAGGTGTAACTGCCACATACGTCTCCTTCACCGATATACCACTCCCAATTAACCCGCTGACCAGATTCTCGGTTTTCAGGAAGATCACGACTGCTTTGTTCATTCTGGAGGCCGTGTTGATGTTATCATGGCCCACCTGCTCTCCTACAGCGAGGAGAACATCTTCGATAGATGCGCTCACCTCCGGAACACACCTGATCCCATTCCGGAAGGAGAGAGGCGACGCTCCCCCCGAAGGGGTAGACGCCATGTCGCCACACGCACGCGCGCACACACACACACACACACACACACACAGACACACGAACTTCTAACTAATATCACTAACCTACAAACTAAAAGTGCTCAAAGAATGTAAGGAAAAGAAAATAAAGATTAAAGAATCTGAGGAAAAACTCAGCAAGCGCTCTCACACGCGGCTCTCACGCTAACCACACCCACTCCCAGCATGCACCAGACAGAGAGAGACAGAGAGAGAGAGAGAGAGAGAGAATACAGTAGTTATATATCTTGCTATGGCAGCCCTATAAATAACATATTATGTGATAATATCTTTCTATATTGTAATTTAACCAGATATTTATATAGGGCTCTATATTTTCTTGCCTCTGATATTAAGAGTAAATGTCTCCCTCAAGGTAGAAATGGATAATTTGGAGTATAAGCTATAATATCCAATTTAAAATGTTAATAATCAAATGTTACATAGTGCCTGAGTACCTAATCTGTGTTGAGTACACTCACCTTGTTTGCATTATCCATGAGTGACGTACACTGATGTTATCTAGTTAAATTCTAATTAAATATGAATGCTGTAAAAGCTGTAAGAGCTCTTCTTCTAGTTATGAACATTATGTAATGAACATTATGTAATTCTATTCATAATAATATTGAGTGCTGATTTGTGTGAACTATGCCTTGTGTGCATGTGCAATATGTAAAAAAAAAAAAAAAAAAAAATTGTAATCCTGCAAAGACTCCAGGGTAAAAGTGGATGTTTTTAAAGACCCCATCAATTACACTTCATGTGTAAAAATGTGTAAGTGCTCAACGTGTTTCTTGGCATGACAGCTGTTTAGACAGAATGGGAAAAGCATTCATGGTGCTTTATTTTTCTCAAAAAAGGTGACAGGGAATGGAATTGTGTATCATAACATGACTGTTGTATTCCACACATCTGTAATGTCCTGGCTTTTTCTGAATGAAATGCAAGGCAATTGTATTCTTATCAGTGCCCAAAGTGTCAGTTATTAGGTTTGAATAGGCTATATTTGGGGACTCAAAATTGTGTGCTTTGAGGGAAAAGCTTTTGCTAGATAAAAAGTGGATGAAAATGACATCCATCTTCCTCTTTGCTTTTTTTTGTTATTATAGAGATGACAAATCAGAAGATATAAAATCCAGTGGTCCATACAGAAAATCTTAGAATATTTGCAACCTGCCTCATGTCTATTTCACCACAGTGCAAACTCTTCTTCAACAAGCTGCCTGAACAAATCTCCCAGCCATGCCAGCATTTCATGGCCATTTATCAGTCCTTGCCCCTCTATCTCACTCTTTATATGGCATCTAAGGGCTCTCAAGTGTCTCAAAAACACCTATCTTCTTATCAACCGGAAGAAAACATACCCAGACACAACAAACAGCACAAAATCTTTCATCCACCTGTGGCGCAAAGTGTACAGTGGATAGCTGCCTTGGGGATACTCGACATTTGTTTCTAAAAGTTGTTGATGGAGTAGAAAGTGTGATGTTCTGTTTAGCAAAAGAGGATGCAACAACACTCTCCACTCCTGAATGTCAAGTGGGTTCACAGCTTCTTCAGTCTTTGAGGCTGCTGAAATAGATTGAATTACTAGCAGATTTGCCCAAGGCATTATAATCATACAGCACAATGATACACTGCCAAGATGGTTTATATTGTCTGTCTCTGTTGCTTCCGAGCTGATGGAGCATCAAATGACAATACATCCAATCAATGTCTAAGACAATGACAGACTTTTAGGAATTCATTTAGTAGGAAGATTGAATGATTTTCATGAAGGCATCAGTTCTCACCATGACTTTGCTCAGAAGAATAATTTTGAAGTCAGGCCTTGGATCTTATAAATGAGATTCTGAAGATGGAGTGGTGGAGTCCACCCTAATCACAGCTCATTAGTAAACTGTGAGAAATCTGATATCCCAGCTTATGTAATGGAATTAATATGGTTTTAGCTTAAGATGCAAAGTGAGTGTAAATAACCATAAAATTGAAAAATGAGTTTATTTAGGGAGAGACAAAGATTAACTGAAATTCACTGAATTTGTCTCAAATGGAATGCATTAAATTGGACATGGCCAAAGTCATGTAATGGGTAATGTGTCTATATTACATGCTGTTGGAAAAGGTCAGCAAATGAGAATTATTTCCATTTGCAAGGAGATAGAAACCCAATTTGGCAGACACTCAAGTCTTTGCTTGGATCTCTGTATGTCTGGTAGAAATCTCGTCTGATATGACTGATATCACAAGACTGAGTTGTTGTGTATCCCTGGAGATGCATCTCCGTGTCAAGATCTTGTGATCTCCCTAGACAGCTACTCTCAGATCACACCATCTGACACTCCACACAACCTTGGAGTAGTTGTAGACAATTATCTGTCCTTCTCACCTCCTATCGTTAAACTGACTCTGTCATGCAGGTTTCTCCATTACAAAATCAGGCCAATGGATCCAGCCATTCATATCCACAGAGGCCACTCAGGTGCTTGTTCATTCCCTTGTCATCTCAAGTCTGGATTACTGCAACTTGCTCCTGACAAGCCTGCCTCTGCCTGTCATCCAACCCTTGTCCCAAAATGCAGCTGCAAACAAACCCACTGCTACATTTCTTCCACTGGTTTCTTGTATCAGATTTAAAACACTGATGCTTGCCTACAAAGGCAGAAATGGATCTACCATCCCTTAGGATACAAGGAAGACCTGCATCAAGACTCCTGGCACTGAGATGGTGGAATGAACTTCCCCTGGCTGTCCGAACAGCTGTCATCAAGCAAAGGCTAAAGACCTACAGTACTGTGCAATGTAAGTGTGCAAAGGCACATGTAAAGAAATGCTGTAGAGCAAAGATGTCTTCAAAATAATGAAATTAAATGTTTCTACATTTAAAAAAAAAATACTGTAAAGAGCAGTAAACAGTAGTAAATGAAACAAAGTCAATATTTAGTGTGAATGAATGAATGAATGAATAAATAAATAAATAAATAAATAAATAAGTGTAGTAGTCTCCTGTACAATTTGTGCAGTTTTATAAGGAAATGAGCTGGTAAGCTTTATTGAGCATCTTGCAGAACTAGCCACAGTTCTTCTGGAGACTTTGATCTGCGCACTTGCTTCTTATTTTTGCAGCAAAACCCAGCAGCCTTCATTGTGTTTTTTGTCTGAAAAGTGGTCTCTTATGTAATATGCTGCTTTCTTTAATGACATACAAATACTTTTCTGTAATATTTAATTTTGTGCAAGAAAATTAATGTTTGGGAATCTAAATTTTTTTTGTACCGACTTGATAATGTAGAAATCATAAAATAAAAAATCTAAAACAAAGTTTGTACTAAAAAATAGGGTGCCTTTTGCACAGTACTGTAACTGTACTGTAACTCTTCACCAAGCACTTGAAATATCACTTAGTTAATCTATTAAAAACAACTTCTCTTATCAGGGTTTTAGCTTGAAAATTTCCTTAGTCCCTGAACTAGTGAACTTCCTTGTCTGGAATTTCTCTTCTCAGTGCGCACTGCAGCTCTTGGCATGTCACACACACTGAAAGAAATGATGTGTTGGATTTACTTAAAATATATATGCACCATTTTTGCTTCACACTTTTTAAGTAAATTCAACTTGAAGTAATTAAGTAAAAGATAACCTTTGTTATGTGTTAAAAAATGTAACCAATAGAATCTACCAATTAATTGCAAGTTGATTCAAATTAACATTTAAGCTTTTTGTGTAGCTCATTTACAGGTGCATCTCAATAAATTAGAATGTCGTGGAAAAGTTCATTTATTTCAGTAATTCAACTCAAATTGTGAAACTCGTGTATTAAATAAATTCAATGCACACAGACTGAAGTAGTTTAAGTGTTTGGTTCTTTTAATTGTAATGATTTTGGCTCACATTTAACAAAAACCCACCAATTCACTATCTCAACAAATTAGAATATTTCATAAGACCAATAAAAAAACATTTTTAATGAATTGTTGGCCTTCTGGAAAGTATGTTCATTTACTGTACATGTACTCAATACTTGGTAGGGGCTCCTTTTGCTTTAATTACTGCCTCAATTCAGCGCGGCATGGAGGTGATCAGTTTGTGACACTGCTGAGGTGGTATGGAAGCCCAGGTTTCTTTGACAGTGGCCTTCAGCTCATCTGCATTTTTTGGTCTCCTGTTTCTCATTTTCCTCTTGACAATACCCCATAGATTCTCTATGGGGTTCAGGTCTGGTGTGTTTGCTGGCCAGTCAAGCACACCAACACCATGGTCATTTAACCAACTTTTGGTGCTTTTGGCAGTGCGGGCAGGTGCCAAATCCTGCTGGAAAATGAAATCAGCATCTTCAAAAAGCTGGTCAGCAGAAGGAAGCATGAAGTGCTCCAAAATTTCTTGGTAAATGGATGCAGTGACTTTGCTTTTCAAAAAACACAATGGACCAACACCAGCAGATGACATTGCACCCCAAATCATCACAGACTGTGGAAACTGAACACTGGACTTCAAGCAACTTGGGCTATGAGCTTCTCCACCCTTCCTCCAGACTCTAGGACCTTGGTTTCCAAATGAAATACAAAACTTGCTCTCATCTGAAAAGAGGACTTTGGACCACTGGGCAACAGTCCAGTTCTTCTTCTCCTTAGCCCAGGTAAGACGCCTCTGACGTCGTCTGTGGTTCAGGAGTGGCTTAAAAAGAGGAATACGACAACTGTAGCCAAATTCCTTGACACGTCTGTGTGTGGTGGCTCTTGATGCCTTGACCCCAGCCTCAGTCCATTCCTTGTGAAGTTCACTCAAATTCTTGAATCGATTTTGCCCTGACAATCCTCATAAGGCTGCAGTTCTCTCGGTTGGTTGTGCATCTTTTTCTTCCACACTTTTTCCTTCCACTCAACTTTCTGTTAACATGCTTGGATACAGCACTCTGTGAACAGCCAGCTTCTTTGGCAATGAATGTTTGTGGCTTACCTAGTGAACCAAACTGAGAGACCATTTTGAAGGCTCAGGAAACCTTTGCAGGTGTTTTGAGTTGATTGGCTGATTGGCATGTCACCATATTCTAATTTGTTGAGATAGTGAATTGGTGGGTTTTTGTTAAATGTGAGACAAAATCATCACAATTAAAAGAACCAAAGACTTAAACTACTTCAGTCTGTGTACATTGAATTTATTTAATACACGAGTTTCACAATTTGAGTTGAATTACTGAAATAAATGAACTTTTCCACGACATTCTAATTTATTGAGATGCACCTGTATGTTAAGTAAGCTAAAGAGTTTTTGAGTTTAATCAATTTATATTTATACGTAATGGTTGTTGAGCCAACGAATCGTTTTTTTCAGTGCAGCTTCCAGTGTGAATAGTGCTGCTTCCATGCTCTTTTATGTCTCTTATCACTACACATTACAGAACTAGCATGAAGATGTTTTTGATAGAGACTACAAAGTGCCTTTGCAAGTCACTCTGGATATGGGCATCTGCTAAATGTTGTAAATGTAAATGGACATTTCTAGATTTTCTTTCAGAGTTTCCATGTGAAAAATCTGTGTCAATGGTGGCAATGGGTAGGGGTTTGGGGGTATTTTATTTATTTATTTATTTATTATAACACAATGCACATCATCACAAGTCAGCTACTTCTTCTTAGACATCTTTGGGATAACTTTCATGATCTATGTCAGAAACTTGAGCCAGAAAATGCTAATGGATTTAGTGACAACTTAACAAAGTAAGAACAACGCACAGAAAATTTAGATAAAGGGGGCCGTCTGACTGAAGTGTAATGATTTCTTTTGCACATGGCTAGTTTACATAATAGCATCTAATTAACCTAGCCTGCATGATGTATTGGCCGATTTGTTACGAGCGATTTTCCCCCGAATTCCATTACCATGTGATGTTCACCCAGCAATTCTTAATCAAACTCATAATGTTATGACTGGAGTCACTTACCCAGCCAAAGGAAGTCATTTCTCATAAGAAGCACCTAATGAGACTGAAACGGTCACACCAAGATGTCCCTACCAAGGGAGCTGAGGCCTGGACCCTGACAAATGTTAAATTAACTTTGCAGACATTTTCCATTTACTTTCATGCATGAGAAAGACACTCTAACTTTCAGTCTTTCATTCAAGACATTATAGACTGACCTTTTCACAGACTGGAATGAAAGGTGGTCATGTGATCATGGTCTGATAATGCTGTACAACCTCAGAGGCTATTTTTGTTGCATATCATTTGTTATACAATTTTGTTTTTTATAGTGAGCTCTATAATTATTTTGACCTCAGCATGAAGTTTTGTAAAAACTGAGAGTCAATGTTTCTATTATTGAGCCTGAACAGTGAAGGGTAATGATATAATCAATGATATTTCTTTACAGTGTCAAAACGTTCTGAAAAAAACTGGATTTATGGGGACAGAGTGACAGGAATTAAAATCTTCACAGTTATTCCCATGATTCCCTGGAAAGTACTTTTGTAGTGCCTTGTCAGCAGTCAAAAAGGTTTTAATGGACTGTGTGTTGGGGACTTTAACATCCGTAGATGCTTTAGAAGACAGTTTGAGCACTGAGCATCAAGCTGTTGAAGGGAAGTGAGATTTGGTTCAGAGATGTGCAGTATAGTTTCTAATCCCAAGGAAGTGGAAAAGAAAAACTTTAAATGCTCATGATCACCAATCACAGTGTGGCTGTCTCAGTCTTCTATTATAATATGTCATGTTAATTTAGGCCTTGAGTATTCATAGAAGAAAATCCCATAGAGTTGGGACTTTCAACAAACTTTCACCTAATTGAAAATGCTAATTAAAACAAGGAAGTGCCTTCAACATCTCATCACGCACCCAGTGGATACCTAGAAGGCTTGAATTCAACACATCCAGTATAAAGGTCTAATGAGCTGTAATGATTGTCATGTCCTGTTTGGCTTCACCAGCAAACAACATGGCTCGCCACGGCTCGGCACCAAGGCAGTGTTAAAGAGTAGCTAGATACAAGTAACAACGCTATTAACTTAACTACTGTATGTTTTTAGTAGTGTGGCAATAGCTGAGCTCTTTTCATAAAACTATAGCGTTTCCAATAATGAGCTACTGTATGTTTTCATTAGTTTATACAGTCGACATCCAAAACATTAGGAACCAATTTAAAACCATGCATAAATGTGGGGAGCTTGTTACCTGTTTTTTTTTTTTTTTTTTGTTATTGTTATTAATTAGCTGACTGGTTAAGAGGGTGATCAGGAATGATATTGTTAGGTGCTGAGTATTTTCAGTTGAATTAATGCAATGAAGTGAATTATCAAAGCTGGTAACTGATTTGAAGGAGCATGACAACTAACCTCAAGCATTTAGCCTAATAGCTATTGTCAGCCAATATGAAATAACAAGCAATGAAGACAAGCATTTTTATTCATATTGCAGCAAACATAGCTATTTAATTCAATGTTATTGGATTACCACATATCGATAAGTGTTTTTTTTTTTTTTTGATGATTGTTATTTCACAGTAATGTTAATTGCTTCTTACAAAGAGTGTGTAACAAACTTCAACGATGGGCAAGGAAGAGAACTGGCTGAACGTAAACATGAAGTTTAATAATAAACATAACTCAGCGTCTGTCTCTCCCCTTCTTATCCTTATCCTCACTGCAGCACAGAACATTTTGTGCACAGGTGTGCATTCCCCACCACTCACCTTCTCTGGCTCTGCCCTCCATTCACAAACTGGCACTTGAGCACGCCCCCGCTTTCACATACCCCCACCGCCCGACTCAGGCTGAGGAGCTGTCCGGCCTACCACTGACCCGCCAATCCCCAACCCAAGCCAACCTGCCACAGGGTGCAGCTTTTACCTGAGTGAAAGCCTGCTGGCACTGCTCCATCCACTGGACCAGATCTGTCAGTGGGCTGGTGACATCCGAATAATTAAGCACAAACCTCTGATAAAAGCCAGTCAGCCCCAGAAACTGCCTCACCTCCTTTTTGGTCTTGGGTCATGGGCAGGCCGCAATTGCTGCTGTCTTATAAATTTTGGGACGCACCTGCCCATGACCCAAGTGGAAGCCCAGATACCGTACTTCCACCCATCCAATCACACACTTCTTTGGTTTCACCGTGAGTCCCAGCCGTGTCAGCGATCTCAGAACAGCCCTCAGGTGCTGCAAGTGCCGCTGCCAATCATTACTGTACAGTCATATGAAAAAATAAGTATACCTCATGGAAATTTTTTTTTTTTTTTTTTTTTTTTTTTTACATATTTGGACAAGCAAACATATGCCTATTAATAGAGGTCATACACTATCAGATGACACAAAATTTACATTTTGCAGTAATTTTCACAATTTAAATTAACACAAAAAAAAAAAAACAACAACAGATCAGTCACATGAAAAAGTAAGTACACCCCTACATTTATCACATCTTCAAATCCATAAATTAGAATCAGGTATTCAAGATTGGGTGCCAGTGCCTGCTTAGAGAGTGCAGGTGGAACCTCTCTCATATCTAGTGTCTGGTGTTCCCTTTGCTATTGAGGTGTGTGGTGTCATCATGCCAAGATCTAAAGAGTTCTATAAGGCCTTCAGAAAAAAGTTTGTGGATCTCCAAATTATCTGAAATATATCATTCCACTGTACAAAAAAAAATTATCTACAAGTGGCACAGATTTCAAATGACTGGAGGTGAAAACACAGACGGTGCCGTTCTGGAGTCTGGCCGACCTGTTGCAAAATCAGGTCTGGGTAGTCCAGCATATTGGCGACCGGTAGCTGCTGGGCTGCGAATTGGGCTTCACCAGACAGGAGCAGCAACAGGCGGGCCGCCCACTGACCCTCAGGCTAGCCCCATGCCGTGGAGTGCTCATACAACTCCAGGAAAGCTTCCCGGGTCGTCCTACGGTCCCATCTTGGCGTAGGCGATGTGGGGAGGAACTACAATGGCTGCTGGGGCCAAGGCTGGAATACTGGCCTGCTGGACTAGGCCCTGGAGCACCTGCCGGTCCGCTGCCTGGGCGTCGAGCAGACCCTTTATCTGCTGCTCCCGGTCTTGACACAACTGGAGGAGGGCCTGATGCTGGGTATAGTGGAGGTTGGTGAGGGATGTGATGAGGTCGGCCAGCGGTGAGGATTCCATGTGGTGTCTTCCTCAGATACTGGGTTTTGTCACCAGTGTTATACACTTTATGATCTTGGTGGAAATGAGGAAACTGGAGGCAGGCTTGGGACAACTCAAAAAGGCACTGTTTTCTTTTTCGCCTTTTTTTTTTTTTCCCCCCCACTCACACACACATGCATGCACACACGGCTTCATGTTGGTTGCTCGCTCTCTCTCTCTCTCTCTCTCTCTCTCTCTCTCTCACACACAGAGTGGTTTGAAAAATAGAAAAATCTCTGTTATGGCGCTATACAAAGCATGCAACTTTTTTTTTTGCAGTAAATTAGCTCTACAAAAGCAAATATCACAGTTGACAAAGTAGATGGGGAAAATCAGTGTAATTACAGGGAAAATTAGTGTAATTAACTACTTTTTATTAGTAGCTTAAAATTCAGATAAACATCTTAAAGTGTGCCACATTTCTCTCTTATACAGTGAACTAGTAAACCTAGTAGACATGAGACCCAGTAAGTTTGTGTCAGTTAATGTCAAGTGTGCAAAAATTTGATCTTTTGGGGAGAAAAACAAAGGAGTTTGAACACGAGTAGTCATGCATTTTCTGGGGCTGAATCTCAAATGTCTTTCTATGCTATTCATGAAGGCACTAAGTAGAGCATTCAGTTCCATTATGTTCTTTCCTATCTAGGAATGTGAAGAATAAACCATTTGGGATTTGCTTTAACTAGGAAAAGATTACTGAAAAGAAATGTAAGATCAAGCAAAACAGTGATAAAACGTTACTGCGAGTAAATTTCTAAAAAATGAATCTGACTACTAAATTGCTGTTTAAAACTGCTTAACTTATTTAAAATTGCCAATAAGGGGACTTTTGAAAAGATTGAGAGACCTAGTGAGCAGACATAATAGACGTACACCAGCCTACTGCTAAAGATTTTTGTGCTGTTAGAGAAGCATTTCAGAAAAGCACAAGCATAAAAAGTCATTGATCAGGATGTCTGTGCAGCTGTGTTTGACCAATCAATGACCTGCATTATTTTTAGCTCCACATGTACTGTATGTCCCAGCTCGGCTCACGTGGTACCTGGACAAGAAGAGTAACCAAATTCAGCAATGGAAAAAGCAACAACATAATGGATTATGGGTAATTCCTTGCCATACCTTCTGATGGAAAAGCATTATTAGAGTCTGTGAAAAATTAGACTGGTCACATTAGGCATAGTACTTGTTCAGCAATTGCACACCAAGAAAACAGCATTAATGCCTGTAGACTGTGTATATGAGTGATGATGACTCATATGTGTTACTCACTCACTCCCTCACAACACCCATATCTGAAATCTGCTGAGATTCTACTTCATTTTTATGTATAGTAAATCACTTAAATATACAGGTGCATCTCAATAAATTAGAATGTCCTGGAAAAGTTCATTTATTTCAGTAATTCAACTCAAATTGTGAAACTCGTGTATTAAATAAATTCAGTGCACACAGACTGAAGTAGTTTAAGTCTTTGGTTCTTTTAATTGTGATGATTTTGGCTCACATTTAACAAAAACCCACCAATTCACTCTCAACAAATTAGAATACTTCATAAGACCAATAAAAAAAACATTTTCAGTGAATTGTTGGCCTTCTGGAAAGTATGTTCATTTACTGTACATGTACTCAATACTTGGTAGGGGCTCATTTTGCTTTAATTACTGCCTCAATTCGGCATGGCATGGAGGTGATCAGTTTGTGTGTTATGTTCCCTCTCTCGCAGCGAATGGAGTTGCTTACTTCCGCATTCCAGCTCCATTCAGAAGGACTCTCGTTTTGTTTACCTCGGCCATGTGTGCTTTTGTTATTGTCTTGCGTCATGTCTCTGTCCCCGCCTTCTTATTTCGTATTGGTTCTCCATGTAATGTGATTATCATTTCCAGGTGCCTTTGATTTCATTTATGTTTTCTGTGTGTTTAAAAAGCCCTGTTTTCTTCCACTCGGGGCGGATTATTAGTTTGTAGTTCAGTTTAACGGAGTTTCACTTTGAAGTATAGAAATGTTTCTAGTTCCGTAGCGCGGATTCCGATTTCCGTAGCTCTTGATTCTGGTGTTCTAATTTAGATGTCCGAAGCTCCGTGTTTGTGGTTCCCAAACCATTTCCTTATGTCGAGTGTCCGTTTCCTCCCGAATCTCACTGTGCCGAGCGAGTAAACTCTGGACTGATTCTCACGGCATTTAACATTAAGCTAAGTACTCTGGATTCCGATTTCCTCTCTAGCCCTCTTCCTCTCTTACACATCTCTGTGATAAGTTTACTTGCACAAGTTATTGATTTTCTGTTAGCGCTAGTAGTTTGCACACCTGTTGTTGTAACCACTCTTTTGTTGTGAAGGTTCATTGCTGAATGTTGTTTTTTGTTCGTTTTTTCCTTCCGTGGTTTAGTGTGTGTTTTTTGTACTCTAGCGCTAACACTTTTGAGAGTGTGTACAAGCTCTGCTTTTATATCCAGTGAAGACTCGAAGCCTTCTAAAACCCTGTTGTTTGCACTGTTTCCTTTTTCATATGTATGCTGAATAAAGTGTCGAAGCTTTTCACCGCAACTGTGTCCAGCCTTCTCCTGACAGCGTAACAGAATAATCCGCCCAAAAGATGGATGCAGCGGGAAAAGTAAGGGCACGCCGCGCCATGCCACACCACGCCATGCCACGCCACGCCACAGTTAAAATGCCTGCCAACAATTCAATTTTTTTCCCCCAATGGACGTTTGTTTATCCCCCCGATGAGTTTGATGGCTTTTCCACCTGGCCACAGTGTTTCTGTTTGCAGGCACAAATTTATTTTCTGAGTTTGGAGGACCCCAAGCCCGACGAGGAACAGTGGGTGAGGTTCCTCCTCTCTCGTTTGGTCGGCTCTGCTCGCCAATGGGCAGAGCTTCACCTTGCCAGTGGATCCATGAAGTTCAAAACAGTTTTGGGCTTTGTGGATCTACTGGTTCAGGTGTTCGGAAGCCCAGACTTCCAACCCGACCTCTGGACCTTTTTGGGGAAGGACCGTCTGGGCGACCGACCTAACCGCTCATTCCTGGAATATTATGGGGGTAAGCGGGCTAACGTGGCGGCCTGCTCCTCAGACCCCCAAAGCCAGGAGTGTTCCACCGAGGGATGCACCCGCCCGGCCGTCCTGCAGTGCCCCACCTGCAGGAACCAGGGATTAAGGAGCAGCTTCTTCTGCTCCCAAAACTGTTTCAAGGGCAGCTGGCGGGTGCATAAGCGGCTCCACCAGCGGGCACCCTCAGAGCTCCAGCAGGAGACTAAGCAGGAGGTCTTCTCAGCGGAGCTGCAACTGGAGGTTAACCAGGCGACCTCCAGCCCCGAGCTCCAGCAGGAGACCCAGAAGGAGGTCTTCTCAGCAGAGCTGCAACTGGAGGTTAACCAGGCGACCTCCAGCCCCGAGCTCCAGCAGGAGACCCAGCAGGAGGTCTTCTCAGCAGAGCTGCAACTGGAGGTTAACCTGGCGACCTCCAGCCCCGAGCTCCAGCAGGAGACCCAGCAGGAGGTCTTCTCAGCAGAGCTGCAACTGGAGGTTAACCTGGCGACCTCCAGCCCCGAGCTCCAGCAGGAGACCCAGCCGGAGGTCTTCTCAGCAGAGCTGCAACTGGAGGTTAACCAGGCGACCTCCAGCCCCGAGCTCCAGCAGGAGACCCAGCAGGAGGTCTTCTCAGCAGAGCTGCAACGGGAGGTTAACCAGGCGACCTCCAGCCCCGAGCTCCAGCAGGAGACCCAGCAGGAGGTCTTCTCAGCAGAGCTGCAACTGGAGGTTAACCTGGCGACCTCCAGCCCCGAGCTCCAGCAGGAGACCCAGCAGGAGGTCTTCTCAGCAGAGCTGCAACTGGAGGTTAACCAGGCGACCTCCAGCCCCGAGCTCCAGCAGGAGACCCAGCAGGAGGTCTTCTCAGCAGAGCTGCAACTGGAGGTTAACCAGGCGACCTCCAGCCCCGAGCCCCGGCAGGAGACCCAGCAGGATTGTGGCACTGCTGAGGTGGTATGGAAGCCCAGGTTTCTTTGACAGTGGCCTTCAGCTCATCTGCATTTTTTGGTCTCTTGTTTCTCATTTTCCTCTTGACAATACCCCATAGATTCTCTATGGGGTTCAGGTGTGGTGAGTTTGCTGGCCAGTCAAGCACACCAACACCATGGTCATTTAACCAACTTTTGGTGCTTTTGGCAGTGTGGGCAGGTGCCAAATCCTGCTGGAAAATGAAATCAGCATCATCAAAAAGCTGGTCAGCAGAAGGAAGCATGAAGTGCTCCAAAATTTCTTGATAAACGGGTGCAGTGACTTTGGTTTTCAAAAAACACAAAGGACCAACACCAGCAGATGACATTGCACCCCAAATCATCACAGACTGTGGAAACTTAACACTGGACTTCAAGCAACTTGGGCTATGAGTTTCTCCACCCTTCCTCCAGACTCTAGGACCTTGGTTTCCAAATGAAATACAAAACTTGCTCTCATCTGAAAAGAGGACTTTGGACCACTGGGCAACAGTCCAGTTCTTCTCCTCCTTAGCCCAGGTAAGACGCCTCTGACGTTGTCTGTGGTTCAGGAGTGGCTCAACAAGAGGAATACGACAACTGTAGCCAAATTCCTTGACACGTCTGTGTGTGGTGGCTCTTGATGCCTTGACCCCAGCCTCAGTCCATTCCTTGTGAAGTTCACTCAGATTCTTGAATCGATTTTGCCCTGACAATCCTCATAAGGCTGCAGTTCTCTCGGTTGGTTGTGCATCTTTTTCTTCCACACTTTTTCCTTCCACTCAACTTTCTGTTAACATGCTTGGATACAGCACTCTGTGAATAGCCAGCTTCTTTGGCAATGAATGTTTGTGGCTTACCTAATGAACCAAACTGAGAGACCATTTTGAAGGCTCAGGAAACCTTTGCAGGTGTTTTGAGTTGATTAGCTGATTGGCATGTCACCATATTCTAATTTGTTGAGATAGTGAATTGGTGGGTTTTTGTTAAATGTGAGCCAAAATCATCACAATTAAAAGAACCAAAGACTTAAACTACTTCAGTCTGTGTGCATTGAATTTATTTAATACACGAGTTTCACAATTTGAGTTGAATTACTGAAATAAATGAACTTTTCCACGACATTCTAATTTATTGAGATGCACCTGTATACTCAATATTTATAAAACACAACATAATCCCCTGGTCTAGCTTGCTTCTGCCTATTTGAGTCCATCCAGAAAAACAAATATGATTTGAGTGACATGAGCTTTTGTTTGGAATTCATTAAAAACAAAATCACATTTTAGTCACATATGACTGACTCAGCTGATACTGTTGATTCTAATACAAAACATTCTACAGAATAAAAAAAAAGCCTGCAGTGCTAAAAAAAAAATCAACCTTTAAGTATTGTACATCTTGCTCTTAGCTCATGCTTGTAGCTCATTTTTTGGTAACTATTGATTTTTGTCTGTGCAGAAATTCATAACTGAGTACTAGGTTATCTAGTCATGTGGTGAAGAGAATTAACTATGATATCTCCTAAAACATGAAAAATCAAGTCATTACTTCGTTCCACCCACCTTGTTAGATTTCCTTTCTTCCCTCAACCATGTACAGTACATTCCAGTTAAAGGTGCTTTCTAAAATTGCAGTCCTATTTTCCTTTTCATCTTCATCTGACAAGCTTTTATATTTTAAGTCCTGAAAATGATTGTTCGCCATGTCCGCTGATGATATCCATAACACTACTATAGTAACCGTTTTGAACTAGGAAGTGGAATTTTATGTGACAAACACACAATGAAACATCCCAGTGAGGTTATAGTAAATATAAACATTCTTGGAATGCCGCTCAACCAATCAAATTTGTGGACTGGAACTAACTGTTGTATAAAAAAAAAAAAAAGAGATATACAGCATGCAGTTTAAATTCTGAGGATATTCAGAGTCCAGTTAAATGTACATATTGAGGATTTAATAAACTGAACACTGCATTCAGTGCTACTTGGGAGCATGGGAGTTGGTCATGCATGGTGCTATTTACCAGTAACTGAGGCGTGTCTCAGATACTTGCAATTCTGTTTTGAACTTAAGTATATTTTTCATGTGCAATATTGACTCAAGTTGAGGGCCACTGTCTGACAGTTTGATGTAACCACAATATGTCAGACTGAACTGTATGTTTTAGGCTGTAAATAGATTAAAAAATTTAATGGAATGCAATTAAGCACATAAATATGACACTATTTATTAATTACTAGTATCGACACTTTAAAGTTCACAGTCCAAGTTAAACACTGGTGATTTTAATCATTTGATGGAGAACTCAGAAAATCAACTTAAGTACCTGAATAAGCCGACTCTGAATAAAAGAAATTTTCCCTGCATAAATACTGGCATAAATTTTGACATTAAACCGACCTAAGTCACCAACTTTGAATACAGGCCTAAGATGTAAGTGCATCAGGTATAATTGCATGTACCTATACAATTAATGATATACACCATTTTTTGTTATTCACAGTTTATCAGTCACTGTCTACCTCATATATCCCGGAACAGGGACCACCATTGAATCACCACTGACCATAGAGAACATGGTTCTAAACTGACCCTTACATGGTAGTGGGCATTGCACTGGTATGAGTTGCTGGTTGAGATTTCTAAACACCTCATTAGCACTGCCGAAAACAACCAAATCATATCCTTTCAGTGAGCAGCAGCACTGTGGTCAGAAACTGACACTAATGAAGGGGTATGTTAAAGCATATTCAGACTTTGCCTCACAGAGGTTGTACAGAGATAATGGATTCTCAAAACTCTTTGACCATGACAGGCCTATGAATATGACCATCAAGATGCCAAACAAGAAGTGAGGCCATGTGAGAATATGTCAGTCATTGATAAAAGTGATTTAGAGCAGTGCTGTATTTTCAGTTGGTTTTCTTGTATCAAATTAGGCCAAACAAGATAGATAGTGGACTTCTGTGCATGGCTGGTGTCTGAGGAAAGAAAGCTAGTAGGTTCAAACAGGTTATGTCAAACATACATTTGTGATTGCACAATCTGGCATTTCACTGTTCCCATTGCTCAAGCAAATTTTCCCTAGTTACTGACCTAAATGTTACCTGCTACCAACTTGTCAATGGGACACTAATAGAATAATGAAATCAGTCAGGCATAGTACATTCTTTCACTCAGTACCATACAGTGGAGTCCAAAAGTCTAAGACCACTAAAGAAAATACTTCTATTTTGCAAGCTTTACAAATTGTAATACAAAATGTTAATTACAAGTTATATTATCATCAAAAACTTGAGTTAAAAGTAAAATTTTATAGAATATTTATATGAATTTCAAGGAATATCTGACCTTTTGTACAAAGGGGTTACAAATGTCACAATGTGAACATTTGCACAAATTTAATTAGTGACCAACAAATCACGCAGAATCTTGATGTTACAAAACCGGGGTAGGAAGGAAGCAGGATACACTTGCAGAGGACAAGTGGCCAGTTTATTAGGAACAATAACCCAAAAAGGCACATTCAAACGTGAGGGGGAATCAATTACCAAAAATCCAAAAAAGAAGCGTCAGTCTTCCTAAACGGGTTAGGCACAGATGAAATTACTTACAGGGTCACAGTCCAAGAAATCACGCAACGAGGCAGGAATCCTAGAAACCCGGGGACGCCGGGTAAACAAAAACATAATAACAAAAAGCAGGAACCAGGGGATGCCTGGTTAAAAAAAAAAACATCGGTAACACTTTGCTTCGTCGCTATCTTTGACATGAACCATCAAAAATCACTACATTCCAACATCGAACAATACAACATCAAACAAAACTCAATACTCCACCACGAAGCGGACACAGACCGGGGTTTAAGTAATGGCATTTCATCCTAAGACAAACAAGATTAGACACGCGACACCTGGAAATGATAATCAGCTGTTAAACGGAGAACCAATGAGGGAACATGAAACAAAACCCAAAAGAAACAATCAGGAAGCGGGGGCAGAGACATGACATAACCAACAACCCAAGCGCACGTGGCAACATAAACAAACACCCAGTTCATGACGTAGTCCAGAGAGTTTTTTGAATCGCGCTGGAATGCGCTCCATGGAATGCGGAAGATATGCTGCTCCATAGCGGAGCAGCGAGTGGGAGAGCTAACACTTGAATATTGAATATTTAAGATTTTGGGCATTTCCTTTTCTTTGTTTTAATTATTTATTTAAAACCTTTTGTTTATTTCTAGTTATAAATGAAAACAACAACAATAGAACTTCAGATTTTTTGGACCCCACTGTATATAAAATTATTAATACAGTGACTCATAAGTTTTACTCCCTTTTCCACATTTTGTAGTCTTACAATCTGGAACTGAAATGGACTTAATTGGGATTATGTATCATAAATCTGCACAAAATAGCCCATATTATTCAACTGTGACCTCAAACACACCTGTTTCTGGAAGGTCCCATGGTTTCTTAGAGAACATACCTAAACAAACATCATGAAAACCAATTACCACAGGGTGCCATTAAATCCATTATTAAAAATGGAAGGAATAAGGCACAACTGTAACTCTGCCTAAAGGAAGCTCTCCACCAAAAGTACGTGATTGGTTAAGGAGGGTATTAGTCAGAAAGTCCAAGAGGCCAACTATAACTCTGAAGGAGCTGGAAGATCCATAATTCAGATGGGAGTAGCAGTCAAAAAAATAACTTCTGCAAGGGACTGCATATTTTATTCTTATTTTTATCCCATGTTAGATATTTAGACAAGGGCTGTTGATCCCAGGGAATATTATGGGGGGAAAAAATTATTATTTTTTTTTTCATGTAGAAGTACTGCTGGATATTTGTCCACTCAAATGTCTGACTGAGGTGTTTGGTTTGCTGAGGAATGAGTTATTTGTTCTGCAGTAATGTCAGACAGGACTGACTGCCCTTTTCTTTATCAGTAAAGCACACAGATGAGTGCCCCATTGATCCTTTCATTAATGAGTGAGAGATGGGACAGCTGAGATGCTTGATCGAATGGAAAAAGCTTTACTCAGGCTGTGGGAGTAATTGACACTGACAGCATGGCTTCTTTACTTATCTAACAAACTGAGAGTGTGTTTAAGTAAATAAGTAATTTAAAACTATGTTAATAATGTCCTCTTTCTTTATTGAGCTTGTTTATTATAGCTTAAAAGTTTATGTTAAACACAGAAGGAACAGTAGTTGACCAAACAAAATTGTAATTATTCTAATTTCACAATGGTCAAGTCATGTCAAGTCAAGCAGATCTTTATTGTCATCACAGCCATATACATTGTGCAATACACAGTGGGATGAAATAACATTTCTCCTGGACCCAAGGTATATTTTTATATATATATATATATATATATATATATATATATATATATATATATATATATATATATATATATATATATATATATATATATATAAAATAAATCCATTTTTAGAATAAAATATACAATAGTCACTTCCCAATAAAACACAGCAGCGTTTTACCATGTGTAGTGTTCAGGAGAGAAGTTAATGAACACTGGAGAAGCATTTAAGAACTAGACTATAGTGTACTTTATGTGCCGTAATAGCTCTGTGCTCCAGCCATAAAACTTTCCTCAGTAGCTGTCAACTGCAGTGTATAAAAGAAGTCTCTTCTATTTCATCAGAAAAAGAATGAATCAATGAGGGTAATCTTTTTGTTAGTGTTAAATCTGTGGGTTAGTTAATTAGCAACTTCTTACAAAGGTACAAGCAGTAAAGTTCATTAGAGGTCTTGTGTAGAAAATCGATTTAGGCCATCTAAAGGAAATTACAAATTGGCAGTCCAATAAGGTCCCTAACTCCACATGCACCCAAATTGTGGCCAAAAAAAAGTATTCCAATAATGTTTAACTTATGCCATGATGATGATGATGATTATAATAATAATAATAATAATAATAATAATAATAATAATAATAATAATAATAATAATAATAATAGCTTTTAAAAACTTTGCTAGCAAGCATTTTTCAGTACCAAGTTTACGTTTTCAAAACTTTTCAAACTGTTAGCACAACAACACTCTGAATTATTTTTCATTGCTGTGACTCAAAATTCATTCAGTGAACACACGTCAAACTTCTGGCATTCATTTCTTACCTTAGCTCTACCACTGGCAGAAATATGTACTTTTACAGCCTAGCTTCCAAATATTTTGTACTCTTTTTCAAGACTGAACAAGTTCAAACTCAAATCTATCGCAGATTAAAATTTTAAGTGTATAGCAATTAGCTACTTAACAAATGCAAAATTAAACCAGAATCAATATTTATTAACAGCATTTTACTCATTTTTCAGCATTTTTTTTTTTTTTTTAACAGTTCACACATTTCACATAGTTAAAACTGCAGTCTATGTGAACCAAACTGTGAATACATTTTTCATTGTCTTTATTGCTTCATTGCTGTGACACTAACAACTAACAAACTAATACATTAACTGAGCATAGTTTTCAAAATGTTGGCATGAATTTCATATGTAAATTCTACCATTAGCAAATGTTTGAGTATTTTATTATAAAAATTGATTACACCCTAAACCAAATGGATGCAGTGGATAGCAATAGTAACAAATATTTACTGAAATTATGAAGTTCATATCTAGGAATAACATGTGCTCTTTAAGAGTTACAGCATTAATCATGTTGAAGGTAGGACAGAGTACAGGTCTGAATCACTGCAGTATCAGCTGCAACGCTTTGTCACTTTCTTTATCTGAGTTTAATATTCATCTCCTGCTAGCTGTGACAGTGGATCAGCTTAGAGCCTCAGGAATATGTAATAGCTCACAGGTTAAATGTACTTTAAATGTACTTTTTAGCTATCTGATCATGTTTAAATGATTGTTCTGTCACAGTTTGCTGTCATGTAAGTCCCTGTATCTATTCATGAATATTTTAAATGAATAAGCATTTAAAAAAGAATAAGCACTCAAGCCAAACACAAAAGAGAACATTAGAAACAAGTAAGGTAAGAAGCGGCAGTGCTTCTGTGTTATTAGTCCACACAGTGTATACTAGCGCATAGGGATTTAGTTCCCTCTATGCATGCTAAGCTGCATTATCACACCTGCCACCCTCAATTTGGTTAAGAGCATTTTAAGAGCATTTTTAAACCAGTGTATGTTACTACAATTACTACAATCACTCAGAAATACTTAAAAAGAGCAGTCATCTTTTTCCCTCTAATAAAAACAGCAGGTGAGCCAATCAACATATGAATCTGGAATGACTAACAGTGTAGGTGTTTTGAACTTCCCTGTATTAACTGACACCCCAGGAAGACCCGTCCCCTTCCACCGCCTCACATTAATTGTTTGACTTGTCTTGGTTTCCCAGCTTGAAATCTGCGTTGCCTTCGATTTCTGTCTTTTTTGTGAAATAAAATCTATGTTTGACTTAGCTAACATTAGACAAGTATACAGGTGCATCTCAATAAATTAGAATGTCGTGAAAAAGTTCATTTATTTCAGTAATTCAACTCAAATTGTGAAACTCGTGTATTAAATAAATTCAATGTACACAGACTGAAGTAGTTTAAGTCTTTGGTTCTTTTAATTGTGATGATTTTGGCTCACATTTAACAAAAACCCACCAATTCACTATCTCAACAAATTAGAATATGGTGACATGCCAATCAGCCAATCAACTCAAAACACCTGCAAAGGTTTCCTGAGCCTTCAAAATGGTCTCTCAGTTTGGTTCACTAGGTAAGCCACAAACATTCATTGCCAAAGAAGCTGGCTGTTCACAGAGTGCTGTATCCAAGCATGTTAACAGAAAGTTGAGTGGAAGGAAAAAGTGTGGAAGAAAAAGATGCACAACCAACTGAGAGAACCGCAGCCTTATGAGGATTGTCAAGCAAAATCGATTCAAGAATTTGAGTGAACTTCACAAGGAATGGACTGAGGCTGGGGTCAAGGCATCAAGAGCCTCCACACACAGACGTGTCAGGGAATTTGGCTACAGTTGTCGTATTCCTCTTGTTAAGCCACTCCTGAACCACAGACGACGTCAGAGGCGTCTTACCTGGGCTAAGGAGAAGAAGAACTGGACTGTTGCCCAGTGGTCCAAAGTCCTCTTTTCAGATGAGAGCAAGTTTTGTATTTCATTTGGAAACCAAGGTCCTAGAGTCTGGAGGAAGGGTGGAGAAGCTCATAGCCCAAGTTGCTTGAAGTCCAGTGTTCAGTTTCCACAGTCTGTGATGATTTGGGGTGCAATGTCATCTGCTGGTGTTGGTCCTTTGTGTTTTTTGAAAAGCAAAGTCACTGCATCCATTTACCAAGAAATTTTGGAGCACTTCATGCTTCCTTCTGCTGACCAGCTTTTTGAAGATGCTGATTTCATTTTCCAGCAGGATTTGGCACCTGCCCGCACTGCCAAAAGCACCAAAAGTTGGTTAAATGACCATGGTGTTGGTGTGCTTGACTGGCCAGCAAACACACCAGACCTGAACCCCATAGAGAATCTATGGGGTATTGTCAAGAGGAAAATGAGAAACAGGAGACCAAAAAATGCAGATGAGCTGAAGGCCACTGTCAAAGAAACCTGGGCTTCCATACCACCTCAGCAGTGTCACAAACTGATCACCTCCATGCCGCGCTGAATTGAGGCAGTAATTAAAGCAAAAGGAGCCCCTACCAAGTATTGAGTACATGTACAGTAAATGAACATACTTTCCAGAAGGCCAACAATTCACTAAAAATGTTTTTTTATTGGTCTTATGAAATATTCTAATTTGTTGAGATAGTGAATTGGTGGGTTTTTGTTAAATGTGAGCCAAAATCATCACAATTAAAAGAACCAAAGACTTAAACTACTTCAGTCTGTGTGCATTGAATTTATTTAATACACGAGTTTCACAATTTGAGTTGAATTACTGAAATAAATGAACTTTTCCACGACATTCTAATTTATTGAGATGCACCTGTATATTGGACATCACTTAGCTATATTTATTAGGGATACCACACAAAAAAATGAAGATTTGTGATGAAATTTTTCACTTAAATGGTTAAAAACTGAGCATTTTTGGCCATTTTCAGCTGAAAGAGAGAGAAACGATTACTTAGCCACCATTTGCCACCAGGTAGTTTCACCAGTTAATTATTGTGCAGAGATATGTACATGTATGTATATGTGTTCAAATGTTTGTAGTGGTGTTGACTTAGTCAGTAAGTTTAACATAAAGTGCCTCAAGCAAGCAAGTCCACCTTTTCGTCTCATCATGCATCCCAACAGAGTGGTAATCATCTGGCTCATGCCCATCATGGCCTGGAATATATCAAAAATGTGCACAGGATATGGGACAGGCTAAGAACTGTAGGGAGTAAGGAATATACAGCATACTGTCTACCTTTATGTTAGAGTCACACTTCTTATACTTCAGATGGATGGCTAAATGCCCAGAAACACAGCCGTGTGCAAGCCAGCTGTTATCACACCCGACACCAAGGGTATCTGAATGCTGAGGATTTGCTGGTACGATACCAAAGACAAAAAGAGCTCCTTTCTTTTCTCTGCCCATAAATGCCATTAAACAGTCCTAGATACAGACAGTAACTGCCATTTATTGTAATATATGATTAAGGAAGGTATTCAGTGTCAAAATCTCCCTGATGAAGGAACTATGATGTAAGGTATCAATTTAATGCAGGATTTTTTATTTATTTGTTTGTTTGTTTAGTTTACTATTGGATATTTTAAAATGAAAACTCTTGATACCAAAATTTCATGAGTAGAAGCTATTTTGGCTTTTGGAGCCAATTTTACTCCAGACTACAGCAGCACTGCATCAAATACTCTTCAATATTAATCAAGTTCCACTGTATGTGGAGAAGTTGATGCAAGCACAAAGCATTTTGTTTTGTTGTATTGGGTTTTTTTTTTTTTTTTTTTTTTTTTAGATGAATTTTTGTTTCTAGCTATATTCCCATAATCTAAACACCACATTTCAGACCATAGCCTACTGCAGCAGTGTGCACTCTGTCTTGGTTAAAATCCAACCTTCATGAAAGTTCTAACTGCCACAGAGTGTACGGGTATGCAGGAGTATAGTATGTGTAGGAGAGTTTAGCAATTAAATTGAATTAATAAAATCTTGAAATACTGACTAACATTCTGTGGATTTTGCACCAGTAATGCACCATGAAGTAGTAAGCCTACAATTCCATGCCTGTAGAAAATATTGGGCCCTTAAAACGGTGTCACTGGCATAAAAGAAAAATGGAGCACAAGAACCCCCCCCAAAAATCCCAAATTTGTATATTTTGTTAAATGGGGATTCCATGATTGGGATGCTATTTGTGTCTGACTAATATTTAACAATCTGTATAAGTAGAAGGTAAATGTAAACAGTTCCCTGGTGGACTAGTTGCTAGCATGCAACACTCTCATCTCTGTGGCCTGGGTTCGATTCCTGGTCAGGGAATCAATCCCCATCCACTGGAGGGTTGCATAAGCCTTGCACTCTCAGTGCCCATCCCAAGCCTGAGAAATGGCATCAGGAATGACATCCAGCATAAAAACCAAAATATGCGGCTGGGTGATCTGCTGTAGTGACCCTGAAAGGGGAGCAGCCAAAAGAGGGATAGGCAAAGGTAAAAGACATTTTAAACATAACTTCACAACAACTTGTGTGCATGTTTCAGATAAATAGCAAGAAACAAACAAACAAACAAAAAAAATCAAACCTTAAAAGTGTGACATAAATTAGAATTGAATCGAAGTTGTTCTTTTTCTAGAGAAAACTGGACACTTGTTAAGTGCTGAAATACTTGCATTGAATGAACTTCATGACACTTATTGGTAATAAACAATGCAAAAAAAAAAGGTTTCATAACAAAACAAACAAAAAAAAAAAACATCTACTGTGCTTAAGAAACAGCATTTTCCTGTTCCACCTCACTAGAACTACACTTTTCCTTGAAATATAACCACATTTCCAAAAAAAAAAAATAATAAAAATCTTAATGTATGAATCCTTTAAACATCTCATGCTTGAAACATCATTTTCCTTCAGTCAGCCCTTAAAATAACTTTAATTAATTTTATTCTCCCTCAACATTCAACCATTCACATTTGGAATATTTCCCAAGTGTATGTCTTCTTAGATTCAATGTTTAAAAATAATTTGAAAAATAAAGTTAAATGTTTAAGAGTTATGAAATACTAAATATCAGCCCAATCATGGAATCATCCTAATGTTGTTTCACCTTACATCCATATTATTTGGATAAAGGAAGCAGATGTGTGACAATTAAGAAGATATTATATAATAATGATGTTGTGTAGTGACACATGACGTTTTGAGTATTCAGAATCAAATAAAGACTTCACAGAAAGTTTAGCACATGCTATTATCAAAGCTATTAGGGCCTGCAAGAAGCTATGAAAATGCTAATTATATGATCTACTCTGAAGCTGTATGAGTTTTTCACGCTGCTTAATAGCCACTTGAAGAATTACAATCACTGTTACAACCATTACATTAAATCCAGTCTTGCGTAAGTGTGTGTGTGTGTGGGTGGGCGTGTATACGCAAGTGTTTGTGGAGAGAACAACCGGGTTTAGACTGATCAATAAAACATGTGCTCTCGAGTGGGACCAGCATTAGTGCCAGCGTCACTTGGAAATGTCATTGTCATTGGCTTTGTGCAGAGATGAGGTGAACTGAGCATAACGTCTTACTGAATTCCCAGCCTTGTCCTTGTGATGCTTCCCAACCCACAATCCCCTGCTGCTGTCTATTTATTACAAGTGCCACAAACCAAAGATGTACTGGAGCAAATAGCTGGCTTGCTGGTAATAGCAAGTGCTACTGTGTTGCTATCAGAAGCATTTTAAATGTGAAGGGTAGAATAAATAGAAAACACCAAGTCAATTGCAACATAAAGGGATTTTGTTGGCATCTATACTGCAATCAGTAATGTGTTTAAAACATTTGATAATGTACTGAAAAGTTATCAAAAAAAAAGAAAATAAAGCACAACTCTTTATGGAAGTCAATAAACAATCTTCTTGCACCTTTACTGGATGAAGGGTTTCTTTCCATCTGCTGGCTGTGACCTATGAATGTCACAAATAATTACTAAATATTGGTCATAGGGACATGAAGAAAAAATCTGATCAGCCTAGTGGATTCCTTATAATAGTGTAAACAGATCAATACTGTCATAACCAGATATACAGATGTGAATGATGTAAGAGCCTGATACAGGGAGCTGTTTTTAAATGCGTAATAAAAGACTACTGACAGTGAGAAGAACAAAAAAGGACATGCTTCTGAACATTCACAGTTTATTGTTTTACTGTCTATAAACAGACCTGCCATACATTTTAGCAGTGGTGGAAAGAGTACTGAAAAATCATACTCAAGTAAAAAGTACTATTATTTCTCAAAAAAATGTAGTTTGAGTAGAGTAAAAGTACATGTCCTAAATACTACTCAAAGTATGAGTAAAAAGTAGCCCTTTTAAAAGTACTCGAGAGTAGGGAGTATTATGCTGTGAATGTTATTCCACCTTATACCCTGCGAATTAAAAATGTATCTTACATCATTGTCGTTCTCTTTTATGGACATTTCTCAGTTTTGAGTATATATATATATATATATATATATATATATATATATATATATATATATATATATATATATAATTTAACATAAAAAGATGAGAATGTAGCACAAATTAGAAAATTACACTGAAGTTAATATAGCATGCGTTAACTGACAAGTGTCTCAACATGAACGCAGACCTGCAGACATGTTTACTGCATTTATAAAGCGACCGTGCCTTTCACTCTAAGCTGGTTGCTAATCGCTAATTTTTTTTTTTTTTTTTTTGCTATTTTTGGCCGAATAATTTTGGTTGCCAAAAATTCGGTGCACCCCTAATTCACATTGGCTCATAAAACCTCTACATAAACACACTTGCCCAGAAAAATTACACATTTGTGCCCCCCGCACTATATTTATTGTGACTTATTATACCATTTAACATATTTAAGATATGATACTTAGCAGATATTCAAAACTTACCTCTATGTGTTTTTTTAAATTAGAGGAAGAACTCTTGAATGCTGATATTTCAACTGGTCTGAGCAAGCAAAGGAGGCATGACATAATGACACAATTGCCCTTCTTTGCCTTCACTGCAAAAAGCTCCTTCAGGTGTGGCCAAGGATACTGAAGTGCTGTATTTGAGTTGTTGCATGTAGAAGCATCCACCACACTTCCTCCTTCCTCCTCCTCCTCCTCCATGATTAAACTAAACTGGTGACAGGTGTTTTGAAATCTGTCTGATGCAAGTTTTCTATGCATGATTTGACTGGACAGGAATCACAGGACTAATTATTCTCCTTAGCCAATCACCATTGACAGCAAAAAATAAACATACAAAGTAGCGATGGCAGGTTGAGGAAAAATAGCGCAGTAAAAGTACAGATACAGAACTAAAAATGTACTCAAGTAAAAGTAAAAGTACACCGTTTTTAAACTACTTAATAAAGTACAATTCCTGAGAAAAACTACTCAATTACAGTAACGAGAGTATTTGTAATTCGTTACTTTACACCACTGCATTTTAGAAGGCCCATTTAAAAAGGCCTGCCAAGGAAACATAACTCATAAATGACCCATGACCAAACTACTGTATACTACTCTTATTGTGTCCACATACAGTCTTTTTTTCTTTTCTTCTTCATGCACCTGACCTATGCTGCCTGATTAATGAAAGTAACTAAGGCTACATTCACATTACCAGGTTGAAATAACACAAATAATATTTTATGCCTTGCTGTGATACAGATGTGATTTGTCTGCCACCACCACTCAATTTCGGAATTTATCCAAGCAGGGTCAAGGTCACAACAAGGTCAACTGACTGAAATAATTTTTAATTTCTTAGAGTCTTTCCTGCTTGTCATACAGAGATGCTGCTTACACATTCATGTTTAGGAACTCATGCTGATCTAAGACTGATGTAAATCAGTCTGTCTGTCAATCCACCAGTAGGAAATTCTTGTTAGTGCAATATCTTAAAAATAAGTGGTTAAAATCTTGGATTTGTATGGACGTATTCCTGCTACCACCAGATGAACTGATTACATTTTGGAATTGATCCAAACATGGTCAAGGTATATATTAAGGGTATGTCCGGCATACAAATTAGTAACTAGAAGGATTAGACTTGTTGGCGGCAGATGCAACCCCGTCTACACCATTGGCACTGAGTTCTACTTGTTTCAAAAATCCAATCTTTTCCAATAAAACATGAGCCACTTTGGAATGTAGTGCTAGATTGAATACATCAGATTCATGTCTTTTTTTCCCAACGTGCATGGTGTCATCACTGTCATCAGCATCCAGTGTCAGCAGTGCAGCAAAACAACAATGGAAAACAGCAACAACAGTGACTACATGCAGTGAAAAAATGTGGTAATTGGTGATATATTTGACAATTAAATTTGAAAAAATTAACGTGGCTACAATACGAGAGAAATAAACTCCCATATAAATACTTTGTGAATTCCTCCACACTGCGGTCCCACTGTTGCTGGCTCCTCTCCCATACCCACACATCACTTAGCGCAGCAGTGCCAACAATAGTGGCAAAACAGCAAAAGCTAGCCATCTGGCCTTTTTCACCTTCCCAACCTGATCGTGTACGGCTGACAACCTGTTTGCTAACCTCCAGAGTAAATTGCTCCAGAGTAAATTGTGATGCAGGCTTGGGCTACTGCTGCATTCAACTGTTGCTTCTACTGAGATGGATTGCCTCACAAATATGATGTTTTTGTTGTTTGTGATGCATGACATTTTCAACTCATGAAAAAACTATTTAAAAATTACATTTTAGCAAATAAAAAATATTTAACTCATTTTTCTATTGTTTCAATTACAATAAACCAAATATACTAATTTCAAGCTTAAAACAGTCTTGTTCTTTTGGCAGATATGCTTTTTTTTTTTTTTTTTAAAGCTTGAAATGGGTAAAAGCATCTACAGACAGACTGAATAATCTCATAATAAGAAATATTAGATACATTTGCCAATATTAAATAGATTTTTATAATATTTTTACATATCATTTTTTTTTGCAGTGAAATTGACACTAATGTATGCATGCTGAGTGTTTTGGGGACCTGTGTTCAAAGACGTGTTCACATTGAAGACAGATACGTATGGGTCACTTGCAATTAAGAATGTGAACCATCAATATAGAGAGAGCTGATCTGAGAAAAACCTCAAAATTTAGCAATGACGTTTGTCATGTGATAGTAGCATACCAGAGACCCTGTATATATGAGAAAATGACTGTAATTAGCCACGAAATTTTTGTGCATATGGAAGTTCTTGGTGAGAAATTTTTTTTTAACAATTTTACAAAATTGGAGAAATACTAATTTATCTTATGAGTTGCAAACAATGCAGAGACCTAGACCATTATACACCATATAGCCAGACGTATGTGGACACCTGCCCAATTCAGACTATTCTATTCTGCGTGTCAATGGACTACTACACCCCCTTGGGCCCCCTCACCCAGTCTGGGAACGGGACAGCTTCCCTGGTTGTTCCCATGTGATATCTGTAAATTAAGCATATTAACACAGGCAATTAATTAAGCAATTAGAATATAAGCAATATTCACACAATAGAGACATTAATTTGTTTGATTTGGTACATTTTTTCTTTTGGTGTAAGAAACACAATCTATGCATTGTGGCTTCCCACCATATCCTAGTTACTCATTCAAATCTCATCTTAGCTAAAAAGGCTTTCATACAAGATAAATCACCCCCCATGTAAATTATTCATCTGCATCCATTGAAAACAGATTAAGATGTAACAACAGAAGGGAGGCGTCTGTTGAGTGTTACATAATGTGGGAGGTAATCTTCAACAAAGATGCCCAGGAGGTGTAAACCTCCAACATACTGTATTAAGAGCAGAGAAATAGACTACAATGTAACGATAAGTAATGGCCACCCTCCCTTGTCTGACGGCAATTGTTAATTTCCCCTCCTTTACCCTTCCCTCCCTTCTTTTGCTCTTTCCTCCTGCTTTCATCAACCTGTCCCTGGTACCTGTGTTCTGGCAGGAAACAGAAGCAGCAATGTGCAAGCACATTAGCCTTGCTCTTAAGGCATTAGACACACAGCCATGCAGAATTGCCTCACACCATTTACCCAGTCATCCATGCCGCATAATGAGTCTAAACATCTTCTCTTTACTTGCCTAGACACTCCCCCCTCCTTACTACAGCCCTGCTGCAATCTTTTTCACAGCCAAGGCCTCCAAATTTCCTGCTCACACACCCAGTGACACTTCGAAAGGGTGTAGGCGTCAGGGCTAGGACTGGCTAAATAAATTACATGCCAGGCTTCTAGGGGAAAGCAGAATCCACACACACACACACACACACACACACACACACACACACACACACACACACACACACACACACACACACACACACACACACACACACACACACAGATCTGAAGCTCTCAACTCACTTGTAGAGTTGGAGTAGGATTTAAGCATGGACACTGCTAGAATCGATTATGACCTGTACACAATATGCAATCTTTAATCCCCATACGCACATCATGGACTTGTGCAAAGATTTGTAAATGACCGCTTTGCCTATGACTCATAGCTTCAGAATAATAGGATAAAATGTACTTTTTGCTGCTCTCTGAAACCTAAGGGACTGGATCAACACGCTGCATTTCACTTCAATAAAAGAGTGAAATAAGTGTAAATTTATTCAAAGCCTGTCAGCCAGTAAGGCCCCTTGCCCATCTATTTATGCACGTCTCAGTGAGAGAGATAGAGAAAGAGAGAGAGAGAGATAAGCAGTGAGAAAAAAGAGGGAAGCCCTGGCACTTGTCAATTTTTTTTTTTTTTTTTTGCATTCGAGTAGATTGGCATCCATGTTGTTATTCAGAACTGGAATACTGGAACAGGAAAAGAATGTGCACCACAGGGTGTGAAGAAATACTTCAGAAGGCAGTTAGATTCGGTGAAAGCACAAATTATAGCGTCATATCTATTAAAGTTTACATGGCTGGTGTAGTGAATAAAAACATTTTGACATTTGTTAGTAAAGCTGATAGCTAAAATATAGACAAAAACCTAACTATTTACTGTATTGTTTGTTTGTTTGTTTCAGTAATTAATGGCATTTGAGCATTCAGTTACATGTTAACGTATTATTCTGGGTCTGACATTTATACTATAGTAGATTATAATACAAAACTACTGCATAATTATAGTAATTACTCAATATGTGCTTTCAATAAAGGATATAATTAACAGCAACAATGTGTATAAATATTCTATACTGCACATATTCAAATTAGAATAACAATATAGCAATTCAAAACAGAATAAGCACAATATTTCAGATATACAATATAACTTACATCCAGTTTGTCTTTTACACTGTGTGATTTTATCATCCTTTTAAGATTATTACTTGTCACAATGTATGAGATGCTCCCATTAAAATCTTGACCAAATTGTACAACAGACATGTTAACTTATTTGAAATGAACTTGCTGTCCACTAGCATGTTTTGCCATTTCCACTACTGTACCTGTAACTGTCCCATGTGTTGAATGTACAGTAGTCCTATGCCGTCCTTCTACTGGTGGCTTTAAAATGACTGTCCTAGCAGCTGTTGGCTGTCTCTGGTTGCAATGACACTTAATCTGGTGAACACGTCACATTATGCATTCTAAGACAACCTCAATCACTTGAGACAATCTCAAGTCATGACCAAGGAATTCTTTTATGATGCACGATTTTTGTCTGTGACAGCAAAATCTGCTCAAAAACTGTATAATGTAAACATGCATTAATGTGTCAGCAGAAATTTTCCAGACATTAATTATCCAACATATTGAATGCCACAAAGATATTATTGGATGTTGTTAAATAAAGTCAAATTTTTTACATCACAAAACTCATCAAGGCTATCTGAGATTACAAGCAGAGACAGAAGCGAACAAGTTTGCCAAAGTCTGCAGAAGAATTGTTGCAATTTCTCCAAGAACAACCTACCAGCTGTTTTCCTTATAAAAACGCATGACGCATTTATCGGTTATTCACATGAAACTGGTTCCATATATATTACTGTCTGCTTTCTCTGAAGTTCAATGACCTTTTCATACTGCTTAAGAGCAACTTAATAGCCAATTAAAGCCATTGTTAGAACCAACAGACTAAATTCAGATCCACAAATCCACAATTCAGTCTTGCAAAAATGTGTGACTTTTTTCAACTCACAATCCCCCACTACTGTCTGCTTATTAAAAGTGCCACAGACCAACAAGTTCTTCTGTGCTGCATTCCAGTTTCACCTATATACATACAATATTATTCATTCAAATGGCTGCCAAAATCTGAGGCATTTATAGATACAGCTTAGTATATGAGACGTTGTACATGCAAAGTTTTTAATTTGGAGTTTTAGTGGTTTGCATCAAAAGAGGTTGGTGGTAGAACTAGAGTATATGTAGAAATATATGTGGCAACAAATGAATTAATAAATGTAAAAATGCACATACAAATGAGCAACTTTATTTATATTTTTAAAATACAGTTATCTCCTTATTAAGCTGTGTTTTTTATGTATTGTATTTTCTAAGTTTTATGTTTGTATATTTGACATAAAAGGTGGGGGCCACCCTGGACAAGGTCCACACACATTCCCACACCCATTCTCACACTAAGGACAATTTGGAAATGCCAATCAGCCTACAACTCATGTCTTTGGAGTGGGAGAGGAAACCAGAGTACCCAGAGAAAACCCCCAAAGCATGAGGAAAACATGCAAACTCCACACACACAGAGTGGAGATGGAAATCAAACCCCCAACCCCAGAGGTGCAATGCAAACGTACTAACCACTAAGCCACTGTGCCCTCTTATAATAATAATAAAAAAAATAAAATAAATAAATAAATAATAATAAAAAAAAAAATAATAATAATAATAATATAATAATAATAATAATAATAATAATAATAATAATAATAATAATTATTATTATTATTATTATTATTATTATTATGTACAATGTCTGCAATTAGCTCACCACCAACTCTAGCACCACGACAGTGAGCACTGGAGTCCCCTAGGGCCATGTCCTCATTCCACTGCTGTTTACTCTGCTGACACACAGCTGTGCTGAAAACCTCAAATCATATCAAGTGAGCTGCTGACACAACAGTGGAGGGTCTCATCTCTGACAATCACAAATCAGCATACATGAAGGAAGTGACTTGGTTGTGCGACCAGGATGTGTCTCTACATTTGGACAAAGCCAAAGACATGGTAATTTTCTTTTCTTCACTGGTGATTAGTGTGCATTACACATCAGTGGCAACAGTCATCAAGAGCTTCATGTTATTTGGCATGTACATTGCAGAGATGGACCTAGTTTAAAAAATTGCATGACAATTTCCTTCAGAGACTACAGGACAAAAAAAGCCTTTACACCATCCCTATTACAGTATTTAGGCAGATTAACATGCTGAGCAGCTACACTACACTGTCTGTTATGGGAATTGCAACTTCTCAGACCACACATTGGGGCAAAATATTGTCCTGTCATATGACAAAATGTACAGGAGTGGAACCAGAATACTCTGCAAGAGTTTCCACCCCTAGACAACCAGGCTGCTCAACACTCTTTCGTCTGTCAACACCCACCTGAACTGAACTGATCAAGCAAGATCATAGAGCCTTGTCATACTGTCATACCGCTACATACTATACGTATATAGATACATATGCAATGCAATACACAATTTTGCTTAACCTTTGCATATTATTTTGCCTTGTTAAGTGTGGTGATGTACCTGGAGTATAGTTTTGACCTGTGCTGTCTACATGAACACTGTTGAGATTAATTTTATGCAAATAAAAAGCAAAGCAGTGGAACAGTTCGTGGGATGGTAGTTTTGGTTCCCTATCAAAAGCTACTCTCGATGCTGCGCATCAAACGCTATGTTCGACTGATTGCAAAGTATGTGTGTCAAACACGCCAAGAATTTGGCCTAAATAACCTCGGTGAGTTACGTCATTGATAACGTGCACCTGCAGGTTATAAATAGATGTGAAACAGGCATACCTTCAGGTTTCTTTGTCTTCGAGACCGCTTTGTGTGTGTGTGTGTGTTGTCTTGGTAAGTGGTAAATTATTCCGGATGATGATCCGCACAATTTTTGTTTGGAGTGCCTCGGGGAAGAGCATGCTATTACTGCTCTTCAGAACACTGAGTGCGAGCACTGCGAGAGAGCACCGCCTCTGAGCGCTCCTCACGCGACGACAAGGCGTTTTGGGAGCTACTCGAGGTAGTGACTAACGCGGTGGCCAGGCTTAAGTTAGACTGGTCACAGGAGCAAGAGAACCCCAGGCACTCCAAACTAGACGACAGATTTCTGTCAGGTGGCCAAGGCAAGAGATCCCAATATCGATCTCCCCCCTTTTTTCCCAGACCTCCATAGGAGTTATCTCGCTCATGGAGTAAGCCTTACTCCCAGTGTATCTTTGATGTCGATCTATTCGACTATCGTGGGTGCTAAGGTGCATGGGTATGTGACGATGCCTCAGGTTGGGGAGACGCTTTTGGGCTATCTCTCCCCTGGGAGTGCATCGTCACTTAAGAAGCCTATCCTCCCCACCAAGCCTTGCAGGGTAACATTGTCGCGGGTGGGGAAGGCATTTCAAGCAGCGGGTCAGGCTAGTGCTGCCCTGCACACCATGGCGGTTCTGCATGCATGCCAGGCTGACCTGCTGAAGGATCTGAGCATGAGTGGAAGTATTAGTGAGGAGGCATTTCAGTAGACTTTGGTTATTCTGTGGTGCACGTTCGCTCTTCACGCTCCAGACCAGAGTTCAAATCTCGACCTCGACCAAAAAAAAAAAAAAAAAAAAAAAAAAAAAGTCACTCTTCAAAAATTTGATGAGTTTCTTCACCGTCATGCTCAGGCATCAGGGCTGTCAGCCACCCGGCCAATCCGGTCTCTCTGCGGCGAGAGTTGCAGAAGCAGAGTGTGGTGAGCTGTCTGCCCCCTCGTAGGGACTGGGGAGCGGCTTGCCGACCTCAGCAGCCCAGTAAGAGGGCGGACTTCAGGACGATCATTTCGTACGGGGAAAAGTCCTGAGGGTCAAGTCCTTGGGACCGTGGGGGTGTGCCCCTCCGGGGAGGAGCGCGAGAAGTTCCAATGGAAGTAAACGCTCCTTCCTGGCACCCTCAGCCTCCAGCCAAACGTTAGGTGTTCGGTTGCCTCCTGCCATGCTTCAGGACACTAGACACCTAACACCTCCCCATCTAAGCAAAGTGTCAAAACTAGTGCCCCTCTCAGAGAAACTGGCAGCGTGGAAGCTACTGCCAAGTATCTCTCCATGGGTAAAAAGGACTGTAGAGAAAGGCTACAGGATTCAGTTTGCATATCGGCCTCCGCGTTTCAACGGCGGGGTCTCCACTTCCGTGAAACCGGAACGAGCCCATTTTTTTGACACAGGAATTGCAAGCTCTGCTGGACAAAGGGGCCATAGAACATGTTCCCCTACCAGACAGAGAGTCAGGCTATTACAGCCAGTATTTTTTGGTTCCCAAGAAAGATGGGGGGTTGTGTCCAATTTTAGATCTTTGCGGGTTGAACCACTACCTCAGAACATACAAGTTCAAGAGCTTGATGATCAAGATGATTGTGTCTCAGATCCAGCCAGGGGACTGGTTCGTCACAATCGATCTCAAGGACGCATATTTTCATATAGAAATCTTGCCACAACACAGGAAGTTCCTGAGGTTCACTTTACCAGTATCGGGTTCTTCCATTCGGCTCTTCTTCCATAGCTCTGTCACCTTGCACATACACGAAATGTATGGATGCAGCACTGGCTCCTCTGTGACTCCAGGGCATCCACATTTTAAATTACATAGACAACTGGCTGATTCTGTCTCAGTCTCAAGAGCTGGCGCTTCGACATCGGGATGTCGTCCTAGCTCATCTCGAATCTCTGGGGTTGAGACTCAACGCCAAGAAAAGCGTTCTCTCTCCTGCTCAGAGGACAACGTATTTGGGGGTTGTATGGGATTCGATCACGATGCAGGCACAGCTTTCTCCTGTGCACGTCGAATGCATTGTAAATGCCCTAAAGAATATCAAGCTTGGCCAGAGAATTACGATTTACTTCTTTCAGAAGCTTTTAGGTCTCATGGCAGCTGCATCCATGGTGATACCCTTGGGTCTCCTGCACATGAGATCGTTTCAGTTGTGGCTCAGAGCCAGGGGATTTCATCCAAGGGCCAATCCCCAGAGGCAATAAGGGTCACGCGCCAGGGGCTTCGTACCCTTTCTATGTGGTTCAGATCCCGGTTTCTGACTTTGGGTCCCACTCTAGGTCTGTGTTGTCATCGCAAGATGCTAACGACAGACGCTTCCCTCATGGGTTGGGGTGCGGCCTTGGGTGGCCGTCCAGCCCAAGGGATCTGGAGAGGTCATCTTCTCGACTGGCACATCAATTGCCTCGAAATGATGGCTCTATTTCGGGCCCTGAAATACTTCCTCCAGCAGTTAAGAGGCTACCATGTCCTTGTGTGGGTGGACAATATGGCGGTAGTCTCTTACATAAATCACCAGGGCGGACTGCGTTCGCGCCGCCTGAACAGGCTAGCGCAGCGGGTCCTGCTGTGGGCACAGGACAAGTTCCTGTCACTCAGGGTGATTTACATCCCCGGGTATATGAACGTGGGTGCAGACTTGCTGTCCAGACAGGCTGTGACACTCGGGGAATGGAAACTCCAGCCCAATGTGGTCAGTCAAATCTGGGGAAGATTTTACAAAGCAGAGGCGGACCTCTTTGCTTCACAGGAGATGGCACAATGTACCCTCTTCTTCTCACTGACTCCTCCAGCTCCACTGGGTCTGGACACCATGGCTGATACATGGCCCAGACGGAGTCTTTACGCGTTTCCCCCAATCGCTCTGCTCCCGGGAGTCCTGGCCAAGGTCCGTCAACAGGGGTTTCGCCTCTTATTGATAGCGCCCTGTTGGCCGACCAAAGTATGGTTCTGGGATCTAATATCTCTCCTCGATGGCTCACTGTGTGAGATTCCAGTCAGGAAAGATCTCCTATCTCAGGCACAGGGGACAATATTTCATCCCCGGCCCGAGCTCTGGAATCTTTACGTCTGGCCCCTGAGGGGGACCAGCTAAGGGATGCTGGGTTCCTTGCTGACGTAGTAGAGACCATTCTAAGTGCCAGGGCCCCCTCCACTAGAAGAAGTTATGCCTTCAAATGGCACATTTTTGAAAATTGGTGTATGGCACACCACGTAGACCCAGTTCACTGCCAAGTGGTTTCAGTGCTGGAGTTCCTGCAAGGGAAATTATCCTCAGGCACATGTCTTGGTACTCTCAGAGTCTATGTGGCCACCATTTCAGCTTGCCATTCTCCGATTGATGGGGTTTCTGTGGGAAAGCACCTTCTAGACGCTCGCTTCATTCGTGGAGCCAAGCAGTTGAGACCGTCCACGAGAGCTACAGCCCCTTCGTGGGATTTAGCTATAGTGCTCGAGGGTCTGGTCGGCACCCCCTTTGAACCACTAGAGTCAGCACCTATCAGGTCTCTGACCCTAAAGATGGTTTTTCTAATGGCTATTACTTCTGTGAAGAGAATTGGGGATTTGCAGGCTCTGTCAGTCCCGCGGTCCTGCCTAGACTTTGCCCCTGGGCTGGTCAAAGCTATCTTGCATCCTCACCATAATTACCTCCCAAAAGTTCCATTCTCGACCATGCATCCGGTCGTTCTTGAAGCCTTCTGTCCTCCGCCTTTCACGACTACAGAGCAGGAAAGACTTAACTTACTGTGTCCAGTATGTGCTCTTCAGATTTACGTCCACAGCACCAGCCAGTGGTGTAAGTCGGAACAGCTCTTCATATGCTATGGAGGCCGCAATCGGGGGGCGGCTGCCACTAAGCAAACGGTGTCTCATTGGGTGAGGGATGCCATTGCCCTAGCCTACGAGGCGCGTGGTCAAGCTTCGCGGCTAGTTGTTAGGGCTCATTCAACCAGGGGGGTTGCATCTTCTATGCCTTTGGCAAAAGATGTCCCCCTCCAGCAAGTGTGTGATGGTGTGATGTGGCAGGTTGGTCCTCTCCACACACATTTGTCAGATTCTATAGTTTGGATGTCCATGATACTCCGGGCTCACATGTCCTTGAGTCAACATCCATAGGCATGTCTGAGACCTTCTTCAATGTTTGTGCGCACACACTACACAACCTTGGGGGCTCAGACACTTCCAGTGCAGCGGCGTTGGTATTCTCGTTCCCATTAGCGTTTGATGCGCAGCATCGAGAGTAGCTTTTGATAGGGAACATCTCGGGTTACTTGACTGTAACCCTGTTCCCTGAAAAAGCGGGAACGAGATGCTGCGCCTCAATGCCGCACTGCAGACGTGTCTGGCGTCTCTCAGACAAAGTGTAACCTGAAAGTATGCCTGTTTCATGTCTATTTATAACCTGAAGGTGCACGTTATCAATGACGTAACTCACCAAGGTTATTTAGGCCAAATTCCTGGCGTGTTTGACACACATACTTCGCAACCGGTCGAACAAAGAATGTTCCCATTAGCGTTTGATGCGCAGCATCTCGTTCCCGCTTTTTCAGGGAACAGGGTTACAGTCAAGTAACCCGAGACGTTCCACATATTTGTTCCAACCTGTAGCTCCTGAAATAGCTGGCAATACTCACCATGCTACTACAGGCGTGAAATGTTTAATACCCATATAGAATCAGTCCCTGTTTTTTTCCCCATTCTTTTTGGGTACATTTAACATGGGTAGGATAAAATCCATCAAAGAGACAGCAGATATTACCAAGATAAAATGTTTATGGCTCATCCTGACACTTGTAGATGGCATTGGTTTTCATATTTATACACAAGCATTTCCTTTTGATTTTTAATTTTTATTTATTTATTTTTTTGTTGTTGTTTACATGTATGCATTTGATTTGCAGGCAAAATGTGAAAGACATTTCAATTTTAGCAGGAGAACATTTGATTTATGGTCAAATTGGTTTGTATGTGTTCATAGCTCCATTAGCTACAGTATGACGTTTGTATGTGAATATCTTCTTGACATGACAATATTTATGAAACATTCTCACAATTTTCTTCCCATCACTATTTTGTAACTACTCTAAAAAACTGTGAGCAGGGCTAAGTATGTGCTCTGTACTTTGTTAGTAAGTCTGGTCCTCTTTTTCCAGTTTATTGGCCCTCCATCAAGCAGTGCATGACTGAGAAAGAGCTGAATGGAGGGAGGAGAGAGCAGTGAGAGAGAGGAAAAGAGGAACAGAGAAAAAGAGAGGACTCATTACATCGTCTCTGTCATTCCCTATCTTGCCTCTCTTTTTTGCTCTCTGGGATTAGCTGCATCAGACATCTTTTTTCTTTCTCTCTCCCACACTTTCACCCTCATTATTCTTCTGCTCATGCTTTTCCTTTTCTATTTCTCTATCATTTTTCTACATATTTTCTACTTCTTCGTACTGAACTTGTCTCGAATATAAATAGGACTTATATAAATAGGTCATTATATATATACGATTTGATTCCTTATATATATATATATATATTGTAATACTAAACTGTAATACCTACTGACTGAACAAGGACATTGTACAAATAGGATATGATTGTACAAATAGGATATGATATGAATTTGCAGTCAGAGATGAGAGAACTGCATTTCTATCTAGCACTGCCATGTAGGCAACAAGTATCAGTCAATATGAAGTACAGTACAGTTCCCTGATCTTCCCATTAAACCATAGCAAAATGAATGAAGAGCTTGTGAGATGCGAGTGTGATACTTTATTCATAACAGTCAGCTCATAAATATCCATGACAATCGCTTTATTCATGACAATGAATTCATAAATAAGCATGAAATGTTCATGAAATCTAGTTGAGAGAGCCACTTGCATACATTTTACACTGCAAAACCCTCTTCTTCATCCAAAACATTTTCTCCATCTTTCTATGCCAAACTTTTGAGGCAGAAATTCTAAAAGCTTTTATATAAAGTATGAAGGAGGAGCCCTGGTGAGGGATGTTCAAAAAACAGAGCAACTGTGCAGGCTGTGTAGTGTTCTAGTTTAATCAAGGCTAAAGATGTATGTTTATCAAAGTGAATTCCTGGCTTTGGTTTTCACAGAGTCGACAAGCTTTAGAGATGTTCAGATGTTCAAAGCCATATGCCAGGATGCTTAATGATGAGCAACCCCTGTGCCATGTAGTTGAGGAATGAAACTTGAGGAAGGCATTCAGGAAAGGGGAAACTGGAGAGAAAGAGAACTATTTTATTCCTGTGGTAACTGTATTTGATTGTGAAGTTTTTAGGCCAACTGATGATAGCAAAAGCTCAGTTCACCCAAGTAGTTCATCACTTGGTTGAGCTCATTGTAGGCCCTTTTAATTTATGTATTTCTTTGAATAATTACTAAAACAAATTACACAACTGTTCAATTAAATCAAATCAAGCCAGCCTTTATAAAATGGTTCATTATTTAACCCATATTGGGTGAGTTAGTAAAAGCAGAATCATTTGATCAATCTAAACCACCTAGGTTAATATTTATATAGTAAATAGCTTCATATCACAATAATGTAGTTAAATCCTAGGTGATACATACTGATGTTGTGCATGTGGGCAAGATAGGTTTTTGACCTATACATGTACATGTGGCTGGTATAAATGGGCTAGCATGACTCTCCCACTCTTCTAAGGGAAAAAGTCGATAAAAATAGGACTCATATTATTATCCAAATTGTCTTACCTTTTGCTAACAAATATCTTGAAGTGGTGCCATAGATTTCTCCTTTGCATCATGGTTCCTATGACGACAAGCAGAATGTGTTTGTGTTATTTCTTATTTCTTTTATCGTCCTGTCTCCACCTCTATTCCATCATTGGCTTGTTACCTCATTGTGTGCACCTGTTTTGTGTTATCTCTTGAGTACTTTGTCTATTTATACCCTTTTGTGTCTTTGTCTCGTTATAGAGTCTTATCCTGCATTTTGTAATGTTAAGTCTGAGCCTTGGTTTCCTTGTTCTGTTTATATCGTGTTTATGGTTTTGACCCTCACCCATTTTTCTTTGTTTTGTGATTATGGATATCCTGTGTTTAAGGTTGTTTGTTTATTCACTGACCCCTGCCTGGAATATTGATTATAGCACATTGAGTTTATGCACTTGTCCTGCTTCTGTTATCTTTGACTTTTGTGGAACCAAGAACATTAGCTCCACCAACAGTAAGTAAAAAAATACACAGAATGGTGTGAACTAGAGGCTGGGGCTGATTTTTTTTTTCCAGCTCAGACTGTACAATCACGTAGGCTATCAGTGATTTTATTCCATTTAGTCACAAATTTATTTAAGCCTGCTTTACGGACACATCCATAACACATCATCAGCAGTCATTAAGAAAACACATGTGAAATACAGTTGGGGATGTAATAAACATGAAGAGGGTTGGATTATTTTTTAGATCAGGGATTTTTCAAGTGCAGTTTTTCTGTTTACTGTGCTTGCTATTCAGAAGAGACACAGCATGATTACAGATTTAAACAATTGACTTAAAAAACAGCAATCACAAATGGTGCTGTCTCTCTCTTTCAATAAGTGTTCCTATCTTGTGAATAATAGTTTTATGCCTATAATGAGACCCTGTGCTAAAAGGCTCAACCATAATGATTGCATAATAGCAATGCTGAGTTACTGATGGATAGTAGGTTTTTTTTAGCCCTACCATTCAATATCATGACCAGCTATTACTGTACATGTCTTGATTACATCTGTTTGTATATAGAATTGTAAATGTATGGTTTCAAGTAAAAAAAAAAAAAAAAAGAGGATTAGGTAGATCCATGATGCAACAATATTTTGAAGCTGTTTTGCTGGAAATATTTTGCATGTTCCTCTGACTCTTTGCTAAACCATCCAAAAAAAGTAATGACACTTCAGACAGAAGATAAGCAAAGGAATTGAATCAATGCTAAAGCAATCCTCAGTGTTTCACTCATCTGTGAGCCATCAGAAGACCAGCATTGATTTTCTGGAGATGCATGCCCCAGTGTCACTCACACCCCAGAAAGGAAAACATTAATCATTTACTGTCATACTAGAACAGATGCTTGGTGTGCTACACAGTTAGCTCTACAGTGATGATGCAGTATGACAACAAGTACATGATGTGACTGATTGTGTTGCTTGTTTTGGCTGGTTGAATGCCTCTAAGGAAAAGAGGATCCTGAGTTAAATTTTAAAAAGAAGTTAAATTAATTGGGCTTAGCTACTGTAAACAAAAATGATTTTGAAAGTGGATATTTTTCTTTTTATTTCCACACTTTTGTCACATTTGCATATTTGTAAGATAAGGGGAAAATATGTAATAGCACTTCCTATGGATTGTCTATTTATAATATTATGTAGCATACACATTCATTCATTCAGCTCCAGTAACCACTTAGTCCTGGTCAGGGTCACTGTGAATTCAGATAATATCCCGGAAACAACGGGTGTGACACGAGAATACACCCTGAACAGGATACCAATCCATTGCAGCGCACCATGCACACACACGTTTGCACATTCTTTCACACCTAGGGGAAATTTAGCATAGCCAATCCACCTACTGACCGGGGTGGAGAAGGCAGAGGAAGCCTGTACAGACATGGGGAGAACATGCAAAACTCCACACAGAGAGTAAACTGAACTCAGGATCAAACAGTGGACATTGGAGCTGTGACCCAATACTCTGCGCTATGCCACCATGCCTCACTTCCCTTGTACACATTTTATTCTGCTGGTTATCCTTGGACTTCTAGACACGAGGAGGAAATACACCCATAATTCATATAGGAGCCTATATAACTGCTCATAAGCAGTTCACAATACTTTGTGAAGCATGAGCATATGACTTAATGCCAAATTACAGTACATAAACTCATATCTGTTCATAAGAGCAGTGGATATATCATTGATGTAAGGCTCTGGTATCTGTATCACATGTTATAATGCATTATAATGCAAACCTCATAATGGAGCATTATGCCAGGTCAGGTTTTGTGTAAAAGTTAAAGCTTCATAAACTCCCAGGACCCATCCTTCCTCATTTACAGTGCATTGTATAAATACAACACAGTGCTCATATAAAGTATTAACATTTTATAAAGTATAAATATGTAAATATCACATCCTAATATAGATGCATGCCCCACATGAGGTCATCTTAAATCACCCTCAGTTCTATGACTGAAGATAAAAAGTTATGAGATCATATACAGTAAAATGTGACTAATTTGACAATAACATTTCGTACCAGTTTTGCATAGCTTAATCTGGCTCATTGTTGTAGGGTTGACGCAATTTGCAGCTTATAGAGTGTGGTGTAGAAAAGCCAGAATGTTTTCACTCCACAAAAGGATGTGGTTCCACTCCCAAAGGGTGCAGGAGGTTAGTAGTCTTAACAGCAGGCATGCTGCCCACTCCATTAGTGCGTTAATTAGATGGGCATGATGCCCGCCATATGCCCACTAGGGAAAGCATTGCCCTGTGCACTGATTATTTATGCTGTTAGTAGAGCCTCTGTTTGATAAAGATATGGATGGTGACAGTATTTAATGGGTACAACCTGTGTGCACCTGACTCACCACTATACACTCATGCCTTCTGGACTGTACCCCGGCCCTCTAAGGACAATAATGGCTCATTAACAAAGCACTAGTGGCTAGAAACGTCTTGTGGGTGGACTTTAGAAGAGGGAGCAGTACTTCATCCTAAGCGTAGAAGAAGAGCATGCACTGTGCCCAAAACACACTTAGTACTATCTGAGTATCTTGGTCTCTCAGAATGAGATTGGCTGGATATTCATTTTTCGCTTGACACAGTGATTACTGAAATCTATCTTCATGAAAGCGGGTTGTAAAAGCAAAACAATTTTGCTAACTATGTAGGATATGGACAAGAAATAGGAATTGAAACTAGATAAATGATTTCATGGACACCCTAACGTGCAGTTGTAATAGTCCTTTGGGTAATGGGGGTAATCTAACACATATTTCCATCCATTATCAAGAAAGCCTCAGTGTTCTTAAAGAATAGCAATAACAGTTGGAAAGCTTATTGTGCTGAAAAAAAAAAAAAAAACTGTTTGCAGGAGTGTTTAGGTTTCTCAGTATAGCCTGCATGCCAGTATTCTAAGTCATGTCATATTCTGTTGTCCAAAGGAAAGGCTAATTCCAGCCAAAAATCATTAAGGTGGAATACAAATTAGAACAGTGGTGTCTTCTTTATATGGTACTCCACAGTGCATTCTGTCTTGTTAACAGCAAGCCTTTTTGACACACATGAAGAATTATTAAATTAGGTCAGGCAACACTGCTTTCATTTAAGGCCCTAGAGCAGATATCACATGCTTCTTATGTTCTATAAAGATCAACACTAACAGTACTGAATTACAGATCCTGTTAGTAATTTTCACTTCTAATTTTCACTTAAATTCACTTCTAAGAAAGCAGTACATTTTTATACAAAAAAAATCTTGACTTAATAGATAGTACATTCATAAATAATTTCCCTAATGTTATTACTAGTTTATCAAAAACTATAATAATAGTTTACTTGTGACTTAGTGTACTTCTTTAAATATTTAAAGACAAACTGTTATATCATATGTAAACTAGTGTACCACTCTACAAGTATAGTTAGACATACTCATATATATAAAGTAAATTGTACTGTAAGTGTACTTAATGTTAAGCGTACTAGCAGTAGAGTTGAATGGATTTTTTTGTAATAACTTAATAACTTAAATAACTGAATATAATATTTCATAACCATGGTCACAAGTTCATGTGTTATTTAATGTCTACAAATAATCTGTTATTTTGGACCATATATTGTGAATGTAGTAGTCACATATAACTATATAAGATAAATGAAGGTGACAGATTATATGGATTGGTTTTTACTTTTGTGGAACCACAAGGCAAAGTGCCACCATTGGTGCTAATAACCTGCAGGGAAATATTGCCCCAAAACAAAACAAAACAAAGCAAAAGAGAAATAAGAATAGTGTACAACACCATTCTTATTATGCCATTATAGATATCAGAATTGAGTCCTCCTGTGTAATGCACAGACCATCACACCCCTTGACCTTGACCTTCCCATTCCAAAACCATGGGCATTAATATTTAATTGCTCCCCTCCCTTTGCTGCTATTACAGCCTTCACAGTTCTGGGAAGACTTTCCACTAGATTTTGTAATGTGGCTGTGAGGATGTGTGCCCATTCAACCACAAGCATTACTGAGGGAAGGTTCCGATGTTGGGCAAGAAGGCATGGTGTGCAGTCAGAGATTCAATTCATCCCAAAAGTATTCAGTGTTCAGTTTAGTGTTAGGTTCAAGGTCAGTGTTCTGTGCAGACCACTCATGTTCTTACCAGCCTGACTTTGTCAAACCATGTCTTTATGGAGATCACTTTGTGCACAGGGGCATTATCACACTGGAATATGTTTGGGCCACTTAGTTCCCCGTTAAGGGAAAGCTCAATGCTACAGCATACAAAGACATCCTTTATAATTGTGTGTTTCCAACTTTGTGGCAACAGTTTGGGGAAGATGTCCACATACGTTTGACCATGTCTGATAACAAATATGTTATGCTGCTGTTGTATGTTGCACACTACAGAAGATAATACATACATTTAAAGAGAGGAGAAAGAAGGAATGATGCAGCAGGATCCTCAGGGAGGCTTCCTCCTGGCTGCCAAGAAAGACGCACAAAGACGAAAACACACAAGGAGATCCACATTTTAAAGTAAAACAAGGTCTTACACATTTTACCTTGATTTAATTATTTTTTCCCAAGCCAATTATGGGATTCGGCTACAAGTGTCAAAGCATATGATACACAAAATACACATTTTTTATTTAACTAGACCAAAACAATTGTGATACTTGTGGGGCTTAATAAGGGAAGGAGAAAAATACTGTTTCGGGTGGGGGAATATCCTCTCTTTGACGAGAGCCACTGTCCATTTGATTGTCTGCGCACAAGCCTGACTGGAACAGCAGAGAAAAGAAATGAAGTGAGGATAAAATCCTGCGTGAGGAGTACAGACTAATATAGAGACAGGACAGCTGTTTGTGTAGGTTGGATAATGAAAAGAAAAACCTGAGGGGTGCATGTTTATTGGCATCCTGTTTACCCTGATTACAATGCTCTCTGTAAGTCCCTGAGTGATGTGCTGCTAAAAGGGGGAACATGAAGAAAAAAGAAAACAGAGGAAAAGTTAAGGAGTCTTTGAACAGAAATACTGTTGGGGTTTTTTCAGTTGCAATGTGACGGTATATGAATCCCAAAACAGCATTATACACTTGACTATTAAAATATTTTATTGCTAATTAAAAGTTCTGCTCTTTCCCAATCTTTGGCAGAATAATTCTCTCAGCTTTCTATTTTTGTTTGTCAGCTGGCACGTACAAAAATCACAGTGTGCTCTGGTGTAACTTACTGTATATAGGACATGCTCTGTCACTCACAGATTTACACTACTAGTATTCAAAAATATTTTCTGTTTAAAATCTGCACTTGTACCAATGCATTGTTTAGTTAAAGTTATAATTATTTTATTTTTACAATCTAATTACTGAGGAAGCCACATTCTTACACACAATTCTTACAAGAAATACAAAAAAGACTTTTTATGGATTCTTATGAGCCCCTATGAAAAGCTAAGAATGGGCTGAGGTTAGGGAGAGGGGTAGGGCTAGCAGCCTTAGCTTTTCTTATGACTTCATTTGATTACAACCCAATGAAACCACTCTTGCATGTCAAAATCCTCTACATATTTTATTCACCCATTTTCATATACATTAAACAGTCTATAGTCAGAGACAGACCTTTAGTAATTATTTATTCTCCAGCTTCAAAAATGGTTGCCACATTAAAAGAGTTGGTCCATACACAACTTTATAATCTCTACTCTGATGGCTCTGTGAGTTACTTGATAAGTGCTATGTGTGCAAAAATCAAAGGTAAATCATGTCCATGTATGGTTAATGGCTAACTGACCTACAGATTTTTAAACAACAAGAAAACACAATGTAAGTGGACACCCATATGGTATGAATCCAGTCTAATCACTCACATGAATGGCCAAGAGAGCTGCGATGTATGAAATTCTTTCTCATACAGTGCGATAAGAAAGGAGTAAAACATGATGGGGCATGCAGTTATAGGAAATTAATGAACAACCCTGTCAATGCGTGTCCAGTAACAGCGCATCCCAAAGTATTTTATTCCTCTTATACCACAGCAACAAAAAACACTAACATTTTAAAATTATTTATTAAAGTGACAGATTTACTTTTCTAGTTAGGTTTAATGTTTGGAACACCTGCAAAGCAAGTTTGTTCATGTTACTACGAATGTTCACACAGCTATCAGCTATAAACAGTTATTTAATCACCAGCTTCTCTTTTTTTCTGTCTCTTGATGTTAATAAGACAAAAAGCAACAGCCAACTTAACAGGCTAACCTGTGATTGTTACAATGCTGACTATAATAATGCTGACACTGGAGACTCCTTCCAAAAAGTCTAAATAAACATCTCAGAGAAAATGTCACTGTATCAACAATTACAAATCTGTTACATAGAGCCTCTGCTATAAGTTCCTGTCAATGAGCTGTTACTATAGAAATAATGATGTATTAGGACGAGTACATTAATATAAACCTGTGATTACAGCAGGCACTACTAGAGCTGCTATTATAGAAAATCAATCAACTCCTTCTAACCAATCAGATTCCAGAATTCATCAGCGCTGTAGTACATGATACGTACTAATGATAAGTAATAATCTAGTAGTTCCATCATTTGTACAGATCTACAATCTAGCTTTTTCCTTGTTTTCTATCATCTACATATTTGGGTCTAATTGAGGGCTGATAGTTGGGCTCTGAGGACTACATTTGAGAAAGATAGTAAGATTTAATAGAGCAAAGGTGCTCTATGATCTGTGGTTCACTATCACCCATCACGGTCATATGGTTTTAATGAGAGCTGGCTTTTTAACCATTGAATCAAACCGCACTTTATAGATGCTAATAAAGTCAAACTCCATTTAATGTGAAAATGCCTCAGAGCAGAGGGGATATGGAAGGAAAGAGAGAGAGAGAGTTAGACTAAAGGGGTGATGTTTTATTTACCACTCTTCTCATATTTATTTGTTTTAGTCTTCTGAGAGAATTTTTATGCTTGCTAGTTCACTGGTTTCGAGCACGCATTAATTTTAACATGAAATTAATTATGCTTTCCAGCATGTTTATCTTCCAGTGCCATGAAGACTAAATGATGAAGGGAGTTACAGTTCTGACCAGTTGTAAATATTAAGCAAGCCAATATGACATGACAGCAACTTTAAAAAGAAAAAAAAGAAGAAACAAAAATGGCTCATTTAATTAGCGAATAAGGTTCTTCCTGCATTGTTGCTGTATACAGCTGGAGGTGCTATTGTTATATCAATAAGTCTCCAATGCACACAATTAAGATGTTTTTTTGTGAAGGTGTAATTACTTGTAGAAAATCAGTGATTGGGTCAGAATTGGTAAAAGCACATGCATGCTTTAATTACAACGAGCACCACTAATAACAAGGAATATGTGCTCAGCTACTCTGTCTAATTTAGCATAGTCATACAAGGCTAGATGGATGTCGGCCGATTCACTGTTGATCAACCTAGAAGCAACTGCAGCTTTAGACGTGCAAATTGCACTCACATTGTGATGATGATTTACTGGTTCTTTGGCCAAGGTTAGGTTACATGATGAAGAGTGTTACACGTTTCAGATATTTTTTCAGACTGAAAAAAGTTCTAAAAATGAACTATATATATATATATATATATATATATATATATATATATATATATATATATATATATAAGTTACAGATATGCTACAGTGTATCCCAAAGTTCCCTTCTAAAGTAAATGTTTATCAGACATGCTGCTGTTCCAGCTGGATTTATATGCTTTAAATGTCAGAACATTTGATGGCTTTCAAAATGTTATCTGCATTATCATGTTATGCGTCAGGAATCAGACACAACAGGGTGTGCTGTGATAGGAAAAAAATAAAATAAAAGTGTGATGTGACTTGATGTGAAGAAAAGTTAATTTTTGCCAACACTGTACATTTCCAAAAATGCTACATAAAAGTCCCCTCAAAGATAGTGTAATGCCTCAGCACAAGCAGCATCATATAATTCACAAAATTATAACCAGAAGAAATAAAACAATGGGCCTTCTCAGCCAGAGAACCCACAAGAAACTCTGGACTAAAATGTCTCCACTCAGGGAGCCATAAAACAAGGAATCCACACCCAGACACCAAGGAGCCACTTAAATCCAGCGTGTGCATTTGCCTTATCTCAACCAACACGGCAAGCGTTAAAGGCCTCCCTGACCCAGGGCTGAACCCTCTTGACCACAGAAACTGCTCTCAAATGCAGTGATTTAGGCCTTTTGGGCCAGACCAGTTTGCTTACTCAACAGATAAGTCCAAAGAGCCCTACAATTAAGGCCAATAAATTCTGGAAGAAAGGAAAGACCTTTTCGCTCCCTCACAAAGATTACACATTCCACAATTCCACAAGTCTACACAAGGACTCACACATTCCACAATCGGCGCCTATCAGGAGCATTGACTGTGGGAATTAATACATCTTTGAACAACTGCAATCACCTATTTCCTACCATGTGTTGTTCTATTTTCTTCATGTGTATCACCATTAAGTTGCCACTAATTGTCCCATTTAGCATGTATTAGTGTAGTAGCCCTAGGAGGATCATTGTGTTTTAAACATTAGTAATGTACTTTAAGTATAGTCAAACATGTCTTATTTGGTATGTATGTGTTCACTGAGTGATTTCCTAAATCATAAGAGTAAGGAAATTTGTGTAGATTGTGCTGGTATGTACATGCAATATTTCAGGACAAAGTTTAATCCACACATTTCACGTTTAAACCACTCATCTGCAGGGACAGTGGGCTGATTAGCATAATAGGTGGAGAGTCTGGCTAACACCCCGCCCAAAGACAATGTTGATTGGAGAAAGCACTCTGGGCTGGGCTAGCCCAGGAAGTGTTAAAATCCTAAGAACACAAGTTTTTGGCGGCTCGTCGCTTGCTGCGCTCTCTCCCTCGTATCTCTTGCTTCTTGGCATGCTTCGAAGGACAGGATCGGCAGAGGTTCTCCAGAGCCAATCAACGTCGGGGAGATCAGATCACATTTACCTCGGCCTGGGGACCCAGCGAGAGCCGCCGCCTGCTTTTCAAGCCTCCCGCCTTCATTCCACTCAGCATTCCGATTGGTTTTCTGAGATGCCTCTCATCGACCAGACCGCTGACGACACCACGACATAACGAGGAAATCCCTTCAACACAGCTAAGGCAAGAGCAATACCCCAGAATCTAGCTAATCTGGTGTCTATGATAAATTGAGCCCTTCTAAAGGAAGTGAAGATAACTTAATAAGTTGATGGTTCGTTCAGATCATGGTCTGTGAAATAACATGCAACTCTAGAGACTCGGAACTTCATTCACTCTTCATTATCACCCGTTTATGTATGCGTGCGTGTGTGTGTGTGTGTGTGTGTGTGTGTGTGTGTGTGTGTGTGTGTAGTAGATTTCTAAAATTGTGGCAGTAATGTGATTAAGGTTAAAATGATCAGAAATGTGTTTCAGAGATACCAGGTGAACTAAAACTGGTTATCTAAACTGTGTTTAATTACAGTATTCCTCAGGGCATGTTTGGTGTCATTTGTATCCATAGTTCATGGGGAACGATGTGGTGATATCATAAATGTCATATAGTTTAGGAAATAACATTTACAATATATGTTGCAATATGTGCTCTTTCCACACACACACACACACACACACACACACACACACACACACACACACACACACACACAGGCATGCTGGCACCCCTTGGTTTGCACCAACTCATTCTCAGGAACTTAATTAACATACAGTTCCTTAAAGTGAGATAACCCTGCCATAAAACACATTGGGGTCCCCACTGCCATAAAACACATGGTTTCATCTCCATTTGGTATCCTGGTCACTATACATTTCTAAGAAGTTCAGGGGTATAAGAGGATCTGCTTGGTAGAGAGAAGGAGGCTTATAACATCAGGGAGGCTTATAACACCAGGGAGGCTTGTAACATCCGAAGGGCCTTTTGCCATAGATGCTTTTCCATCGTGCATACTATGTCCATGACGCTGACTGTAATCCTGTAAGTTACTTTTGTCTCTATTTTATGTATCTTTTAATTGTGATCTCATATTAAATCCATTTGTTATTCTATTTCTAAATACTCTGTGTCTATGTTTGGTATTCTTATTAAGAATAGCTTCTTAAACTAAAAGTGTATAATACGTTAGACACGTTTAAAGTCAACCTCTGACAAGCCAAAAGTAAAGGCTAATACTTGCAAGTTTAAACAGAATCTCTGACAAGTAAGATAGTAAAGGCCTAGGCTTGCACGTTGATAGAAACCTCTGAGCTAACAAAATAATGGTTTAATAAAGAAGCTATATGAAAGTCTCTGACGTAGGAATGTCATTTTAATGAAAGCTTCACTCAAAGCTGCTTAGGAGTAAATATTAGTAGAACACTGAGTGCTAACACTTATAGCACTAACTAGAAGATTATTCTATTGGAGTCAGATAATCAATTAAATGGAGTCAGATATTTAAATCATATATTAAAACACGCATTAACCTTCGCTGCACCTATTTCCGTCGTTGGTTACAGGAGAGCAGTGGGCTAAGTAATTAACTTTAAATATTTTAGCCCTACATGTGTGTGTGCGTGCGTGTGTGTGTTTATATGTTAGATTAGTTTCTATGTCATAGAATAGTTCAATAAAGTCTCGTCTGTTCTTAAATATACGTGTTCTTATTGCTTACAAGTGTCTATTGCCTTGAATTGCGATTCTGCTACATGCTCTTAAAATAATATTTCACGATGTTTAGGATATTATTGCCAGTGGCCACGGAGGTAATATTTAATGCATAATTAATGAATACACTAGGTTCAACTTATCGCTGGACGAATAGTTGATCAGTAATACTAAATTAGTCAAATTTCCCTTTACGAGCTGATCTGTTAATCTCTCCTACATCTTTGGAGGAGAATAAAGATAGCTCAATTTAAACAACTAATTTTTACTTACGTAAAATGGTGGAGAATATATCAAATTAACCCAAACAGCTAATTTTCACTACAATAGTTTCACAGTATCAGTGATTACACACTCTTGTAATCAGTTAATATGGAACATCTGCCATACAAGTCCTTGTGAATGAGCTGTTCAATAAAACAAGCACATGAATACAAAACCTTATGGCCAGAACTGCTGTCCAAGCCCTTCTATTAAAGACCAGAATCAAGCATTCAATAGAGCTGTGGTATAAATTGTTTTAATAATGTAATAATAAAATACATAGATACAGTACAGTATTCACTATAGTAGGTGTGTAACTGAATAGGAAAACATTATTAACAAGTTAATAGTTGTGCGCATTTCAGATTTGCAGTATGCTGTATATCTGCGACACATGGACTTTATACCTGGCAACCCTGTTTGCAAAATAAGGAAGAATTTAATTAACATTATATGAATTGGAGATACGCTTTTTCGTCAGTGGCTTGCTCCAGTAGTCTGACATAAACACTTCTTGGAAAATCATTTGGTCATTACAATAGAATGCTCCTAAACTACCTCAGAAGCACCCCAAGTGTGTACCGCTTTATAGTAGATTCTGATAGTGTATCCAACAAACACTGAGCTTTTTGAAATGAAACAAACCCAAGAACTAAAGTAAATCTTATCAAATTTGTCATCTGTAAATTACAGTTCCTTGATTTGGAAAAGACAGTGTTGTTTTGATACACAGTTTGCTTCCTTACAAGGTCATATTAGACAGAACATTGCGAGAAAGTTCCATAGGTCATCTGGTTTAGGAGTTGAATAAAGTTGAATTAATTAATTAAGACATCTTTTTTTTCATCCCTGTCTTTTCCACAGTTTTCAGGGCATAATGAGAGAGAAAAAAAAAAACTTCCAGTGTATTACACCTCTACATTATAGTCTATGATCAGTATTGTGAAATAAAGTATATGTCTGTAATGAGTTGTGCATTCTGTGTATACATGATGCTTCATAACAAATGTAAAAATCTGAAAATAGCAGAGACAAATCTCCCTGTTCCTCTGTCTATTTTTACACACACATTACCATGCATAGACATACTCTTGCGCATTTGTGTACAGCCCTCAATATCCCCCATTGCAGTAGCCCAGCTAGTGAAATTGATTATTATGATAATGCTGTTGCAGGTGAGGACACTGAGGAGAGATAATGACATCTCTGTAATGAGTGGTCATGCCATGGCTTGAATTATTCAATAGCAAAGCCTGCTAAGCTGTGCATATTGAGCATATTTGCCAAAGAAAGTGATCTCATTCACTTACAGCAACATGTTAATTGCTGCCTCCATAGCAGTGACACCTAGTTTGCAGAATTTTTTCCAATATGTATAGCAGATCTGTCATGATACTGTGATGATCTAGATAATCAGGCGGCATAATTAACTGGATTGGTTTTGTTGCATTTTTGTTGAAAATGAACTCTGAGTAATAGAAATCTTCAGGAAGAAGGCTGGCGTCCACTATAGGAATGTTAATAAGCAGTGTGTGTGATGTGCTAATTTTAGTATGCTTTATAAATATCCTGATAACACATAAAACTATTCTCTTCCAGTCACATGAGCAACAATGACCATTCGTGATTAGATGTGGGCATGTCGAGCAGTGCGACAAAGTTGAGATAAGTTTAACTTTATGCAAATATGGAGTGACTTGGTGGAGCGACTACCAATGGGAGTGAAGACAGTAGAGCACATGTGATCCGTCTCCTGTCAGATACTGTAGTTGTCACGATTCAAGCCTCTCACCACCAGAGGGCACCCTCACCTGAGCATTAACTTTTCCCTTGGACTACATTTCCCATAACCCCGTACCTGGAACAGATTACAGCTACACCTGTTTCTCATCAAGCAGACTATTTAAGACTCTCACACACAGTCACCCAGTGCGAACTCTTGTTTTGCCCTGGCTAACATTTCTAAGCGATTCCCTGTTGTTTTGCCTTACCTGTGTTTTGACCGTGGACTGTTTATACTGTTTTTTGAACCTGTGCTGCCTGCTTTTAACTCTGGTACATTATCTGGATATTTCCTGTTTTTGCTTGCTGTCTGCCCTAACCTACTGCCTGTTTCTGACCACGTCTCTCATTTTGCCTTGGATACTGAGTTTGTCGGTGATCTACCCTTTTCTGTCTGTACATTGCTGTTCCTTTAATAAAGCTATACATGGATCCTCACTCTGTTGACCCTTCATTACAGAAGACTTCGCCACCTCCTGATCCAGCAGATTTCGTGCACTTAACCACCAAAGTCAAAAATTATTACAAGCCAAAGTATTAATGGTGCTATCAGATGAGCTAGTAATGACACTGCAAAACCTCCATTTACCCACACCCAGCCCACCAGCTCCTCTAGCTCTCCCAGCAGAATTACCGACTCTGTCTAACACAATCACCACAAATCCTCGTCTCGCTTTTCTGGAAAAATTTCACGGATCACCTGCTAACTGTAGGGGTTTTCTGCTCCAGTATTCACTGTTTGTTAATCAAAAACGTACAATATATCCCACTGATGAAAGCCGCATTGCCTTCATGTGCTCACTGCTAACCGGGAAAGCCTTGGATTGGGTGACAGCAGTGTGGAAGCATGAGCACTCAACCTTTCCCTTATACAGCAGCTTCTTCCAGTGATTCCGTGAGGTGTTCAAACACCTGTTGGGAGGCAAAGATGCCAGCGATATGCTCTCACTTTCTGTACACTCACCGCTCAAACCAGGTGGTTGGAGGATATTTGAAGCTGCTATTCTGCAAAGGACTGTGTTTGGAGCTTCAATCTGAGCTAGCTTGCCACGATGAAGGTAAAATGTTGGACCAGTTTATTGAACTAGCCATTCACATAGATAATCTTCTCAGAGCCCGAAGAACCACCAGCACAGTAGTGCCTGACTCAACTGCCCCTGTCGACGCTAACGAACCTGAACCCATGCAGATCGGACATGCTCATCTTACAGCTGAGGAAAGGGACCGTCGCATCCGACATCGCCTATGTCTATAGTGCGGACAAGCTGGTCATCAAAGAATCTCCTGCCCTGTTCAACCTCCGCAACGCCCCACTGTGATGAGTGCCTATAGTTCAGTAACCTGTTCTCCCTCATGTGTTGAACTGCTAGTTATTTTAAAGTTTTCTGGGACATCAGTAGTCACCAAAGCCATGCTTGACTCTGGGGCGGCAGGTAACTTTATTGATGAGGACTTTACTAAATTCCATGACATACCTCTGAAACCCTGTGACTCTCTCTTGGCAGTGGCAACGCTAGATGGATGCCCCTTAGGGCAACCCTTTCGCTGTTGAGGTGGATGCCTCCAATACTGGCATCGGAGCCATCCTCTCCCAGTGTCCCAGTACTCTGCCCAAACTCTTCCCATGTGCATACTTCTCTCGCAAACTCTTTACCACCGAACAAAACTATGAGGTTGAGAACCGAGTATTGTTAGGCATAAAAGCAGCATTCGAGGAATGGCGCCATTGGCTGGAGGGGGCTACGCATCCTTTCCTCATACTAACGGATCACCAAAATCTATAGTACTTGTGCACGGCAAGGAGGCTCAACCCTAGACAAGCCAGATGGGCGCTCTTCTTCACCCGCTTCAACTTTACAGTCACATATCGCCCTGGTTCAAAGAATGTCAAGGCCGATGCTCTCTTCCATCAGCATGAATATTCTCAACAGTCTCAAACTGAGGAGCCCATTATATCATCAACAATGATCATCGCTCCGGTACAATGGGACATCATAACCGAGATAACCAATGCTCAGACTCATGACCCACCACCCCCTGAGTGCCCTCCAAACAAAAACCTCTCACTTTGCAAGAGGGTCATCCAATGGGTCCACTCCTCCCTCAGCTCCAGCCATCCAGGAATCCCTGCCACTCTCCATCTATTACACAACCGGTTTTGGTGGTCCACCATGCAGGCAGATAACATCACATTTGTCCAGAACTGCTCCTTGTGCAACATCAGTAAGTCATCGAAACAACTCCCAGCCTCTACCCTTACCTCAATGCCCGTGGTCTCATATCACCATAGACTTTGTAACAGATCTTCCAGTTTCCCAGGGACACACCATCATACTCACCATTGTAGACCACTTTTCCAAGGCCTGCCATTTAATTCCTCTGCCTAAACTACCCACGGTCTTTCAAATGGCCAGGCAACTATGCAATTATGTATTCAGATTCTACGGTCTACCAGAAGACATTGTTCCCATGTATGGTGAGCCTTCTTTCAACAACTCAACATAAATGTCAGTCTAACCTCTGGGTACCACCCACAATCCAATGGCCAAATGAAACACCTCAATCAAGAACGAACCCACTTTCTCAGAACCTACTGCAGTCAGAACCAGTCAGACTGGAGCTGCTACCTACTCTGGGCCAAATATGCCCAGAATTCACTCCAGAAACCCTTTACAGGTCTAACTCCCTTCCAGTGTGTGCTTGGCTTCCAGCCTCCCCTATTTCCCTGGTCAGGGGAACCCACGGAAGTTCCTGCTGTCAATGACTGGCTCCAAAAAAGCGAAGCCACCTGGACCCTGGCCCATGTACACGTTCAACAAGCTGTCAGAAAGCAAAAGGAACAGGCTGATTGTCATCATCATCCCAATCCTGAATACAACCCCGGTCAATGGGTTTGGTTCTCCACCCGTGATCTTCAACTTCATCTACCATGCAAGAAACTCAGTCCCAGGTACATGGGTCCATTCAGAATACTTGGACAAATTACACCCGTATCATAACGTCTTGCCCTGCCTTCTACTTATCACATCTCTCCCACTTTCCATGTGTCTTTGCTCTAGCCTGCTGGTGGTCCGAGAGGGGAGGCGGAGGAGGCCAGTGACCAGGCTCCCCCACCCATCATCATGGATGGTGAGGAGGCCTATCAGGTGCAAGCGCTCCTGGACACTACAGTACTTTGTGGACTGGGAGGGGTATGGTCCAGAGGAACGATCCTATTTCAACTCTGATGATATCCTTGACCCCACACTCATTGCAGATTTCCATAGGACCCACCCACATAGACCTGCCCCTTGACCTCGAGGAAGACCCCAACGTCATGTGCCACCTCGCTTCAGGAGCCTCTCACGGGGTGGGGGGCTCTGTCACGATTCAAGCCTCTGTGGTTCCTCCCGCTCACCACCAGAGGGCACCCTCACCTGAGTATTGACTTTTCCCTTGGACTACATTTCCCATAACCCCACACCTGGAACAGATTACAGCTACACCTGTTTCTCATCAAGCAGACTATTTAAGACTCTCACACACAGTCACCCAAATCTTGTTTTGCCCTGGCTAACATTTCTAAGCGTTTCCCTACATGGATCCTCACTCCGTAGATCCTTCAATACAGTAGTGCAAAAAAGAAGATGAAAAATTAATTCTACCAGTTAGCAATTGGCCAATTCTTTATGATATGCTTCTGGCCACATAAAGACACACAAATACAAAAAATGATGCATGGGAAAATGTAAAGGCATTCCAAGTAAGTCGATTAATAGTCTGGAATATTAGCTTTTAATTATTAACCATTTCAGTCATGTGTGTCATGAACAATAGCCTGCCATACCATAATTAGCTGAGTAACCTTACCTCATAGGCAATCAGATTTGTTTGATTAAATCCTAAAAGAATGCATTTCAAACTGCACCAGCCGGTGGTATTCGCCATGCTGCCTGCAAGTCCGAAATGTTTCTTAGACCCAGACAGTCCAGCCCTTGCACTTTTGCCACAGATTGATGGACGTAATGGTGAAAAGAACACACTGCTTCTCCTTCATCTCGTAGGATATGATGCATACTGTATATACAGTGGTGAATTTTATATACAAACACGCTCACTCCTGAGTGTTTAATTTTAGCAGCAAGAAAACTGATTTGTTGTCAAAAGTGGAATGCTAGTTGCACCAACCACTGATGAATGTTACTATAACCCTAACTCTAACCCCTAACCCTAACCCTAACCCAGTAGTAGAAACATCTACTGGCGACTTCAGAGTATAGCGACTTGCAGCGATAAAATTGCATCATTCACCTTACTGTGAATGTACAGTTAGGATAGGATTAAAGGAGCAGTTTGTAATGTTTAAGTAATTTCTAGACCTAAATTATTAGGTCTAATTTCTAAAAAAAATTTTAAAAGAATGTGTATTATTGGTAGGTCCCTTGATGTGAAACTCTAAAGGTTCTATTGAGGGAAAAAAAAGAAAAACAAGGATTCTTAGCTTGCACAACAATCAATTATAATTAAACCTGCCACTTACCTGCCACAAAAATATTGCCATGAAATGAATTTTGCTGGTTTCATATTTATATTTCAGGTTTTTGTTTATTTTTTCTGGCCCAGAAATTAGCCTTGGACCTGTCAGAATAGAGGTGCTCAACTCTGTCATTTTCAAAGCCAACCCACAAGGCATATGCAGTTTCACTGGAGGTTGGAGTGAACGTGAGAATTATCAATGTTGTCATTAGCAGAGGACTAAAAAAACTTCCAAACTGCTCCTTTAACATTCTCATCCACACACACTGACAAGATCATCAATTATATAGTCACCATGTTTATATTCTGTGACAGTAAGAGAGACTAATTAAATTCACTTACAAGACAATTGCACTGTACTATAAGAGTTCCAACTCTAACTGAACATGTCTGATTGAGATAATCATTCTATGTAATTAACTGATTCGGAATCATGTGTGTCGTATTTGGGTTGGATGGAGGGGCCTTCTCGAATGTTCAGAGACAGTGCATGTAACATACTATCTATAGATACTGTATATCAGAATCTATGGATATTATGACCATAGAACAGCTGATCCATGTAATAATAATGGCCAAATAGTATGAAAGGTACAGTCTGTAATGTTTAAAGATGTTTCTAACCACTAAGCCACCGTGCCCCCTTTAATTAAATTTAATGAAAAAAAAAAAAAGATTTTCAATAGTGTCAAGCAATGGATCTGGGTTGAGTTTCCTAAAAGCATTGCAGCACAGAGATCATTGTTAAATGGTAGCGCATGCATCACATTGAACACTCCCTATCCCAGTTGAGATCACCTTAACTTTGCGATGCTTTTGGCAAACTCAGCACTGACTGATTTAATTTGTTACAGGCTTCTGTTGACATTTTTCTTGTCAGAGTAATGAAACATTGCTGAACTATGGTAATTTCACCATCACAGGCCATTATACATGTGAATTCCTGGATATTGTAATGACGTCATCAGAAAATCTTTGCTCTGCTTTTCTGTGACATGCTCATACTGTGCTGTGTAAGTGTTTATATGCCATGTGGTATCTTTTACATTTATCTTTTATTTCCTTCTGATGATTTTGAAGTTGGTTAAGTTGCTAAAAGATAGTCAAATATGTCATTGACAGTCAAAACCAATCAGGCTATCTCTAGTTATCCCCTAACCCTTGAATTTACATATTTGAAGCAAGTTGCTCATCTGCTTTTGTTCCCAGATCTCACAATTCTTCCTGAGCATTACTGAATACCTTCTTTTCATAGCTCTGTCTTTCCCCATTAAAGCCAAATGACAATATATAAAATCCAATCTGCTGGCTTCTTTTGAAATGTGGACTGGAATAAAGAACCAGTGCGAAAAGAAAAAAAATACAGCAAAGAAACGAATAAGGGAGGGGTGCACAGATGTCTCAAAGGAAGAAAACCGAATAAAGACAGTGAGTGCTAGTGAGGGAGAGGAGGAGAGAGAAAGCTGAGATTGGTAGTGTGGTCTGATTTGATTTCTTGCATTGATATAATGGCTCTTCGTTTTCTATTAATCTTCCCTCTCACCAAGCGGTGGAGGCAAATCGGGGTATTAGAATCTTGCCACTGGGCACTGCGCAGGCCATTAAAACATCATTACCATCATCTCCCATTATTCAAGGAATGTGCTGAAGGAATTACCGCTGTAATGAGACCAACCTGAATTTCAACACAGTATAGCCTTGTAGGCCATCCTCTCGCACATGCCCTCACACTGACTTGCACACACATACATGCACACACAGATGTCTTAGACTTTTACAAAGCTATTCATATTAGTCTGAAATGACTCTGCTTCAGGCTCCCTTGCTCATTCAGGAAAAATGGTGGTGCAGTGGGTAGCATTGCTACCACACAGCTACAGGGTCCTGGGTTCAATCCTGAGCTTGGGTTAAGGAGTATGCCTCTGGATGGAGTATGCCTCTCACCAAGCAAATCTTGCCACTGTACAGGGCAAATTCTCCCCATGTTTGTATGTGCATACTCCAGGTGTTTTCATGGTGCCCTGTGATGGACTGGCAATCTACGGTCAGTTCTCCTGCCTTGCACCCAGTATTCTCAGGATTGACACTGGACACCCCATGATGAATGAAAATTAAAAAATAAATAAATAAAAATCACAACCCTAAACCTGCTGTATAGAATTGATGTCCCAATTCAAATATATAAAACCAAAAACAGTAAAATAAATAAATAAATAATAATTTAAAACACCTTTTTCATTTTAATCTATGAAAGCAATCACTTTCTTCTCAGTGTATTCCAGATAAATTAAAAAAGGATTACAATAATAAATGCTAATATAGTCTTTATTTTAATTTTCATCAGAAATTTAGGGGGCTTATGTTTCAAGAACAAAGTCTGTGTTGAAATAGCTGTCTCTGTGATTTCCTTTCATAGTGAAATGATCCAGTCTGACCCTTGCCTTCGTGTGTAATGTGGAGAGCAGAATGTTAAAGCCTCTGCTCAGACAATAATGAAGAAACAGAGTTCACATGTGGTATTAGTCTCTTCTTAGCTAAGTATTAGTGTTTCACTAATCTCAGGGGATTTAATTCTGTAGCCACAAGTAGCAGCCAATCTAAAGAGACCAATTAGTCTGAATTCACTTCCCATTGAAGAGGCCCGGAGAGAGACCTGATACAGCTGAGCAAACTATTATTCAAGATCGAGGTTAATAGGTGATCAGGATTGAGGATTTTATGTCTCTGTGATCATCTGTGTCTCTCAGATTCATTTTACATGGTTTATGACACTTAAATGAGGCATCTCTTTAATCAGGACATCTATTACTTGCATAAATAAGAAGGATTTTCAAGCTTGTAGGATTTAGGGATTTATTAATATAACCTATCCATAGCCATTTTTTTGGTAAGTTATCAGCCGCCAGACCCACACCCCAGCCGAGTGCAACAACAAAAATATTGAAAACAACCCATCCATAATGCTCACAATTAAATCAGCTTAAAGTTCTCCAAATACATATGCAAATGTATTATGCAATCAGTCCAAGTAAATGATATTTCTATTTTTCTAGTTTTGTGAGCACTTGAAAAATAATATTAAATTTAAAGTAAGTAAATTTAAGTAAAGTAAGTAAATTATACACTTTGGGTTTTACCTGCATATTTGCATACTTTAATACAGAACTTGAAGCAATTAAGTTATTTTAATAATTTTAATTTTTGTGTAAAAATCACAGATTTCTTTTTGGCACATTTATTGAACCATCTTTTTTTCCCAGTGTATTATGGATTGCTGTGCTTCCAATAAAGTCTATTTCACTTTAATAAAACTAGGCAATGAAAATAACTTCACAAAGCAAGGTATGCTTATAGGATAACCAAATAGTCCATTACTACGCACCAGTAAAAACAAAACAAAACAAAAAAAAAAGCAATCATTTCTATAAGACTATAATGTTAAATGAAATAAGATAAAGCCACTCTTTTATAATACAGTGGTAAATTTTTTATTTATTTATTTATTTTTTAAACAGTATTTGCTCTAATCATCACTGCCTGCTGTTTCACCCATCCATGGTTTCACTCTCTGAATAAGCAGCACAGACAGGGGGATGCCAGCAGATTGAGGGAAGTGAAAAACAGAATGAAAGGACAGAACAGTGCACAGGAAGACATGTGGGCCGGATGACGAGCAGTAACACAGTAAGCGGTAGCATTTTTCATTTGCCCGATTAAACACACCACTGAGTTTCTAATTATCCTTCATCATCTGATAAGAGCAATGCTCCATCCACTATCATGACCAGGGTCTGGATCATGGAAATAATGGATAGCATTTACTTTATGAGGCGATGCATAATAGGATTTACCCATCCCTCGCTTAGAAGTGTACAAGACAACATCACACAAATGGAGCATTTATAGCATTATGCGTCCCAGAGTGAGGACTGAGTTATGAGAGTCTTAGAGTGAGTCTGCAATGGAATTAAGCTTGCAACTAGTAGTCACATGCAGGCATGCAGACATTTATTTTCATGGAAAAATTAATTTTTGTTTGACGAAGATGCTGTTTTATTTTCTTTGAAATGATTAATGTCGGGGAGGAAGGAATTTACAAAACAGTCACATTGCTGTACTAAGATTTCTAGTAAGATCTACAGATATATAATTTGTGTATACTTCTATATACTGAAATATATATTGCTGGAGAAGATAACAAATAAAATATATATGGTATCTATAACATCTCTTGGGTCCCTGGTTCAAGACCGAGCTCGGTTTAGTGTCTATGTAGAATTTTGCATGTCCTCCTCATGTCTGTGTAGGTTTCCTCCAGGTTCTCTGGTTTCTTCTCCTCTCAAAAACATTCTAGTAAGTGGATTTCTGATTATGAGTTGCACATGTGTAAGGTGCTCTGTGATGGCCTGGTGTTCCATCCAGGGGCGATGTGTGTGTGTGTGTGTGTGTGTGTGTGTGTGTGTGTGTGTGTGTGTGTGTGTGTGTGTGTGTGTGTGTGTGTGTGTGTGTGTGTGTGTGTGTGTGTGTTTGCATTTCTCTGTATGCTGAGGCTTAAGAGACTGCCTCTGCCCAAATTCAAAAGGCAAAAAAGCAGAGCCATGTGCAAACATATCTCACAAATGAAAAAGGTTCAGGTGGCTTAAAGAAATAATTATCATGCAAACTGATTTTTATAGTGAATTATATTATTTAGATGCGATTTTTGCAGTGCCTTTGAAAGTGATGAAATTTCTGACCATCCATTAATAATAAAGAAGAAGAAAATAAGGGGTGAAACAGGGAAAGGAAAATTGATTTGATACCACATCACAGGAAAATGGCTGTGTAAAAAATGGGCAGAGTTACACCTAATTACACAGCAATGTCCCATGACTATTAAGCAGAGCCAAGTGATTTCATGCCAATGCTTAGCCAAGTGTCTCTGCTAGGTACGATAATGCTTTTCCAAGCAGCTGAATTAATCCTTTGTTCAGAAAACATTCTGTCCTTCATCACCTCCTTTTGCACTGCTAGCCATTCCAAGCATCTAAGTGTTTTACCCATTTGAGTTGGACAAGCCAGTCTTTCTTGATCTATTGTAAGTCTGACCTCTGAAGACAGGTTGCTGCATGGAGTCTAGCATAAACAGATAAGCAGTAGGTCAGTCCCACTTTTGGTGATTCCACAATCAGGGTGCCATTTAGCCCTTCTAGCTTCTATTAACCCTTACATATTATTCATATTCTATACCTTCACAGATTGGTCAGGGTCCATTTTGACCCAGTCCAGAAATGCCCTCATAACAAGTCTCTATACCAAATTTTGAACCACAGATCTATTTAGAATGTACAAATAGCCTATCTGACATTAATAAATTAATCCTTAATTAATGTTTCAGAGAACAGGGAGAGTGTATTTTTTTTAGGTTTTACACCACTTGTATATGGAGAAAAAGCATCTAATATCACACAATATCATGTCCTATTTTTAAGACATGAAAACATAACAGCCATAATGAATTTAATATATTTTATTGAAAATAAAAATGGCAAGAGCATTCTGGAACTGTGCGGTTTATTATATAACCATTTATAACCATTACAACCATCAAACTCTTGTCCTCACTGCCATATCATAAAAAATCCTCATAACTACTATCTAACTATTAAATGTTAATTCTGTTAATTAAATTCAGACGGCCGGGTGCGTGCGTGTTGCTTACCTGGGGAAGAGATGCTGGGAAACCTTGGGTCCTGGTATTCATGTTACTTTGACACGTAGCACCTACCTAAACATTGTTGCAGACCAAGTACACCCCTTCATGGCAACGGTATTCCCTAATGGCAGTGACCTCTTTCAGCAGGATAATGCGCCCTGCCACACTGCAAAAATTGCTCAGGAATGGTTTGAGGAACCTGACTTCAAGAGTGTTCAACATGAGTTCAATGAGTTCAAGGTGTTGATTTGGCCTCCAAATTCCCCAGATCTCAATCCGACCAAGCATCTGTGGGATGTGCTGGACAAACAAGTCCGATCCATGGAGGCCTCACTTCACAACTTACAGGGCTTAAAGGATCTGCTACTAATGTGTTGGTGCCAGATACCACAGCACACCTTCAGAGGTCTTGTGGAGTCCATGCCTTGTCGGGTCAGAGCTGTTTTGATGGCACAAGTGGGACCTACACAATATTAGGCAGGTGGATCACTCTTTCACTGTTTCAAGATTCCCCCATGACACTTCAAAGATCAACAGGTATCTGTCTCGGTGGGAACACAAACATGGCATGTACAGTTTCACAGTTTCAAGATTCCCTAAAACCACCATTTTCCTTGATTTGGCCCACACTGGTGGATCTAAAATCCATTTCAATAGATATGGGTCAAATTTTACCTGGAACAGCCTCAATGTACAAAAGTTTGTAGCACCTGTACAAAATTCAAATTTTATTTATTTATTTATTTTTCATTTTTGCACATTTTGGGTCACTTTAGGAGACGTCATCAAATTTCAGGCTAAAAAAATGGCATTTAGGGATATTTTATTGCTGTCAAATGTCAAAACAGGTCAAATTTGTCCTGAATAATATGTAAGATTTAAATGTTTTTCTTTTTTTGTTTTTTGTTTGTTTTTAAATAGCAATTTTCAACAGAAACATATATTATATGGCCGAATTCTTCTTTGTTTATTGTGCTTTAATTTACTGAGTTTTGCTTATAAATTCAAAGTACATATTGATATTCATTCAAATAGAATGACAAAGACTGGCAAATAGTTGAAACTTTATTATTATCAAGTTATCAAACTCATTATTATCAAACTTATTATTATCAAGTTGAATAATGCATTATGCCCATGTGTTGCCTTACTTAATGTTAGCTTGCTCATGTTCAACTAGCAAAATGTATGTTGATCTTGTACTGCTTTGGATGTCAGCAATGATATCCGAGCAGCAGCACATTAAAGCCCTGCATAATCCAGATATGGAAATCTAAGGGTTCTTTATGTCATTCTGGCTAATTAAAGAATTCTACAGAAAACGAACTGGTTCAAAGCTCATTGACATTAAAAACATTTGACTGCAGGCAAACAGCATTACAAATGTAGATTAGAGAAGCACTGCTCAGTCACAATTTGGTTTTGATTAAGCAAAACATGACTTTTCCCATCCGGTTCAAATCTCCTGGAAGCACTGTATAGAAAGGAATGATGTTTCAGTGCAAGTGAATCAAGAATGAAAACTTGCATGTTTTGGAGTGAGGCCCACACATTTGGGTCATGGTTCACATTCACCCAGATATATCTCATGTGAAATCAACACTTCCTAATGAAGCAAATGATCTGAATTTCAGTTCAACTGAAGTTCAATTCAATTCAGTTCAAATATCAATTGCATTCTAAAGCCATCTTCATGGTTTTTAATTGGTGCCATCCTTAGTAATCTCATTGATCTTTAGGCTGTCCATGTGGGGCCATCCTCAGCAATAGCAAGTGATTTCCAAGTGAGAACACCAACTAAAACTAGAGCATCAAGATGGATCAGGCAAATCCGGAGAGCAGAAGGGGTTAGGATCAATGGTATCTCAGGAGTAGCATGTTCCCACGTGGTGACCACACATGTATGTTATCATGTGTGATAACATACATGTGTCTTGTCTTATCTTTAGTACCCATTTTATCCTGGTCAGGGTAGCAGATCCGAAGCCTATCCCGGGAACATGAGAAAGCCTATCCTGGGATCATCCCTGGGCATGAGGAGGGAATACACCCTGGATGGGACACCACATTCATTCAAACCTGGGGCAGTTTCTTGTGGCTAGTGCACCTGTTTGCATGCTTTTGGGAGATGGAAGGAAACTAGAGCCCCTGGAAAAAAATAAAGGGGATAAAGGAAAGAAGATGAAAAACTCCACACACACAGACGCACACACACACACACACACACACAGTAACCCAAGTTCAGGATCAAACCAGGGACCCATAACAAGGAATCATCATTCCTGTAAGATTTTAAACAATATCACTGAGAAGAAACCGATATAAAGTTTATGTTCTATGGTATCCAACTAGTGCTCTGTAATGGTAAGGCAAAGCTCCTCTGATTTTCTCCCCCCTGTCTTTAATCAGGAGAAGTGTGAACACTGCCATCTAGTGAGACTCAAATGAACACAGTTTAAAGTGCATTCCAGTAAACGATTCTACAGCTCCGTCTCCCTCTCTCCCAAATCATCCATCAGCCTACTGAAACCGTTTCCGCCTCCAGCTCATTAGTGCAATGCTGTATCCAGGCAAGAGAGATACATCCTATCAGCCCAAATCTAATAGTGACTTCTCGGAACCTGCACTCTGCCTCTAGCAATAGATCAGCACCAATGATAGCTTTTCTACCAGGCATCTGAAAATAAGAGAGTGAGACAGTAATAAAGCCACTCTTATCACTCCTGTCAGTGTCAGATTCGTGCTGTTGGCTTTTCTGCACACTTCATTAATCCTTTTACAGTAAGGTGTACCAACAAGTGTATGCCATTACTAAAAGTTTGTACAGCCCTCACTGTAATGTATAGAAATGGATTGCACTGTTAAAATTTCTTAATGAGCTTTTCATTTGACATGGCACATTCAGTTAAGCTTGAGCTATTCCAAAGGGTCCCCTAAAGAATCTAAATGAATGTGGAAATTATAGACGAGTGGTGAGGGTGAATGTGTGGAGAAAGTTTAATGGCTCAGAACTCTCACCATATAACTATGTAAATTTGTTAAACTGTGCTTTGCTCCCATTGTATTCCAGTCTGAATAAACACAATTTCTCAGCCAATGAAGTGTGTAATGTTTTCCTTTTTTTTACCATGTGAATATTTAGAGCTGTTTGGTGTGATGTGTTTTCAAGGGTTAAATTAGAATAAGGCAATATTTAAAAAGCTCTCCCTTACAAATCAGTCATATGAACTTCATAGGTGAACAATCACATGATTCCCGTTTTTGAATTGTTAATGTTTTTAGACACTTCACATTATGTTTCACACATTTTCATCACATGATTTATTTATTTCCACGTGTTTTTTAAATGGTCCATTTATTTTCAATGGAATTATTCAGATGAATCATATATTTTCAGATATTTGTTTTTCACTGGATTCATTCATTTTTCTGTTTTGCATGATTAATTTACTTTCATGTGATTTTTCACATTATAAATTTTTTTCCCATGATCTTTCACATGATTTGATTTATTGTAACATGCTTTTTTGCATGATGAGCTTTCATTTTTTACATGATTGTTTTGCACAAGATTAATTTATTTTATCTGTTTTTTTTCACATGATTCCTTTTCATGTTTTTCGCATGGCTCATTTATTTTCATTTGATTATTCCCCACATGATTCATTGATTTTGAGATGTCATTTTTTTTTCACTTGATTCATTTCTTCTCACGTGATTTTTTTCAAACTATTCATTCACATATGGTTTTATTCATCACATATTATTTACAGATATCATATGTTTACTTGAGATTACACATACAATTTGAGGGCATACCATTTTGAAATGCACTTTCACAAGTTTTTCACATGCAGTCACATATTCCTCAAATAATCACGTGTGATATATGTGATTTGTCTGTAAAGGTTCATTCAGGTTTGATTTGTCTAACTACCTCAGCAGCACATTTGCTGTTCAATTGTTCAATTTCAGCTTGATCTTGGTTTTGGCTCTCTTAATATGTAAAAGATAAGTTTGAAATTTCTACAAAAGCTAGCATTAACAAATAGTAAAAGAGAACAGAAAAGCAAATGTGCATGTGAATTACCGTATACCAGTAAAACCAATAGAGAAATGTCTGAAATGGACACTTGTCAACACACAAGGTTTATGTGCCTAGTGCATTTTAAAAACTGAGTAACTTTGAGGGCTTGTTTCCAGAAATGATTGTAGTGTACTCGAGTTGACAGGCTTCAGCTCTGACTTCTCCTCAGATTGTCATACACATGACCATATATTTGACAGTATAAAACATGAGGTATGATGTGAATGTGATGCATCAAAAGCTAGAAGTCTAGTTGTAGAATAGAGCAAGACAGCAACAGACTAATGGAATGTGTGTCTCTTTTGTTCAATGAGATCACGTGCCTTACCATTGTAATGAGCCCTGCTTCAATTACCTTTCCAGAACAATGGAGCAAATGGACATGCTGACAATGTGATTACCTGATTGCAATCACTTGTAATTTGATTGTCATCCCTATTTTTAATTCAGAGCAGGGTTGCAGGCATCAGAGTTTGAAGTCAACAGCTCTTGGGTGTTGATACTGCTTAATTATTAAGACAATCCAATGAAAAGTTATAGGAGAAACAACTATCTGGCCAGGTTAATTTCTGGTTCATTAAATTATTTTGCGAATTAGCAGGGTGTCATATATAAGAGGGCAGAGGAATAAAGAAATTGACAGGGGAAATGACAGTAAATGAGCTGATTTTTCTTCCACTGTAATTAAATAAAATTAGCTCTGCAAGTTAGCAAGCCTTTTGTATGGTGCCTAGAGTGGGTTTCACAATACGTAAAGGTCTTTAGATAAGAAGAACACGATATTTTCCCCAATTTTATGAAGTTACTGGGAGATAAAAGGATAAAGTAAGGAGATAAAGAGCCATCATTCTATCGTTACCATCTTTTAACATGTCCTTTCCCACAGACTCCTGGTAGCATTTTAATTTGAGTAGTAAAATCACTCTGCAGCTCTGGATATGATACTAGAGATTAACATATATTGGCAAAATGCATCAGTTGAGAGGCTGTGCATGTAAAGTCCATATACTCAATTTCATTCATTTTCTCATTTATTTATTTATGAAGGGCATTATTGAGTAGAATATATGAAATTTCCGAGGATTATGATGAGGCTTTGCTGGCATTTAGTGGCTGCTCTTAGGGAAAGTGTTGTGTGGAGAATTGGAACAGGGCACGGTCTTTATTTCTTGTTTTCCCAGTGACACAGAGTTTAATTAAGATAATTATCTTGTCCAGTTGTCTCGTCCATACAAAAGAATCCAATGCAAATAAGAGCTGGCCTATACCACCATCAGCAATGAATCACTCATCACCTGGATGAATTTGGTGATTACTGTGCTCAATACATTTCATAAAAAAGTGACAGCAGCAGACGAAAGTGGCATGAAAGGAAAAAGATCAAAAGATTCAATACACAACACAGCAACTCAATATGCAGCATGTGAAGCTTCAACTTTTAATCCTGTTTATTAACTTAATAGTAGATGAAAGGCAACAATATTAAAAATTATTATTATTTGTTTAATATGTTTGTTTGTTTGGATGGATTTTGAATATTTTTATTGACACTTCTCAGTACTTTCACTGACTTGGAGGGAATAAAAATGCTGAGCACTAGACTCCGACTCAGCAGGAACCTCTCTTATGCAGTTTCAAAAGACCAGTAAGTCCTGCAGACAAACACAATCTGTCATTTGTCCAGACAAAAGCATTCTCCTGGGTTGCACCTCTATCATATAAAGCAAGCTAATGCATCCGCTCTGTCCTAGCACAATGTGACTGGCTGGATAGTACACACGCTAAACCAATCCATTGGCCTTGGCCCCAGAATACAGAGCTCCTCTTTATTCTCCTCCTCAGCTTCTTGATCATTGTCCAGCGTGCTGTTTGACAGTCTGCCAGTTCTAATGCTGCTAGTGTAATGTCTCTTGTCAGCTCCGATAAACTCATATATCTATCACCAAAATTGGCCTTAAAAACTTTCATTATCCAAGTGAATAAAAATTACCCTTGATTTTGGGGACAGTCGGTGAAATGGGAAAAGAGTTAGATATTACACAACAGGAGATGATCATGAGAGGGGAGAGACTGGAGAAAAGCTGCTATAAAGATATTACACACTTATACAAAAATATAGATGAATACTGGCATTTTTCCAATGTTTGTTCATTTCCTCAATGAAATATGATAATGAACAACAAATGAAACTTGTTGTTGAAGCAACAAATGAAACCTGAAGAGAAAAATGGTGTTTGAATACAGAATGTATCTGGCTGGATGGTAGATGGCCTTCCTTTCTTGAAATGGATTTTGAGAGATTCAAGCAACTCAAGAACAGCCATAATAGAAAAAAAAAACTCTCTGTGATGTGAGACCTGCTTCCTTTGACAATATAAATAAAGTATTTTCTAACTTTGCACCACACTTCTGATGAAATCTGGAATATTTGTGTGTGAATTAAATCATGCTGTCATTTCCAGCTGGAGAGTCTGCAGTTGCTTAATATTAACCTGTGGTTTGCTTTGCAGTCGGCACTATTGTCAGATTCATGCTGTATTAGAAAATTAATCAACACCTTCTGACGAGTCAGAATCAAGAATTCAAAAGTGCCATGGTATAAGGCCTTATAATATTGTCACATTAAAAATACATAATAGCTGCAGCTGACAATCTGTAAGTGGTTAAAAGCTATTGAGAAATGAAAACAAATACAAACCAACAAGAGCAATGTGGATTTGGATTTGATCTCATTTCACACAAACAAACACTAGCCCATCTCCAACTCTAACCTTCACACAATGCCGTACAAAGTAGTATGAATTGTTCCAAGGGTGAGTACATTTTGGTTAAATGAACTATGTATCAATTCTGCCCCTATGCATTCCAAATAAAAACAATAAAGTAAATTAAAATTCTTATTCTCTTGGAATAATTTTCCATACTTCATTATTTAGCAATAAATAGTAATTATACATTACTCTGGTGAAGGTCTTTCAGTAATTAATCTTCCTAATGAAGGCCACCAATGTGCCCCCTCCCTCTTTTCCCCCAAGTGGCTGATATTGAAGAGGGAACTAGGCTGCAGTGAAAAGGTGTGGCCTCAATTAAATTTCCAGCAGAGGACTTTAGGATTCTGGAGGTGAGTAAAATGCAAAGCAGCATAGTTACAGCAGGACAAGCTTAATTAGCACTATTACAGCAGGAGCATCTAGGAGTCTAGTGGGGAAACGTGGTCATGCAGCAGCTCTGCATAAAATGTTGCTTGATTAATGAATGTTTAAAAAAAAAAAAGATGAATGTACCTGTTTAGAATCAGGCTGCAGAAAAGGAGACACCAGGATGAAAACAAAATCCCACCATGAAAAAGATGACACCTGGAAATTGATTAATGATCAATGTGGCTAAGGGTTTCAGGTATTAAAGAAAATATATTAGACTTGTTTACTCAGAACAGGAGGGTAGATATCAGGGGCGACTCATCCTTAGGGGCAAGTGGGGCAGACCCCCACAATATACAGTATCAGCTGTCTCCATAAAGTCCTCATTTGCAACTCCATATATTTTAATTCCTTTGAAAAAATAATTACCTCTTTTGAGTGACCAGTGATTTTTTAAATTATTGCCCTTTGACAGATATAAGCCATTGTTCCATTGATTTTTTTGCCTTTCTAGATGTTGTGCAATCACAGGGCAGTATGCTTACTTCCCCATTTAGCCCCATAGTGTTACTACTGCACTTAGTGGTTAGAAATAGAGGCCCATTGGAGCAGGACTCTCTCTGCCCCATGCTTGGGGAAGGAGCAGCAAACAGGACAGTTAGTGACAAGCTTGCCAGTTTTGTGGGTTTTACACCAAATTAGGCTAGTTTAAAAATACTCTACATTCACCAAGATCTTGCAAATATTTCAAATAATTGGAATCAAGGGTAATAAAGTTCCACAAACATAGACCAATTGTAAGTGTAGACAGTGGGTCTAAGATGTACAGAACAAATTGTCTTGTGAGATATTTTGCAGATTGGGAGAAGGGAAAGGGATGTAATGGAGTGGATAATGTCCGTATATCAGAAATGCATGTACAACACAGTGACCTTGTCTTCCACAGAAAGACTGACAAAAAGAAGAAAAATGTGTATCTTTATTCCAATGACCAAATTTTTTTAGATACAGTTGGACTGGAAATTTTGCAAAAGCCTCGGTTAATGAAATTAGCTCTTCTGCATGAGCCTCTACCACTGTAATGTGAACACAACTGCTCTACGGAACACAGTCGAACAAAGCTAACTAAGACTACTCAAAGCAAGCTGCTGGATGACTGTATGCTGTAAAATTTCAGATGCTTATTATGGGGTTACTAACTTTCGACTTAAATTTGTTTATGACCATGAGCCGCTGCTGGTAGATATTATACTTTCTGTATGAAAAACTTTTTCAGAAAACTTATAAGAATGAAAGAGAGGGAGGAAAGCTGTTTAAGTGCTACATAATCAGATAGTAGAGTCAGATAGTATTATGTTTTTTGCTTACTTTAACACTCCAAAAGACCCCTAGAATGGTAAACATTCATGTAAAAGAGAGTTGTCACCATATTTTATAACTTTTTTGACATTGTGTAAAACAGGGCTAATGGACAGAAATGCTCCCTACCTGTAATGTGTTCAATGCTCCCAAAGACTTTAACTCTCATTTAAGTCAAACTGTTTAGCTATTCATAAATCTATTTGGGTGATGAGTGTGGCTTTTGAGTGCATTTAACAACAGCTGTTTAGCAATATAGTAACCATCATAACTGCACAAATTACACAAATTTAATTTCATTTCATTACATATGGTTAGGCTAGATTGAAATACTAAAAAACAGCAGGAGGACATGAAAATGTGCTCTTTAATATGAAAATTAGCAGGACATGAAAGCTATAAACCTCACATTCAATCACTGTCAGTAACCACTTTATCCAGGTCAGGGTTGCTGTGGATCCAGAACCTATTCTGGGAACACTGGGTGTGAGGTGGAAAAAACACTTTGAATGGTACACCAGTCCATAGCAGGGCACCATGCACAAACATCACATTTAATCACTCTTTCACACATAAAGGCAATTTAGCATAGCCAACCCACCTACTGGAATGTTTTTGGGAGGTGGGAGGAAATCAGAAAACCCGGAGGAAACTCACACAGATGTAGAGAACATAAGAAGACATTGTGCCTCCCTCCTATAAAGCTGCATCCCTAAAAAAAAAAAACTCAGCTTCAAATGACCATGAAGTTAGACAGGAAGGAACACTGCTTACGTTCAGCCACCTACTATACCAGCACACTTTCAGAGTTCAATACAAAGACAGCTCAGTACAGGACAAAACGAGATAAGCCAGGAAGCAGCAGTATGACTACACAAAGCCACCACTCCTCTATCCACTGCCACAATAGTAGAAGATTGAGTGGGACAGAGTTCTGAGTGATAGTTCAGGTAAGACAGACAAAGCTATCAGGCAGAGCTGTAGTGTTAGCTGAGTGGAAAACCAATGTTCTTTACAGAAGGAGGCTGTCTAAAGTTAAAGGAAGACATCCATATCCTTCTCACAACTGAAGGCTTATTTCAGGTCTAGTCAGCTATAAGTCAAATAGGAAAATAAGAAGTTTAACATCTTCAGTCAAACCAAAGGCTGTTGATGCAAAAAGGCCTGTCTGAACCTGATACAGCGAACGATTTTAGATTAACAGAACGGTTTCTGAATATTACGGTTATTTAAACTTGATTCATTAGATTTCCCTGTAACATTGCTATAGTATTTGTAATTAGTTTTAGGAACAGTTTTAAGGTTGAGGGTTTTTTTTGGTTTGTTTGTTTTGTTTTTAGCATAGCATGAAAATAATGAAAAAAGAATCACAGAACTTACTTTTTTCTGCCCATGATCTCTAGAAAATTCAGATAATGCAACTTCCTGTTGAAACTGTTGGACAACATCTGGGATATTCAAAATTATATAATAAAAGACTTGAGTAAATATTGTTCATAACCTGACTCATGGAAAAGGATGTTACAAGCATGAGATTTTAAATGGACTCACATATTAATGTAAAAAGAATAAAGAGTAGTTGGTGGATTTACATGAAAAATGCTTTTTTTTCAAAGTCATGTAGAGATTTTATTAATGTTTTACACACATTTGTAAATCACCCTTGAGCTGAGGAGGCATTAGGCAATAACACAAAACTGTCACATTTGCAACATTTTCTTAACTTCTTATTCTTTTGGGAATTGATCTACATTTACATTGTAATTGCTTTGCTGCATATAACAACCCAGACTGATAAGAAACCCAGCTAAAATGATTTGAGGTCAGCATGTAATTTCAGAAAACAGAATTTCTAAAGTGCTGCTTGTACCGGGGGTCAGCTCACTGGCCATAGAGTTGTTTTTTTTTTTTTCTTTCTTTCTTTCTTTTGGTACTCCAAGAGTCTATCTATCTTTGTGCAGATTTTAATATGGATATTAATTACACAGACGAGAAAATGAGCATAAAAACTTGCTGAACAGTGTGATATATTGTAGACTTTTTATGTAGGCTAGGGTAATGTACCATACTAATCACATAAAGTAATAATTTATTAATTTCCTTGCAGTGTTCCTCACTATGGCAAGTTCATCGTGCAGGACTGCTCAGTGGTTAATAATGTAAAGAATCATATTTTGCTAAATCAGTGTTCAGTTCTTGCTGAAATTAGTTGGGGTGTCTATACATGTATGTACCATTGAATAACTGAACCATGAATCTGATATCATGAAAACGTAGCACAAGATTGAATGAGGGAGGTTTGGATTTAGTTTGAGGTCATACAAATTAAGAAAATTTACATATGCTAATTAACACTTACCCAAATCTTTTCTTACAAATTGAGGCTTGTAAATTGTATGAATGAGACAATGTTGAGTCATGTTCTACTCTGATGTCTCAGTTATTCCTATGTAAAAACGTCTAGTAAAAATAAGAGAATTCATCATCAACATGCATGAATTTAGTCATCTGCATTAATCAAGCTTTAATCACTACCAATTTCACTTTTTAAAAAACTCTTTATATGTTTCTCTGTGCAAACAGCTTAGTACATAAATTCATTTCATGACTAAAATGCACTACTAAAACTACTAAAACTATAAAAACACCACAACCACTTCTCAAAACCAACTTCTCAAAAAGTCTTTTATCAAATCACCAGCATTGTCAAATACACTACTGGCAAGAACATAACAACTGGTATAATTTCATTAGGAGCACTATATGATAGGTATTCTTTAGTTTGTCTTGTATGGGCTGATTGTATGGATTTGTTGTGTAATATTTGATTTAGTTCTATATGCTATTTGTTTTTAGCTACAGTACTGTGCAAAAGTTTTAGGCACCCTATTTTTTTTTTAGTACAAACTTTGTTATAGATTTTTTATTTTAAGACTTCTACATTATCAAGTCAGTACAAAAAACATTTTAGATTCCCAAACATTAGTTTTCTAGCATAAAATTAAATCTTACAGAAAAGTGTTTGCATGTCATTAAAGAAAGCAACATATTACGTAAGAGACCACTTTTCAGACAAAAAAACACAATGAAGGCTGCTGGGTTTTGCTGCAAAACTAAGAAGTAAGTGTGAAAGTCAAAGTCTCCAGAAGAACTATGGCTGGTTCTGCAAGATGCTCAGTAGAACTTACCAGCTCATTTCCTTATAAAACTGCACAAATTGTACTGGAGACTACTATTTTTATTTGTTTAATTTATTTATTTTTTGTCACACAAAATATTGACTTTGTTTCATTTAGTACTGTTTACTGTTATGTAATACGGAGGAAGGGCTGGATGCATGCGCAGGGGAAAAATCACTTTAATGGGGAAAACTTCAAAAGTAATGGAACATGTACAAAACTATAGGAACAGGGGAAAAAAGGAACACAAACAATAATCCAAAGAAACTTAAATGAGTATAATCCAAAAGGTAACGTGAGAATAATCCATAGGAATAGATATAAATCCACAAGGAGCAGGGCAGTAATCCAACAGGGAGCAAGAACATTACAAAACGGCACGAAACGTAAATACAAAACAAAGACAAAGCAAACACATGAGACTTGGTCTAGGAACTATGGACATTGATGTATGGTCTATGGGCGAGAGAACGCGAGAAGCGAGCAAGCGCACAACACATGCATAAACTTACTTTCTTAGTTAATACTCCGCGAGGAGACAGAGAAACACAGGGGTTTAAATAAACAGAATTAACCAGGACTAACACAAAGCAGCTGAAACTAATGATGAGACAATGAACAGAAAACCAATGAACGAACAGGGGCGGAGACATGACGTAAACCAAAAGCAAAGAACCAATGAACAAACGGGGGCAGAGACATGACGTAAACGAAAACAAAAGCACATGGCGAAGGTAAACAAAGCGAGAGTCTATGAGTGATTGAGTCCAGCGGAGTTTGTGAATGGAGCTCGTGCTACTCTCCATAGCAGTGCGAAGCGTGGAATGCGGAAGTGTTCGTGCAGCGAACGACTCCGCGAGTCAGCCGCTCGCTTAGCAAGCGACTCCGTGTGTGAGGGGTTCTCTAACATTTACGGTATTTTCAAGACAAGACATCTTGAATTCTATTTGACATCTTGAAAACATCTTGACAAATTTGATCAATTATGGAATATTGATTTCCCAACCCCCTGCTGACTATTTGGATAATATGAACAATGGGCTCGATCACTTCGTTCAACCTCTGGCCCACAGAATTCATCTGGAGGAGCAGACATCATCAGCAGCAGGAATAAAGACTCAGCTCTACAAACAGTTTTAGTGGCCTAGGTGTGGAAAATTGATGCATGAATTAGACATGGGTACCATTCTCTGTGTACTTTCTACCCATGTTTTATGCTTAAGTGCAATATTATAGTGTACCAAAGGGTGTGATAATCATGTGATTTGTCCTTCACATGTATCACATGTTTGACTCGGTACAGGGAGCCAAATTTTAATATCAATTATTAGAAGCTTTAAATCATCAATGCAGTCAACTCTGAACGCACACAGTGTAACAGTGATTGGGTATAGTATGCATCACTCTGATGGCATCAGTAAAAGATGCATGAATATGTTAAATTAACAAGCACTTATTATCTGCACTTTACCACATTACTGGTACGTTTCCTAGTGTATTATAGTAAGGCTTTTATGACTGTTCAGACTGATTTTAATGTACTTTGCAGAATGTATCAATTTAAGCATAATTATCTACTCTATTTTAGTGCCAAATTTGATTTTTATCATACTCACTGGCTAAGAGGGTAGAGTTTTTTTTTTAAATGCCACTTAGGTCACAGTTGCACAATTTCTAAGTGCTTTTGTACATTAGGTATATGAACTATTCCTTCCAGTACTCTTCAGACAAAATGATACAAATTCAGCAATTTTAAACCCACCCAACAGATTAAACCCACACAGACACAGGATAAAGAGGTTAGTGAATATGAATGAATAAATCTATGAATGGATGAATGAATGAACTGCAGTTATAAGTATAAATCTGGACCGACCAGGGCATTTACTTTCATACAATGTGGTCACAAGCATGAAGTGTGCAAGTGTGAAGCTTGTGTTACACTGTGTTACAGTTCTACTTCAAAGACATCACCATGAAATATTTGCTGGTAACTTTAATTCTCTCACTGAAAGAGAGTGAGTGAGCATAGCAAACAGGATGTTGTTTGCAGATATAAGCTGTAATGCAGCCTTTGTGTTTGTAGTACAATGAAAAAAAATTATGCACAACTTCTACAAGTTCTACAGAAACCTTCTACGGTTAGGGTTAGAGTCATGTTTAAGCTGGTCATGTTTATTAGAATTGCGAATTGTGATGCACAGATATGTAAGGAATAACTGATGATGGGCCGGTGAATTATTAGAAAATAATGTGCATACCTTGGGTGTGCATTATTTTCTAATAATTCAATGGACCGGAGTCAATTATTCTGCTTATACCACAGTTACCACACCTCAAGACTTTGTTCAGATGTTTTATTTCAAGACATTTGTCAGGTTTTTGTCCTTAAAATGCTCTTGTGTGTGGAACTAGTTTATTATGCGTGGAAAATAGAAATTGTCTGTCATTTTGTTTGTTGTTAAATGTGTGTGCTGTGGTGGACAATAGGCAAACTTTTCCACTATCTCAGTTAGCAAAGTGATATAGAACTGTAATGCGGTCAAGACCTGACTGAAACTACTTTAGCTGTGCATTTACTGAAAAATATGGACACCTCAGAACATCTCTCAGAATATCAATCAGAATCGAGAATTCAGCAGCGCTGTGGTGTAAAAAAAAACAAAAAAAAACAAACAATTAATACATATGTGAATCTGCAAAAGGTTGGCACCCTGTTTAGGGTGTCCCCTGCCTTGTGCCCCGAGTCCCCTGGGATAGGCTCCAGGCTCCCTGCGACCCTGTGTAGGATAAGTGGTACTGAAAATGGATGGATGGATGGACATATATGATGAAGTATGAGTGGTACTAATACATTGAGATATGATATACACTGCATACCTGTCTAATTCATACTGAATTATATCACAGAGCTATTGAATTTTCAAATCTGATTGTTCAAAAGGTGTTGATTAATTTTCTATATTAGCACTGCTCTGGCACATGTGTCAGTATATACTAATGTGCTTGTTCCAACACATTATCATTTTTATAGTAACAGCTCATTCACAAGGACTTGTATGGTGAACACTCCACATAATCTAAGACTAATAATAAATGAATTAAAAACGTGTTTGTTTGTATTTAAAGCAAAACATTTCATCTTTGATTTGGTGATGTTTTCTGTAAGGAGATGGTTATTTAACAGTTATGGAAGTTACCTTTTGTAAAGGTCAGTAAGTTTTCCACCCCTGGAAAGTATTCAGGAGAGTTTGGACTTTCCAGTTACTGAGCAACATGACAAGGTTTGTTTTTGTCATAGATTAGACAAGAGAGTGAAAAAAAAAATGTGAGGGAACAACTGTTTATGGTTGCTCTATTGTAAGTGATAACATAAAGTAATTTCTTGTTTCACAAGATTAAATGTAACCAAAAAGGTTAAAAATTATGCTATGTCCTTCATTGGTAAATTAAAAATCATAATCATTGGCAAATTGCTAAGGTATAAGAGCAAACATTTTACTATGTGCTGTTATGGGGAAATAATTGGGGTGCATTGAGCCAGAACACACTACCCTGTTGTTAATTATTTTCTTTTTACAGTATGTCCCCAAGTGTTTTATTCCTTATGTAATATACTGAAGAACATTATAAAACATGTTCATTTATCCAAGTAATTATGCTTACAGTTTTGTTATGAATGTAATAAATGAATTCTCCTCATGTTTATTGCCCTGCAGGGAAGCAGTTTCGACATACATCCTGATGGCTCGTCTTTCCTCTCCTTCTGTGAAGTGGTAATAAACATCTTACTGGCACTGTTATGAATTAATTACTGTGGCAGCAGGCCGGGGTTAGGAAGAAGGGCAATGTCATCTGCTATCAGAAGCCTGGATTTAATCTCTGCCTGGTCGATCTGGAAATCCAATCAACCTTGCCTTTTTGCCTAATAAATCCTCAGTGAGAAGCACATGTCAAATGAATTCTGGAGAGAATTTCTCCTTTTTTCTTCTACTTTTTGCCTCATTTGTGAATCAGATTTCCCTTTTGGGATTTACAGCACTGTTGTGGCATAAAATGTCACTTCAGTTCATGTGCCATTACATGGACTGTTTCAAACAAATCAACACATGTGGCATGTTTATGTGAATCGTGAAACAGATCTCTGCTTCATAGAGTGTGAAAAATAAAAAGACACTTTTTTGCAACTGCTCCAGTGTTGAGAGAGCATCTTGTTCATTGAGTCAGCTCTCCACAGATGATGAAAACTCATTTAATTAGTAGTTAAACCAATGTCACTACATTGTACACCTCCCTGAAGTTCACTGTGTTTGGTATCTAATGCTATTTTTCACCCAGGTAGCTCGAATCCAGATTTTGGCATTTCCTACTTAAGGTGCGTTCACACATACAGAAATCACAGCGACAAAGCAACCGGAGACCATTTATTTTCAGTGAGAACTGGCGACTTCTAGTGACATGAGTGACAGCGACCATTCGCGACTAGATGTGTGTCCAGCAACGCAACAAAGTTAAGAAAAGTTTAGCTTTATGCAAATTTGGAGCGACTTGGTGCAGTGACTACCAATGGGAGTGAAAACAGTAGAGTGCATGTGATCGGTAGCCACCCGTGCTTACTAGCAGAAACAGCGCCATTGCAGCAGTAGCCAATTAGCTTAGCTTAGCTGAGCTTAGCTTAGGATCTTTTATGATCTGGGTTTAAAGCAAAAAATAATAATAATAATAAAAGAAATAATAATGAAACTCTCACTTTTTGTTGCAATCGAGCAAAATCCCAGTGTAGCTATCTTGGGTAAAGTGTCTGGATTGTCGCTGCTTTAGCACCCGGGAACGAGCAGCACCAAGCCAGACACTTCACCCAGGAAACACAGAGGTCATGGCCGAAGGGCTGCGGCCTGGCTCCTGGTCACCATGGAACATATAGTGAATGACACCTTGATGGTGATGCTCACTTACTGAGGTCGGAGCTACACCAGGATTTTGCTCAACTGCAACAAAAAGTGAGTGTGTTTCATTATTATTATTTTGCTTTAAACGTGCTAAGGCGATAAGCTAAGCTAAGTTATTGGCGCTTGTGCTCTTGCCGCAGGTAGATGGCCACAATGGCAAAGAGCACACACTGCTTCTCCTTCATCTCATAGGATATGATGCATAGATACACTGGCGAATTTTACACAAGATCACACTCCCTCCAGAATGTTTCATTTTAGTAGCAAGAAAACTGATTTGTTGTCAAAAGTGGAATGGTAGTTGGCCACCCATGTTACTATGGCAACCAGTAGTAGGAACACCTACTGGCGACTTCATAGTACAGTGACTGGAGACTTGCAGTGATAAAATCGCTGTATGTGTGAACGCACCTTTAAGCAGGAAAGATTTTCTTCAGTCTGAATGGAATTTTTTGTTTATTTATTTACTTTTCAAATCAGGTTCAAGCCACATTTTTATGTGACTTCAAATCTGATTCAAATCAGATTGCAGGACATGTGACATTTGACCTGTCAAATGGGATTTTTTTGTCATTTAGAGTGTGCGCTTCTTGATATCAGATATTTGTAACAAAAGCAACACAGACAAAAGGACAGGATAACGGCAGGTCAGATAAGAACAAAAACTGTGTACAATCATGGAAAATCTCGCATCAAGGTGAAAGCAGCAACCATACAAGCACATGCCACTCTCCTTAGGTTTTATTTCATGCTGTTTGTGCTTAATGATGTTTTTCAATTTCAGCATTTTAATATTTATTTATATTTTCAAGGGCAAACATAATATTGTTTAAGATGTTTTAGATCCCATGTTCTGGTTTTAACTTTTTAACTTCCACCTACCTCACACTAATCAGTCATACCCTGCACTACTACTATGACAAGGAGTACATGACTACATCCCTAAAAAAACCAAATTGCTTTTGGTTACTTGTAATTTGCCATATGAAAACTCTCAAATTTAATTTAAAAAATAATAATAATAAATCGGATTTGCTCTGCCGTCTGAACACAGCCTAAGAGCCACACACTGCCATTGAGAAGACAGAGAGAACTATAAGCCCCAATCCTCTGTATCCCATATTACTCCCATAGTAAATAATGTAGAATTAATACATTATTCGGGTGATCAGTTATCTATGCCATCTTATGGGGGATGGTGAGGGGAAAAAAGCTAAAACACCCCTTTTAACCATACAAATGCAATTCGGTTTGGATTACTTTAATGATATAATTTTGTATGTGATTGTGTCACCAATACTTTCACTTGTGAATAATTCATGATAGATAATGAATAATTTTTTCAATAATTAATACAAATAACTGAATAAGAAGCTCACATGCTAAGAGTGAGAATCATAGTTTGATACCACATAAGACTGTGTAAGCAGTTTCTGCATATTTCTAGCCTCAGTGCTACTGGATCCTAGTGAATCTCACCGTTCCATTGTCAGAGGAATACATAAACATGAACTGACAGTTCTTGTGTTAGGTGATCTATCAAACTTACCAGAATCATAAAGGCAACACCTCACCACTCTCTACCTCCACATAGTTTGATTTAGGAAACTTACAAAGCATCGTTCCTGGCGTGACAATGAAGACTTTGTGACTCTAAGGACCTGCTTGATATTTATATAATATAAGCTGTAGGAACGAAGGGCAGGGTTCCTGCAGAGATATGAGATGTGGGTGGAGGGAAGGTCTCTATAGCTCTATAGGACAGACTTATTGTCAAACCCTCTGTTAATGATTATATTGTGGCTGACAGTCAGAAGTTCACAGCTTTGTGTTTATCCGCTTCTGAATTATAGCACTGTTCTGCTGAATCTCAACACATCTCACAGGGATTTGGACTAAGTGTGTTTCCTTGTCTTGCCATTCTATATACCTTCACACCCCTATGTACTTGTTGAACATCCCATTTCAAAACCATGGTCATTAATAAGGAGTTGTTTCCCCTTTGCTGCTATAACAGACTCTTCTGGGAAGGCTTTTAACTAGATTTTGGAACATGGCTGTTTGGATTTCTGTCCATTCAGCCACACGAGCATTAGTGAGGGTTGGGCACTGATGTCGGGTGAGAAGGTCTGGCTTGCAGTCAGAGTTCCAGTTCCTTCCATAGGTGTTCAGTGGGGTTGATGTCAGGGCTCTATGCAGACCACTCAAGTTCTTCCACACCAACCTGGGCTTCATGGAGCTCGCATTGTGCTCAGGTACATTGCCATGCTGGAACTAAGAAGCCCCAACAGGTTTGGGCTTCTTAGTTCCAGTGAAGGAAAATCTTAATGCTGCAGCATATAAAGACACTCTAGACAATTGTGTGCTTCCAACTTTGTGGCAACAATTTGGGGAAGAACCATATATGGATGTGATGGACAGGTGTTTTGGCCATATTAACTATTGCTGCATTTAAACACGAAAGTAATCATCTCTCTTCACTTGACAGAACTCTATCTATCTATCTATCTATCTATCTATCTATCTATCTATCTATCTATCTATCTATCTATCATATCCAAGAGTTCTCTTTTTTTAATTATTTGACAAATCAATTGTCATTGGGAGGAGAGTGTACAATGATGCAGCCACAAAAGCATAAGCCTCGTTTAATTGCTGTTTCATTATACTACGTCTGCCTTGCTGTCACAAATAATGAAACAAATTTGTGTTCAGAACAGAGCCTATCACGCAACGTCTGACACACTTAACAGATTAAGACAAGCATGAAAGTTATTATAGTGGAATTTATGTCAAAATAAGTGCCTTATTTTGCCTTTTAAGGAAAATAAAATTGTAAAACAACTGTTCCATAAATATCTCAACCCTTCACATGGTTATTTGTTTCTACATTTTCTACGCTATAGTATATAGTTCTGAAAACTACAGGTTTTCCTGAATTAAAGTTATAGCATTTTAAAATCTGGTTACCACCAAAAGTGAAAAGAGATAAATTCATATTTGAGGATTCCTTTCTGACTACACCAACCTACCTCTATATTTGTAATGTAATCTACTTCTAGAAAACAACATTACTGTGAAATTTTAAAGAATTATACTGTAAGTTTACAATGGGAAATAAGTTCTCACTTTGGTTACTTGAGGTCAAATTCTCTCACTGCATCACTCTTCACACGAACATTGGTAGGGAAATAATTGCTTATAATAATTAATTAATTATTAATAATTAATTCAGTCAGTTCTGTTCTGTTGACTAAATTTCTTTCTGTCTTTTTTGTAACCTTTTTATTAGGTCATTTGTACACAGTGTGCAGCCTTTCTCCATTTTGATGATGATGTGACAGTAGCGGCACAGAAGCATTGCAGACATTTTGACATCAGGTGTCTGATTACAAATTGATTAGGCTTATGTTTGATTCAGGATTCAGACATCTTTAGGCAGACTGACTACATTTACTGCTGTTTGTTAAACTGGCTCCAGCATGATCTTTCTAGGCAGACAGCCAATGCAAGGTTATAAAGTAACCTAAAAATATTTCTATGTGGTTATAAATATATTTATGTTTCCTTAAAGTAGAGATGTCAAAATATATTATTGGCAGAAGAAATTTATTTTGGTCAAAACGCAGATTTAGTGACATCCTGTGGGTTTTCGCAGTGTAAAAATTGTCTCTTTAAAAAGAAACCTACATTGATGTGGGCCTTAAAATAGTACTTTAATACACTGCAAACTATATAAATACTATTATATATGAAGAGTATATTGTTTATCATATACCTCATTATTATAAATAATATTTGACTTTTTATGACTATGGACCATGACACTGTAGTGCTCATAGCTACCAATCATTTTGCTATGAGCTATGCAGTGTGAAGTGAAAAATTCACAAGTAACTTCCACACACATTACTGTGCGCATATTACACATATAATGGTAGAGAGTACTTCAGCAATAAATGTAACTGATCATTGCAGTGTAGTACACAAGGTTATTGCATTGATGTAGAACCTGTACAAGCTTGTACAATAACAAGTCCTGCCCTCAACACTATAAGTATTTAATTTGTTTAATTTAATTTTAATATATATTTTTTAACTACAGTAATAATCATATCATAAGAGATTTTGAACCACTGTTTGGTGGGAGCAGAGCAGCTATGAGTGTTTCAAGACCAGTAATTGGTTGCTGCATCATTTTCACACCCACTGCACCTCCCATTAGGCAATGCCCAGGGGTGCCATGTAGGTCCCTGTCATACTATTATACCCATTGCATTGGTCCAGTGGGCAGAGATGTAACCATGGAAAACACGAGTCACCGAGTGCACAGAGTTTGGCAGCCCTGTGAAGCATGGCATCCAGCAGTTTGAATAAAGTGGGGGACCAGGTTCAGTCAGGAGATAGTGGCAACTGTCAAACTATGCTGACATGATGTATGACTCTCACTGACAGATATTCTCTTAAATTTGATAACAGGATGGAATAATAATCCTGTATGTGGAATTCTGATGGTTGGCTGTTCCTGCTGTGCTCTTATCTTCAGTAAGAAGATGAAGACAAGACAATGCCAAGTCAAGTGTGCTGACAAAACATCTGAAATTAAAATTGATTTGTGCTGAGCTGCATTGCCCTTACATCATACTTGAAGCCTTGGCATAATTAGGTCATAATTAAGGTCAATACCTAGCCAACAATGTCAGTTTACAAGTTTGAGTTCTTGTTGGAGTCATATTCACTATTGTCATATTTTATTATCATTCCTTATTGTGATAATTTATGATTATCAGAACAGCTAACTATACCCCAAAAGCTGGATCTCTGTCAAAAAATGAAGGCTCATAAATCAAATTTGACCTGAGGGATAGAGGGAACTAAAGACTGATGTATTGGATGGGAATAAGATGCTTAGTGTGTCCTTCATAAATCAAACTGGGTGAAAGTAAACTTATTGAAAACATCAGTCACTGAACTGGTATCCAAATAGGACTCTGATTAATCTCTTGCTGACCTGCATTGAGTCACACTGTATTTCCCTGGAAAGTACATAGCTGTTGGTTACTATAGATAGCTATGAATTGCTATGGTATTATATAGCATATGGAATTAATAGTGAACTCGTATAGTGAATATAGTGGGTTCACTATTAATAATAATGAAAAATGGTTCCCATTATAGTCTCATTCATAGACTTTTTAAGGGATAAAGCATAGAACATTTGATCAGTAAGACTTTTGTTTTTTCTAAGAGTGTACAGTGGGTGTTGCCAACTGGCAGACCATGGCCTGGATGCGAACCCACAAAGTATTTTAGTAAACTTCACTGCAAAAATATTGTAGTAGAACGTTCAATATAATGTGGGAAAATGGCCATAGTTTAGCAAATCTATTAACTATAATGGCTTCTCTATCAAATCCTCTGTTGCAGTTTATCCAATCACAAAATTTTATGCAAATTATTCAGCTAAAGACATCGGGGCTAGACATTAGTTCAGAAAGGGGAGAGTTTTCACAGATTTACATTAATTTTTCATTTCATTTACCCTCTCTGGCTGGTTGGTGAAGTGAATTACATTGCTTGTGCAAAAAAAAAGAAAAGTCATAAATGAAAACAATGAATGGGCAGAGAAGCATGCATTTACCTGCTTCAAGTTTAAAACTGATTTATCTAATGACTAGTCCATGGCACTAGTCAAAAGCAGTAATCACTAAGAAATATAACCACCTTGAAATTATAGCCATGAACTAATAACCAATTGGTAAGCATAAAAAGGTAACTGTAATTGTCATTCAGTAATGTTAGTTACTTATCCAGATCTTTGTTTTATTCAACTGGACCTGCACAAATTTTAGTTGAATACCATTGGTGTACAGAAAAATAATTCTAGTGACAAATAGTATATTGGTAACTGCATGTAATATATCATATTAACTAGAATTTTTATTTAAAAACAAATTATTTAAAGTCACTGAGAGGAGTATGAGCATGCTGGGTCTTGGTTCTTTGGTTGGGAGTTTTTTTTCCTGTTCTATTCTATTCTATTCTTTTCTATTAAAACATCAACAACAAAAAAAACTTATTGAAAGTCAAACGATGTCATAGGGGACTGAGTTGTATGGCATTGTGATCTCTCATGCAATACAATCATTTTCAGTAAATGGGACACTCCATCTCATTGTTTCTTTTTGAGGTTGACATTGATATCATCATTATCATCATGACTGCAGGGTCTTTTTCAGCAATATCCCTTTACTTACCTCCCAACAACAGCCATGAATTCTTGACCTTCCACATGACATTTCCCGCTATATTAGCTGGAGATAAGGATCTTGGTGTAGTGCAGGGACTGTCTGTCTAAACACATCAGAGCAAACACACACACACACACACACACACACACACACACACACACACACACACACACTTTTGAACTACTATGGTTAAATATTTAGTCTTTCTCCTTCTGGTAATTTTATGCTTTAGAGACACACATACACACACAGAGAGAGAGAGAGAGAGAGAGAAAGAGAGAGAGAGAAAGAGAGAGAGAGAGAGAGAGAGAGAGAGAGAGGACAAATCAGAAATTTTCTGTCAATCATATACCCAAATATTATTGCTTCATTTCGATAATCAGCTTATGAATTTGGCAACCATCTCATATGCAGTCAGATAAGATTCCAAAAACAAAGTTAATGGTATTCACTGGTATTCCAGCTAAAGTATTGCACACACTGATTTCTGGAGGCCATTCTCATTGCCTAGTGGTCCCAGTGGGGCTTTCAAAGATTGTTTGCACTACTTAGCAGACAGCTCTTGTTTTCCACTGGGTAAGGGGGAATGATGTTGCTGTGCAGTGGGGATATTCTGTCAGTACGTTGCACTCTGTGTTAGATTTGTACTTGTACTTGGTGTTGGCATGCACTGGATGTCATCTCTGTGGGAATTACACTGCAGATGAACTCTGTCATGATTCACACACAACCCTGCCGCATGTCATGAAGCATTTGCAGCACCAGGAAATGGCAAATATTCCACTGTAACAAGCTGGGAAACACACAGGGAAAAAAATTAACTTTAGAACTTGAACTTTAGACTGTGAATTAGAAAGAAAAATGAACAGAAGTACATCACATTTTATTTAGGTTGTGTGAGAAAAAGTGTAGTAAGTAGATTTGAGCCATCCTGAAACAACAGCAAGTGTGCCTTGGTCCAAAACTGCTGATATTTTGCAGATGGACAAAGTCAGATTTAAAGAAGGAAACTGATTTTACTGTTGTGGTATATGTAGTTGTGGGGGCAGCTTTTATCCAGTCGGATATTTTACTCTTGGAAATAAAGGAAAGGAAGGGGGGGGGGGGGGGAGTTTCCTATCTGATGGAAAGTGGTGGATAATCCATTTTGGATTATAATTATCCAGAATTCATTATTCTTCTGTTAAATAATAATAATTTCTTCTGTCAGATTGAAAAATTGTTTATCCAATCAAATTAATTTCCCAACAGAATCTATGCTTTTTTCCCTGTGCGTTTGCATTTGTTGCTGGTTGATGCATAATAATAATAATAATAATAATAATAATAATAATAATAATAATAATATAAATAAATAAATAAATAAATGGGGGGCAACTAAAATTTTAAAGCATAATCATGCAGGATAGAATGAGTTCAGGGTATGTATCAATAGTTCATTTAAATTAACATTATCAGAATTAATTCTTAATACCCAACCACTTCTTAGGGCACATGAGCACTATTAGTTCATTTGCCCAGTACAAATCAGCGCAAATTTGACACTTTTGGTCCATTGGGTTCACATTGCACATAATTAATGAAACCAAAAATACAAACAAACTGGCTGATGCCTGTGTAGTAGTGGACGTAGGGGAAACCGTGCTCATAAAACTCTGTAAGAAATAGGGTAATTGAGCACAGAGTGAATGGAGCCAGCACTAAATTAATAATTACATAATTATAAAAATATCTAGTTGAAAACATTTTGTGTATCACATCCAGCCTTTTCTTCTCCTTTAGTTTGTCAGCCCAAATATCCAGAACACTTCACATTTCGCATCACATAACCATTAGCAGTTTGCACTTGCAAAAAACTGCACTTAACCCATTTCGCAGGTTTGGTTCTCTTCCTACAGATGCCTCCACACAGTTGACCCTGAGTTTTTGCTTTCTCAGTGCAATCCAGCCGCACTCGAGTTCACATAGAAGACCAGACTGGATCAAGATGATCTCGAACTGGTTGTTTTGGTCCACACTCAAGTATGAATGATGTGTTCACACCTGTACAAATTTAGACAGAAAACTTATTTTCTTTTAAATGAGGACCACCTCAGCCAGTGGTCACTCAGCTCACCCATGGCATAGGCTTTAAAAAACACACACAAAAAAATTAATTTTAAATAATACAGGGAGGTTTATATTTACATTTATTCACTGGCAGTACGATTTTGTAGGGAAAAAAACAGAATCAGTGTTTTAAGTCATTTATCATTTAACTACAAATGTGCAACAGGTACTTTTTGAATGCAAAGAAATTAAAGAAGAAGCTACAGCTTTAAACACATCTTGCCATTGGTAGGTTATTTTTGTATTACTATAAAATATGTATCGACAGTGGCCCAATTAGCTGTCGTGTGAATAATGGCACTTATTTTTTAACATCTTTTTTCAAGCCAGAATATGGCTATTTCTCTGATAATGATCATTAGTGCCACCATCTGCTGATCTTCCATGACCTCAGAGGGTATGTGAAGTTGTTAATGGGGTGTTGCCATTAACAACACACAGAAAAATGCCAGTTGCTTTAATGAGTGGAAAGAAATTGAGAAATCTGCTATGGAATCGCAAAGATATTCTGAAATCCCATGTGATCTACTAACCCAGAATGCTGTTTTCAGTCCTCATCCAGCTGCAATAGCTGCTCCAGTTTCTATGCTCAAGAAATCCCATCATGGCATGTGATGAACAAGTGTTTACACCCTTTCTTTATGATGACCAGTTGCAGATAGATGTAAGGGGGAAAAAATCAGAATCAATAGACAGAGACCATTTTGTCTGTAACAGAATTGCTCACATCTCTGTGTAGGCAGACATCCTCTCAGTCTCTTGTGGAGATTAGGAGAATAGTGAAATTCATTACTTTACTCAACAGGTGTTTCCACAGCAACCATCAAGTTATTTCCCTACCAGAGATTGATTAACACACACATCACATCTCCTTTATGCAACACTGACGGCACAAGGTGAAATATAAATACAAGAGAGAAAGAACATAGGCAAAAGGGGAAAAAAAAATTACTGACAGATCTGGAGTTAGTGAAGGCCAGCAGAGCTGACCAGCATATTAACACCAAAGTGCCTGAGAGGGTCTCATCTACTCTTTCTCTCTCATTTTCGTCTACTTCGATCTCTCTCTTTTCCTCACTGAGGCAGAGTAGCATATCAATGCTTCACCTAAACGTCAGCCCTACTAAATGCTCTCTCATGAAGACGCGAGAAGACAGGGATGCTTTGAGGGGGAAAACAAGTGCTTGGCTAAACTAGAGCAAGAGCTCATGACGAAGCTCTTTTCACAGCTCAACAGCTGTAGGTATTGGTGGGAGTCTCTACTCAACACTTGAACTTAAATCATGGCCCTTTTAACACAAATGCATGTAAGGCAATATTGGATTTTAACATGAAGGATGAGTCAAATGAAAGCCACAGGTTTTTATTTTGCATTGTTTGTTGCAAATAGGTGTCACAATAGTGCATCATTTTTCTACATAATCACCATTTTTCAATACTCCATTTTTGCAAATGTTCCAGCACTTAACGAGTGTCCATATTTCTCTATAAAAATTATTCTAGATTGTAATTTGTGTCACAGTCAGTAAACTCCAGTTCCCAACACACACCACGGCCTACAAACATGGCCACCCCTGACTACACTACACCCAGAGCTCACACACTCCTTCTTCCCTTGGTCTTATTTCTTTCCTTTTTTTGTACACTTGACTTGTGACATCTTAGCTAACATGAATGAAAGTAACTCATAGCCAACTCATCAACTCATACAGTAGACCCTCTACATTATCGATTATTACCACAAAGTAGAGGGAATATGAACTTATCTGATGGGTTGAAAATGATGCATAGGTCTAGACCATGCTAGCTTTATCAAACAGACCTATTTCAGACATTCCTATTCTGAATGTCAATGAACTAACATACCATTACTTTGTCAGTGCCACTGCTGATTTTATGAGATTTCATCCAACCAATGTTATTTGGCCAGCAATGGTGCTTACAGTAACATCAGGTACAAAATGGCCTACATGGTATGCATACCCAATAACATGACAGATTAATCCATGTATAAACTACTGTAAATGCAACGACTGCATAACCCCATGTCTTTATGACAGAAGATCAATTTTCGATTATACAGTCAACTAAACTCACATTCAGTAAACCAGTTTGCATTAAGATAAAACATGCTTATGTACATAAGCTGAATTTTAATAATTATTGACATGAAGCCAATCAGCCTGAAATAGTGTTTAAGTCAATAAGTCTCTTGGTATTTATATCAATGGATCCCAATTAATTTAGATATCAGCTTTGCCATCAGGGCACCATTTACAGTAAATAAGTAACAAATTTGCCTTCTGGTCATTTTTGTGTAATTGCAATGCTGAATAATTTAATTCATAATTTAAACATTTAAACATCACAAAACTATGATGTAAAGCTACATGTTTTAATTATAGCTACACATTAATTATATGAAGCAAAATAAATAACCACAATAGCAGGAACAGTGAGAATAATAATGTAACTTTAATAAGTAACTTTATAAAAAAATTTTTTTTAAATGTTACCATAATAGTAGAATCATAATATTAGAAACAACACAAAGCATATGGGCTGCTGAAGAAATTGAACAATGAATGGCATCATCATACTGCAAAGGCTAGAATAACATAGTAATCAGATTTTAAAATAAATATATAAATAATAACATTACCTGAAATGGTTGCTATCCGCACTAGTAGGAGAGATGAAAGGATTCATCATCTCATCTTGTATTCACCTGAAGAGGCCTGACCTTGTGTTAGAATGAAAGTCCTCTTTCATGAGCATTAATTTATATAAGCCTAGATGAATTCTTTTTTTCTCTGTGGATTACAAAGTAAAGTTCAGTATATATTATTATGATCATTTTATATATATATATATATATATATATATATATATATATATATATATATATATATATATATATATATATCTTTGCTGTTTCATGCAGTGGATAGTCTGTCAATATCCAAGGTTTGTCAATGGACACGCTCACTGAATTCCTTCAAAGAAGTGGGTGAGGTGAGTTCCATTCACTGAAGAATCCATTGCATCTTGCAGCAAATGTGTAAATAAAATTGGACATCTGGGTGAAAAGGTTTGTCCTTCTAGCTTTTTATCATGGACGTTGTTAACAGTGTTTCAAGAACTTTTTTTGCTCAGAATGGCTTTAATTAGAGTATTCAATGTATTTCACGTGTCAGTAACTTAAGCCGTTGGGCTACTGATCGGAAGGTCGTGAGTTCAAATCCCAGCACTGCCAAGCTGCCACTGTTGGGCCCTTGAGCAAGGCCCTTAACCCTCAATTGCTCAGATGTATAAATTAAATAAATGTAAGTCATTCTGCATAAGGGTGTCTGCCAAATGCCGTAAATGATTATAGCCTGTTTCTTTATTTCACACCCTAGCGGTGAACATTGACAGCCACTTGATAGATTTCTTTCTAAATTACACCAGAACTGGGTCAGAACTCAAAAACCAAAATAATGTTAGAAATATTATCTGTGCTGGAAAAATAGCTACAACAAATAATATATGAACAGCAGACCCCTGAGTCCTTTAGGATATAAATAATTACGGAATGTTTAGTCTATTTTTGCAGCTAATATTATTGCAATCATAAAAATATCAAAGGGCAGATAGAAATAGAGATAACTTGCTCAAACTAGACAAAGATAAGGATAAAACTTCACAAATGACCTGGCAACAATGTCATATTTGTTCTGTTATGAACAAATTCCTTTCGTGAAGATTTAAATGTGAATAATTAATGATGATTTGATTCAAAAGTGAGATTCAAATAAGATTCAAAAGTCCTATTATTTATATTTTGGTATTCAAGGTTTATTTCAGCCAAAAACATGCCAGTGTATAGATCAATAAATGGTGTCTTGTGCTTTCTCTGAACCATGTTTATGCATCAGATTTTGAGCTTGAAACAGATTAAAAGATTTTCTCCTTTCATTGATCCAGAAGGCCTTGAAAAAAAAAAAAAAAACACATGGCACACTGACGAAGTCCATCTGTGTGGGAAATAAGTGAATCTCCTGCCTTGAATGCATCTTTTAAACATGAACGAAATTCAATGACACATTCAATAGAAAGTCAAGGATCTGATTTTACATAAGAAAACCAAAATACTGCTTTAAAGACATTGAACATACAAGTGACATAAATAAACAAACAAACAAATAAACAAATATATATATATATATATATATATATATATATATATATATATATATATATATATATATATATATATATATATATATATATATATATAAACAAACCACCACCACACTGTATAGACTAAACTCTAGAGGACATAAAGAAAACATATAAGGAGGCTGTTGAAATAACTTCAGATGTCAGTGACTGTGATACGTGTTCAACAGTCTACATTCTTGAAGGTAAAATAATATTCCTGTAGGTTTAAAAGAGTTTGCTGGAAAAGCTGTACCGTAGTTTTTGAGATGGAAAACTAGTCAATGTATTATTTAATGGACATCTGTATACTTTGTCTTGCTCCAGAATCTCTGTCCTGCTTCAGAACACGTCCTGAAAACCCAGTTTCTTTCCATTTCTGTAGGATTGTCAGGTCAGCCCAGTCAGCGAACTCCAGCTCCCAGCACACACCACGGCCTACAAACATGGCCACCCCGGACTACATTTCCCAGAACTCACACACTCTGCCTTGTTCTCAGTCACCGACTTTTGATTGAGCACACCTGTTCACAATCACACAAGCTCAAAAGCACCCTTTTAAAAAGAGACTTGCAAAGTATGCACTCAGTCTAACTGCTTTTCTGACGTTACCAAGCCTATTTTTGCCTGCCTTCGATATGTTGGTTAGACCTTGACTGTGTTCCCTGGTTTACGAGTTCTGTCTTGCCTAGTATATCCTGTTTGTTGATCAACAGACCTAAGCCCGTTTTTGAATTTGATTCTGCCTAATGTTTGTTGGATTGTTTGACCTGCAATTGCATCCATATCAGCCTCCATTACATGGCAAGGATCATTTAAATGAACAGCTATCTGATCTATGCACCAAGTTTGCCATAGCAAAGGCTCCAGACAGTAATAACAGTGATGCAGGAAATGTCCATTTTTATGTTGAACACCTTCATTAACCAATATTTATACCACCAATGAATAAAATTAAGCCTACATAAACCCAGGGGCATAACCCAGCCTGGGCATTCAGGGCTGTAGCCCTGAAGATTTTTTTCTTTAGCTCCACTTGGAGCAGTTTGTCACTACGTAACTGAACATCAGTAAAAGAAGACAGTGGTGTTGTAATTTTATATCTTCAGTGAACAGAGTGTTGTATTTTATTTTCAGAGATGAGACCAAACAGACAGGGTTTACAGGAAAACACATGGAAATACTTGTCTTATTGGCTGACAGGTCTCAATTCTGCCAAACGCTTGCTCACAGTCAGTGTGAGGGAAAAATTTTATAACTTTTGGAATGTTGAAACTGAAACATTAACATCCTCTCATGCTGAGCCAGGAAAACAAGCTGTGTAAATGTCTAGTTCCAGTTTACGTGAACATGATATGAGCAGAGCATAATGAAAGATAATGTACTTTGCATGGCTCTGTAGCAGCTAAATGATAGCTTAGTTGTGCTGTCCCTTGGCTGGTGACACCAAACTATCCTAGTTAGAAAAGTTTTATATGTTAATGGTCTGGTAGTCCTACAAACACCGATAACATCCGAGGCAAGTTTTATTTATTTATTTATATTTTAAATCCAACTTTTTCTGATCATGTCATACATTGACAGCTAAGTTACCTCAGCTTCCATAAAACAAAACTTTGGCTACTAGCTGAGTTGGAAAAAATGCATGGAGAAGAATCTGGGCTAAGCCCTGGATGGTTAACAGTCCAGCTAACACCCCTGCATGAACCAACACCTTAATACATGTGTTAATTTATTTTGTACTTTATTAACATTTACTTATGGTTTATTAAATCTGAATTTCATGGTTTGCTAATGTTAACTAGTGAATTAAAATTAGTTAAGGGAACCTTAATCTAAAGTATTACTGAAACCCATTTAGAAAACTAGAACCATTAACCACAAAAAGACCATTTGAGGAACCCCTTTTTCTGTAGGTTATAAAGAAATGCGATTTTCTATAATGCCCTTGCCTGTATTCACTTAAATGGGAACTCAAAAAGGTGTATACTGGATTGTTTAATCCCATGAGATAGCCTCGATTTTTAAAATGCCAGCTTCAAGGTCCAATAGGGCACATTCGGTCATGGAAAAGTAGGAAGCTAGTACAGATGAATGAAATGAAGTACAGCAAAGCGAATGGCTAAGGTCTAATATTCCACATACTTCCTAAACATCTCATGAATGGCACATGCATGGTCTTGTCCAGTATTAATACACACACCAGTTTTAGTGGGAATTAGCAAGATGGCCTTTAAAAGGGTCATATCATGATTTTTAAACGTTTTTAAATGTTAATTATTTTGTTTATTGGGTGTAATAAAATAGCTTAACATGCTTTAATGTTCAAAAAATGCATTATTTGCCCAATAATGTACATTATTGCAGTGCCTATATTCCCAGGCTGCCTGAAATGTTCAGATTTCTCCAAAATCCCTCCTTCCGAAAAGCCCAGAGTGCTCTGATTGGCCAGCTGACCCGTTGCGTTGTGATTGGCCGAAAGCGTCACGAGTGTGTCAGAAATTTAACGCCCCTTGGGTTAGCGTTAGCTTCTAAGCGCCTAAGCAACAAGTCATGGGTTTTACCGTACCAGTTTGAGCCCGAGTCAGATTCAGAAAATGCGGATGATCAAGCTACAGCCGTTGGAGGGTGGTGTGGGGCGTGTTGTGTTACAGTAACTCAGCTCATGCTTACTGTGCAACAGAGGTATACACGTTTAGCATCTATAGCTGTTGCCTGACATTGAACTCTGAGATATCGCTCTGCCTGATCTGTCCCCAGTCAGCAGCTGTCAGTTTGGGAAACGTCTTCTAATTACAGTGGCAAGTGGAGCAACACATTCAGCCATGTCAGCTGATTAGAGTTCCACAGTCTGCCCAGGTCCCTACAGGTCTCTCTGACAGAAGACTGACAGCAGAGTGTGTGTGTGTGCGTGAGAGAGAGAGAGAGAGAGAGAGAGTATGTTGGAGGGCATATGTTTTATAGCTTGGTGGGGCCCAAAGTATAGAAGTATCAGAAAGTTTTGACCTAGTGGAGACATTTAACTGTTTGCCAAGCTAAAAAACAAAAGACAACACACACACACACCTTTTGGTTACTGAGCTTAAGGTTTGGGTTAGATATACAGTGTAGCATAGCATTAATTAGCTACGTTAATAATTATGTCAGTAGAAGGTCCTAGTAAGACAAGCACACTATCATACCATCTCATACACTATCATACCCTGTAATACACACTACCATACCCTGTCATACACACTATCATACCCTTTCACACACTATCATACCCTGTAATACACACTACCATACCCTGTCATACACATTATCATACCCTTTCACACACTATCATACCCTGTAATACACACTACCATACCCTTTCACACACTATCATACCCTGTCATATACACTACCATACCATGTCATATACACTATTAAACCTCTCTCACATACTCTATTATACCTATGAAGCCTTTCTCACACAAACTATTATATCCTGTCACACACTATCATACACTGTTATACCCACTATCAATTCTCTCTCACATGCCCTAGATTTGATCTCCATTTCGGCTGATATTTTTTTTCAGCCCATGTTGCTGACACATTTGTAACACATCATCAAAAGTGATTAAGAAAGCACATAGGAAATACCGTCGCTGATATAATGAACGTGAACGAAGCAGATTATGTATGATCATCCTTTTCCCTCCATTACAGGAGGAGCTAAATGCAGATAGACTAAACACACATTGTCTAGTCAAAGTATAAATTTCACAAAACAATGACAGAAACATAAGTTTAGTGTTCTTGGTTTGAATGGAAGGGTTATAACTTGTTTGGTACTCACAGGAAATGTGGCATGAACACAGTAGAACATTTCAGACTTAAAGCTATTGAAAAAAAAAAAAGATTAAATCATAAAAAGCTGCATATCTGCCTTTAAGCATGCCTGTTGCTGAGGGTGAGGCCGCCTGGCCGACACCCCTGCCATTGGCAACAACAGCCTCTTGCCTAGCCTTAGGCCTTATAGCCAACACAAAACAAGAATTATTGAAAACAACCCATCCATAGTGCTCCAAATGAAATAAATTTAAAGTTCTGCAAATGCAAATCAAGTTTAAAAGCCATGCCCCCACCGTAGTATGCAATCTGTTCAAGTAAATGTTACTTTTTTATTTATTTATTTATTTATTTTTACTTTTTCAGGTTTTGTGAGCCCTTGCAAAATAATATTTAATTTAACTCAGTAAAGTTGGCAAAATATACACTTTGGGTTTTACTCACATAATTACAGGAAATTATTTTGTATAGAACTTAAAGCAATTCTAATTCTAATACTTTTTATTTTGTGTACAAATCACAGATTTGTTTTTGTCATATATTTATTGAACCACTGAATCATTTTTTCTATTGTAGATGAAAACTCTTGATGTAAGTGTTGAACCCTAATAGTTGTCATTGTCGCGCTATTGACAGACATTAGATTTTAGCCCTGTCATTTCATATCACAACCTGCAATCACTAAACTAGTGTGATACTTCTGCTGATTGCACAGGGAATAATTATGTTTTTGAGGCAAGTGTCAGGCGGCCTTGTAGGCAGTCTTTGAAGCAACAAGTTAAAAAATCCAAAACGATGATCAAAAAGCCGGGTCAAAAAACAGGCATGGGTCAGGTGATCAGCAAACAGGCCAAAACTGGAATAATTATTTTTTTTTTTTTTAAGACAGAGAACCAGGGAACTGCTGATATGACAGCAGGAACATATTTTTTGTCACCTCAAGACAGAAACAGTGCCCTGAAATTCACATTAATATTCTTTCTTATTTGGTTTGCAGGTGTGAATCAAAACATGAAGAAATTAATTATCTAAGAGGTTGCTATTATTTCAGGCAAGGAAGACTTGATGGAGGCTTACATAATTTTTTTTTTAAAAACTTCAAGATGAAAGACAGCAGTTCTTTGACATTTCTGTTGGTGCTTATACTGACTATTATTTTGTGGAGATGAGATTCAATAGCAGGAAAAGTAGCAATAAAATGTGAAGTAACTTATGGTCTCAAGCATTTCTGCCAAATTTAAATGTGATAATCAAATAATAAGCAAGTATACAGTACAAACAGTTTGTGTGTACTGTATACTTGCTTGTTAATTCTCTGTGTAAGAAGTAAAGATTAGCATTTTCTCCTTCACCAGAGCCACATGTATTCCTGCAATTAAGAAAGTGCCAACCACCCAGATCATGTTTTGATAAAGTTTAAATTTCTTAAATGTCGCTACAGTTTTGTTTCTATTCTGTGTACATTCTGCTCTGCATGTTACTGTAAAGCTGAATTTGTTTGTGCAGCTACAAAAGATTTCTGTCCTCTACTAGCACAGACACTTGAGCATATAATTTTGCTCATTCATCGGTATGTGCTGACTTCTTTCTACCCTTTCACTGGTAAAGGAATAGCATCTACACGCCAGGCCCTCTCCAGGCTCACTGTTATTTACTGCACATATGGCCTTGATTCTTAACTAAAAACATATACATTATGCTAATAAATGCATGCCGAAGATCCTTCACAAAGAGCTGGCTCCATCCATCCAAACATTTACAATTAAATGGATTCTCAACCAATGAAAAAAAAACCTCAAGGCTGATCAGTGGAAGTGGCAAAAGTTAGCACTAATTTATGTAGCTGTTAATCATTAGCCAGTACAAGAAATTTTCTTTCATTCTGTTTAGTAGTTCTTCAATTTAGAATATCAAAGAAGGCCTATCAAAAATTATGAGTAAAAATGAGTGAATGTTATAAATGTCATATACATGCCAACGAATATACTGGTTTTATTTGAAGAGTACCTACATTAGGCCTTTATAACACATTCATAAGCATGCACAAGCCTCAATATTTCTTACTGAAGGAATAAGCAATACTGAAGGCTTCATATTATGCTTCTATCAAAACCTATGAGATGACAAACATTTTTATAAAGTATATTGCTTTGTCTTTACGTGAAAAAGAGAAGACGTAATTATTATGGGTTGACTGCTAGAGACTGTTGAATCTGTAATTATGTTTTAAACCTTATCTTGGAAGCTAATATTTCATCTTTACTATTAGGACTTTCACGATGCATTCATTTAAAAAAAATCTTATATTGAATTGAATGCTTTCAAAATGGTTTTCAGTTAATTTTGACAAAAGGGTAAGGCATGCTTATTTGAATATGATAGAAACATTTTCCCTTCACCCTTCATAGTCAAAACCTTGAAGGTTTCAGTAATGTATCATGAGTTGATGTGTTTTGCTTTATTAATGACAGGCTTAGAGAACGTGGAAGTTCAAAAGATTTACCCAAATATATCTAAATTCAACATATATTCAACTGATTTGAATTGAAGTGGTATGTGTTTGATATACTGTATGGGCTGTCCCTAAAAATCTGCATTACTAGCCTTGGTTATGAGCTTATTAAGGCATGAGTGTCTTGTTTTTGCGTCAACTTAAATATATGGCTCAATCAATGACAGGGTTAGCAACAACTGAGTTGCAATCATTATATGTTTTACAGAGCAGCTTTGATTTGGTCCTCTCTAAAGCAGTCTTTGGCAGAGCAGGGTTGGGGGCAATTGAATTAGACTCACTCTGTGAAAGTGAGTAGCACCTTAGAGCTTTTCTATTCATTAAAAGCCCTTTCATTTACTCATCATGATCTCCTTATCATTCATTCTTCAGTTAACCTTTTTTATTTTCTCTTTTAATGTGAAGGAGAAGGAATGACTGAAGGAATGTTGAAGAGGGCAGCAGAAAGTGTGCCTACAGCATGAAATAGTTTTAGAAAACATGGTGAATTTTGTTAATTATCCCAGTATGAATGCATTATGGAATTCCAAGGAAATAGTGCTGCACATTATAAGCATTTATGCTAATATATTTTTGCTTTGCCTTATACAGTTATTGAAACATCTTGTGTAATAAGTGTCTAGTATGTTAAAGAAATGTTGAAAAAAAGGTTACATAGACAAGCAAACTTCTATATACTTATATTCCTGGGTTTCTGCAGAATGAAGCTCTGAGGCTTTGTATTCCTTGGATAAAAGGAAATGTCCACTCTTGAAATGAGTGGTCCCTAACTCTGGATAAGAACAGAAACCATGCTGATGTCTGAACAGAGTGTCCAGTCCTATGGAGATAATGAAGATCAATATTACAGAGGATGAGAGCAGGCTGTGATCCAGGAATTGTCTCACAGTCACAGGCCAAGGCACTATTGATTTTACCTGCACTACCACCATCTGATAAAGGGGCTTTCAGGATTCTTGCGTAAAAATACACAGAACAGGACCTAAGCTAAATTAAGGTTTTTTTGTTTGTTTGTTTGTTTTTTTTAAACCTAACTCTGATCTCTGTTTATAAGAAAAATACAAGGCAATCATTTGCTATCCATTTGAGAATGTTATAGATCATTGTTACTGCTAATCGACATTTATCTATCTATCTATCTATCTATCTATCTATCTATCTATCTATCTATCTATCTATCTATCTATCTATCTATCTATCTATCTATTTATTTATTTAAATAATTATTTGGATTTTTGTCCCATTGGGTAAGTGCACGTCCCTCAGCCTTCATAAAGACTGCACTAGCAGAACCCAAAATGACTACTTCACTGATTTGAGTGCACACACACACACACACACACACACACACACAGTACATCTGACTGAGGAACACAAAGAGGGTGAACCAAGAAAATGTTACCGAAACAACCCACTTTTCATAATACAACAGCCTTAGGCCTTAAAGCCAACACAAAACAAGAAATATTGAAAACTAACACCCCATAACACTCAACATTAAACCCAGATAAGTAAGTAAAATGGGGTTTTAGCTGCATATGGGCATGAATTAATTTAGTACAGAACTTAAATCAATTAAATAATTCTAACCATTTTCTTTTTTTGTGTAAAAATCAGAGTTTTTTTTTTTTTTTCCTGACCACTGAATTATTTTTCAGTGTGTACAGATTGGCCCAGACAGCGGCCTGTGGCTTGCCTGCTGAGGCGTCTTCTTCACGGTTGCAGGAACAGAGAAATAGAAGACTAGAAGTGGCACATTTGCAGCACTGCTGGTATCACAGTCTGAAAGTTTTTGGTAAAGATTTTCCTTTAAGCATGGGCTAGCAGCCATGAAACTCTTCGTGCAATGTGCAAGGTGAGCAGGCTGGTGATGCAGTTTCAATAAACGGAAAGTTAAACTTTCTCTCTATCCTAACCTTCGAAGTCATTAGGAAGTCAAAGTGATGGATGCAGAGCAATGTAAATGTAGAGAAGTGTAAAATGACACTTCACTCAACAAAAATACATGTGGTCTGGCACTGTGCTGCAGCAAGTAGCATTGTCTATTTTTATGTTCAGGGCCTGGGGTTCGATCCTGAGATCAGGTTACATGGGTTTCCATTTGTGTATTTGGGTTTCATCCAACCTCAAAAAAAAAATTCTGGTAGGTGGGTTGGTTCTCCCTTAGGTGTGATTGAAAGTGTATATATGTGTGTGTGAGATGCCCTGCTATGGACTATGGTTCATTTCAAAGACATTTCATTGAATATGATTTGTCAAAAAAAAAAAAAAAATCATTACTCTTGTATGTTACATCAAATCCAGTGTTCAGAATCTGATTAATCTAATCAAAATTACCATTCATGCCAAAAAATCTATTTGGTGAGTTGTCATTAGCAGTACAGTAGACTACTGTGATCTCCATCTCGTGTGTAAGTATTTTAAATCTGTTTGATTAATCACACTAATTAAAGTAGCTGGATTCTCAGGACTGCTTTCAGACTGCTCACATTTTTTGGCTTTCTTGTAAACAAAGAGTGGAGGGAGAATATTACTGCTGGGCAGAACAAGGGATATTATCCACTGTGCCAGAGCATCAGAGCCACATGGCACATTCTTCCCACTAATCCTCTTTAGAGGAGGTGCAGAACAAGAGCTCATGGCAACAGTCACACTCTCAATTTCCCCTTTATCTCAGTTCCTGAATGACACCCTTGAGGGAAGTGATGTTGCCCCAATGACAAAAGATAAAACATTTAACAGGACATGATGTCTGGCATCTCAGGTCTATCTGACTCCCACCATAAGTACATGTGATTCATCTGCTCTCAGATTTGGTCTCTATATCCTAGGGCTTGTCAAAGAATTCATTGCCAAATTGACTGTGATCAACAAAATGTACCAGAAATATAGAAATACAGAAATACTAGAAGTTTTCACATATATCTAGAGGTTAACTACTATAAAACAATCACACAATGACAACAGTTTAACAGAGCAAATATTAAATTATTTGGTTAAAAAAAAAAAAAAAAACACTTAAATATTTGTTAAGTGGTATGTTCACGCTCTACAGCTGTACCATAGCACTGCTGGCTGGTCAGAAGGTTTTGATTAATTTTCATTCATTTACATTACATTTACATGTAATTAACATTACAGCTCTGACAGGCTCATATGAATGCACTACAGTAACTCTTTCACATGGACTTGAATGGCAGATGTTTGACGTAATCTAAGACAGATAAATAGATTTTTTTTTTTTTTTTTTTTTAAAGTGATGTTATTTAACCAAGAAAAATGATTTTTTCTGGTGAAACTTTCTGGAAGGAGGAATTTATTTAACATTTGTGGAGTCCGCCATGGGAAAGTCTTCAAGACAGAGTTTGAGACTTTGCGCTTTCTGGTTTCTCAAAACATGACAAGCAGTGGGTATTTTGTATGGGTATTTTGTGTGTGTGTGTGTGTGTGTCTGTGTGTGTGTGTCTGTGTGTGTGTGTGTGTGTGTGTGTGTGTGTGTGTGTGCCTAGTATTAACTTCAAGATAGAGAAAAAGTGAGGCTGATGAGGGAATGACTGACACACAGGAACTGCTTATACTGCTCTGACTGTGTGTCATACATTAAAATTTAACATGTCAATTGACAGTAAATGAAATTTCACGTATAGTAGTTGCTGATGTGTATACAATATTTTTTCCTGCACCCTTACAATATGTATGTTTTACCCTTACCTTACTGTATGTATGTCTTCATTAGCTTAATAAATGACCTTTTAAAACATGAAATTGAGAAATTGAGAGATTTATAGCTGTTTTTGACTTTGTTTTATGGCTCTGTTTATTTTTAAATTGTCTATTGCTTTTATGTTACATTGTATTACATTTGACAACAAAAAAAGCACCATCTGCTACTTCAGTCTGTATTTTCTATTCCTGATTTTTTTTTTTTTCAGGCTTAAAGGTAATTGCTTGTGTTTAAAGGTGGTGGTGCAGACAGTATTGAAAAAACCTGTCTCTCAGAACTCTACTAGAAAAATCAGGCAACCGTGGGGCCTTGAACTACATGTAGGGAATTAGAGTAATATGAATTTCTTGCACACAGGGAATTACCTTGAACTAGTCCATACACATCTGAATGCGAGTCCCCATAACTGTTCCCATGTAAATACTAATGTAATTTTTGGACTTACAGTAATTCACCAACTCTGAATGCAACCATTGAGTTTTATTGTATATCCAAAGTATTCTGATTCGGTTGTCACCTGGCCAGATGCATGACATTTTAAAAACTGATTAACTTATTTCAAAGGAAGTAAGATTTCCTTTTGCTTGTTTTTGTTCTGATATCAGAGTATAGAGTATATCATTAATGAAGTGACTATTTCAGATAGACTCACTAGTATTGTTTTTATCAGGTTATTATGACCTGTTATATGCCTCCTTCCTTGCTTTTGTCCCACAACGAAATACACAATATTCAATAAACTGAATCTCAGAAAGGCAACGTGTTGTGCATTTTTAACACCTTGGCTCCACTCTAAATGGGGTGTCATGGATGTTGGGCTCTGTAACCTCTCACTATATTGTTCCAGTGCCTGAAAATGGGTTTTATTCTGGGTTGAAGATGAGATAAGCCAGTGTCAAGAATGCAGCAGTTCAGCTCTGACATTCATTGGGGGGTTGTTATAAAGGAATAGATTCACATTCCCTCGCTCTCCCATGTTCATCTCCTTGGTGCTAAATCTTACCCTTCTTTTTCATCTGCTCTGCCTCAGTCTTCTTCTCGATTTTATTATGTTTAGCACCATATCTCTCTACCCTTTACAATTTTCATGTTTCGCAAAATCTCATCACACATTGCCTTTCATTCTGTCCCCATTGCTCTCCTACTATCTCAGCCCAAATGTTCCCATTCACTTTTCCTTTTTTTCCCCGATGCCAGTCCTTCTGCTACTGTGCCAACTTTGTGAATGCTGCTGTCATTAGGATAAAGTAGGACAACCTTTGGGAATCTGTGCTTCTTCTTCAGCAGAAAAGCAGCAGTGCTTGAAAATGGAGGTCTCCGAGCAGATCGGTTATATAAAAACCATTCTGCAATTTAATTCTTTACATCACACACTCTTACCCAGCCTGTGTGTGTATGTGTGTCTGTTGTGTAAGAGCATAGCCAACAAAAACCCCAGTCAATGACTCATCCTACCTATGAACTATGAGACCTATCAGATTTTGCCTAGTGTGCAGTGTGTGGGATAACACTATGACACCTCAGTGTTATCAGACTCATTTCATCCCACAGCCTGTCTCTTTCCCTCTGCATCTTAGTTCTCTGGGGTCAGGATCCCATAAACATACCTTGGATAAATATGGTCACAGCTGTTAAGCAGCTCTGACACTCTACTTCCAAAAGACCCCATACTGTCCTGGACATCTATAAATTTTAAAGGCTTGAGAACAATGGACCTGTTCAATACGAGGTAGGGAGCAAGTAATTGCACCACAGCCATGTCTTACTGGGATTCTTTCTATCCCATCTTTCTTTGACTCTTCCATCTTAATTGGTTCTCCTAAAAAAAAAAACTATAAATAGCCTCCACTCTGATTTTCCCAAGACTTATGCTTTTCAGAAATCTTATGTAGTACACCTATGATGCATGTATTATTGTAAGAATGAATGAAAAATGTCTAATGACACTACGGTTGAGAGTAGTAGGCATTCAAAAAAAACAACATTGTGCCTATATGAGATGTGATGTCATGCTGAGGTATGTGTGCAATCAGGGATGTTGATGATTTAATTTCATTTTACCTCAATGTATCTTCTTCAGATTTTTCAAACATAAATACATTTCATAAGCAGTGTTTTTTTTTTTGTTTTTTTTTAATGCAAAGCTGGTTTCAAATTGGCTACTATTACCCACTATTAATTTTAGGTAAGGATTGTAACTAAGTTGACCTCTTCTCCATGCAGAAAATTTCTTTTACTGTATATTTATTGATTTGTGAATGTGAACATTTTCAATTCAGACAACAGGTTTTCAATAGGGTTTGGAGGCAGCCAGGTTTTAGGATATCCTCATACTTATCCGAATTCATGATTTTATTATCTTTACAAGAGCCTCTGGACCACCAGCCACAACACAGAACCAAAAGCATAAATATTTTACATATTTTACATACATATTTTATTCATACAGGCTCTCAAACCATTTCATGGGGACTGTAAGCACCAAACCAGGAAAAAGCCAATTATTCTTGAGGCACCCTTCAAGAAAACCAAAAGCATTTTCTGAACATCAATCCTAATTCACAGTGAGAAGAAATACAGAGAATTTGAGATTTTTAGCAAAATTTAGCAAATAAAGAATAAAATTGGCCTTTGGGTCTGGCTTTTCAAGGTAGAAATGCTCAATTAATATTCTGCACCTAAATTAAACATATGTAAGATCATAATGAAAGCAGAGAACAGTACTGCCTAGCTACACCTTCACTATTCCTAGTCAATATCTGTCATCTTTTATTCAATGTTCAGGAAAATTTTCTACAAGTGCACTGGGGCAAAAGCTTCATTGTCTTAATTAGCTTCAGAGCATTTCCCAAAAATAATTAATATACCCTTTTAAAGAACGGCCCTGTTAATTATGTGGCAGAAAAATGGTTTCCATTATGATATAAATGATGTCTCATTTTCTAATTTATTCTGTGAGGCATGATCAAAATTTGAGAGATAGATGAGGGCTACAAAAGGTTGGGCAAGGCTTAGGCTCATCAAATATAGCCATCCATGGCTATGGCATGGGAACAACACCTACTGTATCAAACAGGAATGAAAATGAACACAAAATCATCTAAATGAACCATTTTATTAGTCCATATTTTCAGTCATTTCCCTATTTAGAAAGGATCAGCAAGTTTCAATATTAAACTTAATCAATATTATCAATATTAACTAGCTAGCAATGTAACTATTCAAGTTATTAACAGAAAACAAAAACCATCCTAACTGTAGCAGTTGCCTATAAAATTATAATGTCTTATTTTAATAAAGCTGTGATTGAAAATTTGTGCATATTAAAGATTGTTGAACTAAATTTCTTTACAAAATGAAACAAATTAAACACTAAAGTTGTTAGAATCTCCCTCTTGCTACGATGCCAGCAGAGGCTAGCGAGTAGCGCACTTCCACATTCCACGCCTCGTGCTACGAGGAAGAGTAGCGCGAGCGTTATTCATAAAAACGCTCCGGACTGTTCATTCATGAACTCTAGTTTTGTTTACTTTGCCATGTGCTCGTTTGTTTTTGGTTTACGTCAAGTCTCTGCCCCTGCTTCCTTATTGGTCCGTTTATTTGGGTTCATGTCCTGTATCCGCCCTTGTTCTGTCATTGGTTCTCCGTTTATTGTCTGATTATTGTTTCCAGGTGTTGTGTGTTTTATCTTGTTTGCTTTTGATTACCCGTGTTATTTAAGCCCCTTTTTGTGTCCGCTTCCTTGCGGAGTAGTAAAGGTAATTATATAGATGACTACAAGTGAATCTCGCTCAGTAAAGATAAGGAATTGTTCACGCCTCTATGTTTTGTGTTTTCCTCGCGTTCTCTGTATTTTGGATCATTGCCCTGTGACGTATTGGATTATTTCCGTGCCTATGTGGGATTACTGCGGTGTCAGTTTGTGGATTAATGCCTTGTGAGTTTTCGGATTATCGCCTTGCCTTTTTTTTGTAATTACTACCCTGTCTTTTTTTGCGGATCAATGTCTTGTTTATTTGTGGATTTTTGCCTGAACACATCTGTGGATTTTTGGTTTGACTGTGTTCCTTTACTTTTGATTATTCCTTTATGTTCCTAATAAACTGCCTATTTCCCCCTGCGAGTGCATCCTGCTTCCCTCCTTCCAGTGACGTAACAAAAGTGACAGTGCTATGCCAAAGATTTTTAGTTTGATCAACTGGAATTGGATTGTTTAACTTTTTATTAGGCTGTGCTGTGGATTCTGGCTTTTAGACTAGAATACATCTTTTGTTCTCTCATTGAAAATTGGTGTACATGGTCAGTTTGTTAAAGTTTATTCAAGTCTGATCAACTCTAAGTTTTTCTTTCTTTTCTTTTCTTTTCTTTTTTTTTTTTTTTTTTTTTGCCCCACTAGGTCAGTCCTGCTGTAAAGAGTAAAATTCATGTTATGAAGCATCTGGGATAAAAGTGGTTAACTGACTAAAAGTTTATTAGTAGAAGTGGAAAGGAGCCTTCTCCTTCTTTCATCTTCAGAGATAGGAACACCGCACATATCAGAAATTGTGGCACATACACAGGACGCAGTAAGCAGACACATACATTTGGATATAAAGAGAATCTGCGTTCTACAAGAGATGTGTATAAAACTTCAAGATTTTCTAGCCTGTGGAAACAAGTCTGCTTCTCTCAGTGTTTGGTCTCCAGTACTGTGTTTTGTTTTGTTTTTTTTTCTGTGTAGGGCCATGTCTGGAGAACAGAAAGCTGTCAAGAGTGCACCCTTGGGAAAATGCTTGGGTGTTTGCACAAACATTCTTAGAAGGAGATGCCAGGGTGTCTTTTTAAATCTGGGATTGCTTGTGTATCCTCTCATCAGAATGACTGGGGCAAGTATCCTACTAATGAACAGATCTCTGAAGCAAATTTGCAGCTGAGAGCAGGTCTTATAGCATGTGTCTGCCAGGGCTTTCTGGGCTGAGAAGAAACACACTTTACTTTCTTTGTACTGCATTAGGGTCATTTCATTTTAACACTGATTCATAATGTAAATAAAATTAATTCATTATGGCTGTGATCATTAAACTACATACATCTCATATGTATGGATCTGATTTGTATAAAGCTTGGCCTTTCTTTGACACCTAGCATTTTCTCTTTTTCTTTTCCATCTGCCTTTCTGTTGCCATGATACAATGTCTCATGTCTAGAGCTCACTCTCTCTCCTGCAACATTCAGCCTTTCCATTTCTTTTATCATTCCCATTCCAGAAAAAAAATCCCTCCTATATTTTTAGAAACTATATCCCTTATATAATCATTAAATATGTGATGGGGTCTGTCATCAAAAATGAAGGAAAGTATAACATATGAGGAACAGACACAACAGGGCATAATCACATGGATTAAGGACCAAACATGTGTTCTTAGGGTAATGAGCCAGTATACTTATTCATGACAATATTGTACATTTATTTGGCCACAACCCTTTGAATCATCTAACTGACTATCCACACCTCCATGTGTGTATGTCTGTGCAAGATTTGTATAACTATGACAGGGAAATAACCTTTAAATATGAGATAATTGATTATACCTTTTGATATACCACTGTCAGTAACATTTTTGAAGAAAAAGTATCAAGGTCACAAGTGATAGTTCTATCTTTAAACTCTGTTTCAGTTAGATGTATGAGAGAACAGACAGAACATGTTTGTTTTCTCTCAATGCACACATACATTTGTGATTGAATTATAACCATTTACATCCAATTACAAGTGGCAAAATTTGTCCATTATTGCTGATAGTATTTTATGGAGTATTTTTAAAAATAAATGAATAAACTGGTAGAAGTTTTTGGTAGAAATTTTTTGTTTGTGTGCCCATACCTCTACACTAACAGTTAACATCTTTTGTGTATGTTACTTATGTTTGCAAGATAGTGAGAAAGCATGGTTGTGACCTGCTCTACAGTTGTAACATCTGTTATACAACAGCTTGCTTCTGCCACAAACCTGTAGTAAATATGGTTGTTATGGCTAACATGTGTGTTTCAACTATCATTTTACCATGGTTACTACAATATAACATATATATATAAATATAAGAATTGGAAATACGTGTTGTACATCATCAATCAATTGCAATATATCTTTCTGAGTATGAAATTAGTGGGTGAACATCTAATCTATCTCAGTGTTTTTCACAATGCTGCATCTGATATGCAGCAGTCCTTATTGTCTTTCAATTGTTTATTACTCCAGTATTTAAAAGTGTGATTGTTCTGCTTATGCTTCTCTGCATGTGCATCATTGACATCTAATGCTCTCTTGTAATGATTTAATATTTTCCAAGCTACCCTTATATCACACAGAGTGATGAATGAAGTTTTGCTGATGTACATGTAAATTTACAGTATAATTTGAATGGTCTTACAATGGTCTTAAAGAAGCAAACTTTGAGCAAACATATTCAAACCAAAATATGTTACAACAATGTTACAAAATATGTCACTAACCCCCCCCCCCACCACCACCACCATATAATGACTCCCAGCACACACACACACACACACACACACACACACACACACACACACACACACACACACACAGAGCAGATAATCAAGTGCCCTAAAAGCTGTTCCAAAATCATTCTACAAGAACCCGAACAAGATTGTAATACTGACTCTGTTAGTACATCTACATCAGGAGCACATCATTAGCCACATAAATTAACATAAAAGGAACTACACAAGTGAGCAAGCCTAATAAAATCACTGAACGTGTGAGTGTGTGGCATCTAAGGTGTCCATCGCTACTACTAAATAAATATTGGTGTGACCTTAATGTCATTCTACTTGAACACAAACAAAGCAGCAAAATTCCTATTAAAACTGACTGAAGCTGGGAATCTGAGTCTGTTAATGTGCTGATGTGCAAACTCACCCATTAAATGACTGAAAAGCTATGGCTATCAGTGGAAGAGGAGGTCATTTCCCTCTGTAAGTCACAGGAGCCCTGAAATAACGAGTGGATGTTGCTCAACATGGCGTGAAATGACTTTATTGCATTCTCACATTAAAAGCATTGATAGAGTACATTTCTAGGGAGAATCGTTCAGAGGCCGCTAGTCATGCGCAAGGGCAGGGAGAAGGCGTCGTGGAAAAGGCAGAGAGAGTAATGCCTGAAGAAAATTAGTCAAACCTGCTTGATTCAGAAATACACACATGGCTGCAGTAAGTAGGAGAATGTCATATAATCAAATGTGTTAAGTGGACACATGAGGCAGCCTAACAAATGATGAATGGCTTAAAGGTGCAGACTTGGGAATCTAAAGTAGAAATAAATATTCAATTATAAATATAAAAAAATATTAGAAATAAATATAAATATTAAAAATAATAAATAAATGGAACAGCTATAAAGACTGCCAGATTGGTTTAGATGTTTGTTCTGTTCACCAAGAAACTGCCAATATCACTATCACATTTCTTTTGGTACTTTTTTTTGGTACAAAAGAGGTTTGTATTCACAGTTGACTAAATAATTTAATTGCACTGTTCTCTAAAATATTTAATATTACTGGTATCTACTGTTTCCTAATCCAGAGTCTTAATGGAGCAGAAAAATCATAAGCATAGCTGAGAGAAAAAGCACAAGCATAGCTGACAGTTAATGACAGATAACAGCATGGGTATTTTAATGAGTTGAACTGCTGAAAAACTGAGATGGAGGTGAACATAAGCACCAATGTCATCTTTTGCCAGGAGATTTACTTGAATACACAGTGACAGCACAAATTCACTGCCCATTAATCATCTATAATGGTCCAGACCACATGCATAATTACCGGTGTTCAGTTGTACTGATTTTCCTCGTTCCAGCCATGTCGTCACTCTCAGGTCAGACTAACAGCAGGGAAGGAGAAGTTTCTCTCATCTTAACTAGGGTTATTTGTGCAGAGGTGAGTGCTGCTCTCAGCACACTATGATGAGCCTTCTTAGGACACAATGGTGCCTGTTTGTCTTTCCTTTACCCCTCTTGGCCCTAATTAGGAGTAGAGAAATATTTTTTCCTCTCTCTTTTGTTTCCTTATGTCGCTGTCAGCTTTCACAGGCTAACATTCCTAGGGCTGCTGGTATTTTTCTACATAAGAAAGAGATAAAAAAATAAATAAAAATTCACATTGGGACAAACAAACTAGAATCACTGCTAATTGCAAAAGTAGAGCCTTCATAACTTAAAATAACGCATTAATAAACAGATTTGAGACCAGATTTTGTGTAACAGATGCGTTTATCGTTCTTGTTATCGTTTGAACTGGTCAATTCTGACATGCTAAATGAAGTCACATCACAAACTTGTCACAAATTTTTCAGAATGTCTTGTCATTGAGTGACCCAGTGTGATAATGACACGATAATGAGCTGCACCACAGCTGTGCTTTTGTCCGTAGAAGCAGCACTTCATAATATAAATGCAAGGACAGGTCAGATGTCTCCCTCTGCCTCTCCTTCAAAATGTATCCTGTGTTCTGCATGCAGTCTAGCAAAAACATGGCATTAATTGGGACAAGAACCAGTTGAGACCGCTGATGTGCATAAACAAATTAACTCCTTCAAAAATGTTCACTATTTTCTTGCCCCTTACAGAATAGAGTGTGACTGCCCCCTGGTGTACCACAGTCCACATAGAATGTTGGCTTTTAATTAGACATAAATGTGTAATTTGTTTTATTTGCTTGTGCGGCTTTCCATAATGATGAAACTCTTATACAAACTCATCTTGTAAATATTCTTGACCAGCAAACTTCCTAACAAAAGATTATGGACTAAAGCAACACAGACATGGTTGCCTGGCAACATGTAGTGTATTTTTATTCCTTAAATACCGATAATCTAGTGGGTAGTGAACATCAGGACTGAAGTAAACATTGAAGAAAAGAAAAAAACATCCTCTCATCTCATTGAGATGATGGAACCTATTGTATTTTAGACACATCTGTAAGCACCCAGGAGAACAACACAAAATTTAGAAAGGAGTGTTTAAAAGCTGCATTTACTCATCAATATCAGCCTATTGAATGTAGGAGAGGGTTTAAAATTATAGTAATACCACTGTATCTTTATCTTTATCTGTTTATTGCTCCAAATATCAACATCTGCATTTAGATTTAAACCTAAGTGGGCATGGCCTGAACTGGAAGGAGTTGTTGTTGTTTTGTTTTGTTTTGTTTTATTACATGTGAACCTTATCACTATGTCCATGGAAACATTGGGAAAAAATAGATAGAAATGACAGCACTCTCAGCATGGCCTGTGAGTTCTGGCTCTGACAGTTCCTCAATCTCAGCTAGTAATGTGCGCAGGACATCTTTGCACCTTTTTAAAAAAAAAATCCTGTTCACACAGTTATTATTTTTGTTTGTCGCTCTTTCTGATATTTTCTAATAATTTGGTTACATTTCCTTAAATAAAAACAAACTAGTAGCCTAATTTAAACCACCAGGCATTAACCCTTACCAGGCAGTTACTAAGGATGGATGATTGAATGTTGTAAGCACATCACTGTATAATGAATTGTTCCCATTAATGAATGTGGTCTTACTTTGTCCCACGAGCTTCATATCTGACTGCTCATCTCTGCAGGCAAAAACAATTAATATTGCACCTCCTGTTTGTACCTATATCTATGTGGTACACATTATCTGTTCATTCCAAATAATGTATTTATATTTAGTTACATCCGTAATGTATAGAGAACTATAGATATATTGGCACCCCTCTAGAGAGTCATATTTTATAGAGATTCACAATTCATATTTTCCATAACCTGGAGAAACTACTGACCATTTCTCTAACCAAAATTCATTATCATAACTTTTTTTTTTTTTTTTTTTTTTTAGAACTATAGCATGTTCTCTAAACTTGTGCCAAAGTTGTTGACACCCTTATAGAATATATATATATTTTTTTTTTTTAATAAAAATAAAAAATTGTCTTCCTTACACAATTTTCTATTTTTTAAATTGCTGTCAGTTTCAAGAAACGTCATAGTTGTCAAAGAGACATAAAACGAGAGATTGTTGTTGACACAATCAGATACAATCAAGCACAATCAGACCCATGATTTTTTTTAAATTCTGGAATTTGACCCTTTAACAAAGGTTTGGCTAAATTTATCAGAGAGTGGCAAAACAGCTAAGAACAGCTTAGACCTCTGAGCAGTTAGCTTGGAAAGTGTAGCACGTACAAAAATAGAACAAAGTTAGCACAAGATTTACAAAAAAGGAATTGCCAAAAATGGCTTATCATGACCCATTTTAACATATCACATACACATACAATCCACATGCACACAGCAAGTCCCACCCACAGTGTCTGATTGGCAGGACTTATTGACATTATTTTGCTATAAAATGTTGTTTCATGAGGACATTGAAAGTTAAAGGTCATTACATGAGTAATATGACATTAAATGAGAAACATTTAAAGTGAAATGAAAAATGGACCTTCTTTTTTATAAACAACATTTAACAGCACAACATTGTATAATGGCTTCCAAAATGAATTCATCTGTACATAATATCAGCCACACATTACATAGTGTCATTGAACATATAGTGTTCTCATTTATTATGAGTGCTGTACATATACTTTTACCTCAGGTTTCCCAATCAGGGTTACCAAGTCAGCTTGACAAAAGCATCCAAAAACAAGCCTAATAACAAAATCTGCTCCTTCTAAACCCTATATACCTTAACTACCTTAACTAGTATTGTTAAATATATTATAATATTTAAATGTAATGGTATTCAGAATATTTTGTAGATGTTATTAGAATTCTATTATGTTAGCCATAGTTAACATTATTGCTTACTCAATTCATGTACTGTATATGTTGTAAAGATATTCATGAAGTTGTAAAGGTGTTCATTAAGGGTTTTTTTGTTTGTTTTTGTTTTTTGTTACATGAAACATATACTGTGTTTATGTAATTTTGACATAGCTGATATTGACTGTAAATTAACAAATGTTCTGGACCCTAGTAGGCAATTATTGTAGTTGGTTATGGGTTAATTGGGGTCTTGTTCTTTGTTCAATAAACCCAAAATTAGATACTTTTAAGTTCCCCCTAATATGTGTTTCTTAAAATAATGTGTTACCATTATTTTTAATAATTGCTATCTATCTTTGGTTATGTCCAACTATACAGAAGACTAACCCAAACTCTAACCCTAACCTGATTTACTTGTTGCTTCCAAGAATTATTCACTGAATTATTCATTCATTCATTCATTCATTCATTCATTCATTCATTCGGTCGTCTTCAACAACACGTTATCCCAGTCAGGTGATACCTCCTAAAAACCTGCTGCTACGTGCATATTCCCTAGGTGTTCATGTGTGCCATCTTATCCAGGGTATATTACCACCTCTGAATGAATTATTTTTGTAATGAAATGCTGAAGGTATCCAAGGTATATTCACCACCCCTGGTGCTTAGGAAGGGTGAAATAAAACCACAGTTGTACTTTGATTGATCAGTGTCATATTTTTAACATTAATGTGAAGTTAATAGCTCCACCATGATACAATGTTAATTCAGTATTGATTTTCTGTCATCAACCAATAACTGACACAGATGACCATAAATCAATGTTGATGCTTTAAGGGTTATCTGACAATTTGTTAAAAACCAAATTATTTCACCTTGAAACCCATTTTGGATAATGTAAATACACACAGTAATTCTTGAATGCCAGTTGAAGGCATCATTAAATATGTAGATATGGCTTTATGAATTAATTATTTGGATGAATCATCTCTGTGGAGGCCACAAATCTTTTAGTGTGCATTAGTGTCCAAAGTATGTCATGTTCATGGAAGTGATCAGAGAAGACAGCTTCTCAATACTTACCTCAAAGATGGAATTTCATATGGCATTATTCTTACAATAATTCTTAAATTAGGAAGTCTACCTATTTAAAGTGAACTGTAACCACAGCTGATGACTGCTTGGTCAGCTTAACCTGGGTATGGGTTTGTCTGTTTGTTTTTCATAGATGAGTATATAACCACTCACGTTACAATTTCATCACCTCAGTTTTGCGTCAGAGTCTAAATGGGAAAGACATTTATTGGCTGAGTAAGACTTTTCCCAGAGCCTGATCTGTAATGTGATGCCCAATACAGTTGCAATACCTTTCAAAAACTAGGACCTATTTTGAATGTCTGTGGGCATGCAAAAACAGGTTCAATAGCTAAGCATATGGATCAGAACCATGTACAATTTTTCATGGTCTGTTTCAGACATCTGTAGAGGTTCAAAACAGATAATACATGTTATGGTATGTTTTAGTCATGTGTTAACATTCATAAAAAGTTAATATCTCAATATCTGGATCAAGACAAGTCTAAATTCTCAATCTCTGGCTAGACAATTTAAATGGATACCACATAACTTTATTTTTTTTTATATTGCGTATACATACTTTGTATGGCATTTATTCAATGGACACTTTATATTTTGTAATATATGTTTTCTTCTGAACAAAACTGTCATCACCTTTTTATGAAATGGACATGTACTGCACATGGGAGCTGCAATTTGAAATAAAAGGCACGTCATGTGGAATTGTACTTAAATGAAAGTAAAACAAATCCGAATATCAAGTGTACATTATAGCTTGATGAAGTGACTGAATTAACTGACCAGTCATCATTAGACAAAATATGTAAGCTCGCTCAGCTAGTTACATATCTAACTAAATTAACTCTTCTGTAATATAAGATAAGTTTATAGTTATGACTAATAACTTTTAAAGACCAATGTTGTGTAAGATGGGAAAATGTCATATTTATTCATGATTAGTTTTGTTTGAGTGTTAAATGAATGGCAGTAGTATGACCTAGCTGGCTAGTCATATTCTTTATACAGTGGGTATAGAAAAGAATCATCCCCCTTTAAAATAATCACGTTTTGTTGCTTTTCAGCCTGAAATGAAGACGGACACAGTTTTTGTTTTATCCAGCTGTATTTACTCAGTGCAACTTATAACATCCAAGTGAAAGATATAACACCAACATGTCAGAATTTCTTTTTTTCTTTTATCTTTTTTCTAAATAAAAAACAGAATCACTGAGTTGGAAAAAGGATCACCCCCCTCCTAAAAATGACTTCTAATCTAGATCAGGTGTAGCTAATCACCTTCCCAATGGCACACAAAGCCATTTGACTTTCAACTGTGATCAGCTGTGGTCATTTTGATTAGCTCAGCATGAAAAGAGCTTTCCTGGAGCATTTCAGTCCTTGGCAGTGCAACTGAAGCAAACAATCAACTATGGGTGGCAAGGCACTGTCAAAAGATTCCCGGGATAAAGTTGTAGACAGGCACAAGTCAGGAGATAGATACAAAAAAAAATCAAAGGCTTTATCAATGCCTAAAAGCACAGTGAAGTCTATTATTAAGAAGTGGAAGGTATTTGGTACAACACAGACCCTCCCTGGATCAGGATGTTGTTCCAATCTGGATGAAAGAGCCAGGCGGAAACTGGTCAGAGAGGCTACCAAGAGGCCTACAGCAACTCTGAAGCAGTTGCAGGAATTTATGACAGAGTGGTCATTGTGTGCATGTGACAACAATATCACAAATTCTCCACAAATGTGGCTTGTATTCTCTGCAGCAGGGACTGGAGCACTTGTCAGGATAGAAGGAAAATGGACGGGGCAAAATATCATCAAATTCTTGAGGAAAATCTGCTGCCGTCTGCCAGAAAATTGTCAATGGGAAGAAGGTTTACCTTCCAACATGACAGTGACCCAAAGCACACAGCAAAACTGACCACACAGTGGTTGAAGGAGAAAAAGGTGAATGTCCTTGCATGGCCTAGTCAGAGCCCAGACTTAAACCCCATTGTGCAGTCCACAAACGGTCACCATCAAATTTAACTGAACTTGAGCAGTTCTGCAAATATAGTGGGCAAAATATGTCTAGATGTGCAAAGTTAGAGACTGTAATTAAAGCAAAAGGTGGTTCAACAAAATGGGGGGTGATCCTTTTTCCAACTCAGTGATTCTGTTTTTTTATTTATTTATTTATTTATTTTTCTGACATGTTGGTGTTATATCTTTCACTTGGATGATATTAGTTGCACTGAGTAAATACAGCTGGATAAAACAAAAACTGTGTCCATCTTCAAAGCAACAAAATGTGATTATTTTAAAGGGGGGTGATTCTTTTCTATATCCACTGTATGTTTTTATTTAGCATGGTGGGTTTAGCAATCTAAAAATTCTACACTGTCAATCATCATTCTTCAGGAAAGATAAAATTTAATTATCCATAGAATACAGCCAGATGGTTTAAGTGTTCCTATGTTGAAAAACAAAAGTATAATCACATAATATTTGTTTTTGTTCACGCCTGCTGAGACAGTAATTAAATGAATGGGATGGAGATGCAGATAAAGTCTGTAGTACAATGCAACCATGCACCAGAGAGAAAGTGAAAATGGAGCTGAATGGCTTGTGTTAATTAATTAATTTAGAGTGTGGTGTTGTGCTTCTTTTGTTGTAAATAAAACCTTATTATACTTCATTATAGCATAATAAAAGATATCTGAAATAAGTCTACACCTGACATTGAAAAGATGTCTATAATGGTGTCACAAAAATGTTTTGAATCTTGAAAAAAAAAATCCTATGGAGGACATTTGGGCATTCAGGAGAAAGACACAATAAAACATTTCATTCTGGCTGCTGACTAAACTTATTTTAAATGCCAGACAAATGTTTAAATACATAGAATTTTGTCACAATAAATTGTGCATCCAATTTACCATGTTTGAATGAGAAATTAAAAAATATATATTCTTTTTGGGAGTGGTTCAGTCAGTTCAGAGCCCACATAATAATACTAGCCCGCATTTTCTATCCCCAATTCTTTTTTTTTTCTGGGTTAAAGGAAAGTGCTTGTTTTCAAAGGTGGTATTTTTTACATTTACAATTATGGCATTTGGCAGACTCCCTTATCCAGAGCGACTTACATTTATGGGCCTTGCTCAAGGGCCCAGCAGTGACAGCTCAGCAGTGTTGGGATTTGAAATCAGGATCTTCCAATCAGTCTAGGTGATTGGACTGTGTCTAGGTAGGTCTAGGTCTAGGTAGGTCCAATGTCTAGGTAAAACTGAAAAATTGCTGTTATGAAAACTCTACATCCTCAGAAATATTGTTTTGCTTGTTATGGTTTCTGTCACCTATTTGATGGGCTTTGACATATTAAAATACAACCCCATTTCCATAAAAGTTGGGATTTTTTTCTAAAATGCAATAAAAACAAAAATCTGTGATTTGTCAAGTCTCTTGAAACTTTAATTAACTGACAAAAGTACAAAGAAAAGATATTCAATGTTTTCACTGACCAACTTAATTGTATTTTCTAAATATAAACAAATTAGAATTTGATGCCTTCAACACACTCAAAAAAAGCTGGGACAGAGGCATGTTTACCACTGTGTTACATCACACTTCCTTTTAATTACACTTTTTAATCATTTGGGAACTGAGGATACTAATTGTTGCAGTTTTGCAAGTGGAATTTTTGCCCATTCTTGCTTGATACAGGACTTCAGCTGCTCAACAGTACTTGGTCGCCATTGACTGATTCTCCTCTTCATGATGTGCCATAGGACACAGATCTGGACTGCTGGCAGGCCAGTCAACTACACGCACTCTGTGTCTACGAAGCCACGCTGTTGTAGCACGTGCAGAATGAGGTCTGGCATTGTCCTGCTGAAATAACCATGGACTTCCTGGAAAAAGATGTTGCCTTGATGGCAGCATATGTCTCTCTAAAATCCCAATATACACCTCCGCGTCAATGGTACCATCACACAAATGCAAGTCACCCATGCCGTGGGCACTGATGCACCCCCATACCATCACAGATGCTGGGTTTTGCACCTTTCACTTATAACAGTCTGGTTGGTCTTTTTCATCTTTGGCATGGAGAACTCGATGTCCGTTTTTCCTGAAAACAAACTGAAACATGGACTCATCTGACCACAGCACACGTTTCAACTACCTTTCCGTCCATCTGAGATGAGCTCAGGCCCAGTGAACTCAGCTGCCTTTCTGCATGGAGTTGATGTGTGGCTTCCTCCTTGCGTAATAGAGTTTCGGGTTTGTTTTTGGTTTTCCGAAGTACTCCTGAGCCCATGTGGTTATATTTATCACAGTAGCATGACGATTTCTCATGCAGTGCCACCTGAGGGCTTGAAGGTCACGCACATTCAACAGTGGTTTCCAGCCTTGCCCTTTTCACAATATTTTGCAATGTAGATGATGAAAGACCTAAATATTTTGCAGTCTTGCACTGAGCAATGTTCTTTTTGAACTGACTGACAATTCTCTCACAAAGTTTGGCACAAAATGGTGAGCCATGAGCCGTAATTGCTTGCAAAGACTGAGCTTTTGTTGGATGCCCCTTTTATGCCCAATCCTGATACCCTCCCCTGTTACCAATTAATCTGATCCTCCAAAATGGTGTACTTGAATATTCTAAACATTTTTCAGTCTTATTTTGCCACTTTTTTGGAGTGTGTTGAAGGCATCAATTTCTGAATTTGTTTATATTTAGAAAATACAATTAAGTTGGTCAGTGAAAACATTGAATATCTTTTCTTTGTACTTTTGTCAGTTAACTAAAGTTTCAATAGACTTGACAAATCACAGATTTTTGTTTTTATTGCATTTTTGAAAAAAAAAAACCAACTTTTATGGAAATGGGGTTGTAGAATGAGGAAAACCTCTTCATTGTTATATAGTGTGTAAGCCTTCAGTGATTATCACTGACTGACTCAGGAGCTGCGATCATGGAACCAAAAGCACATAGTGCTATGCTTCACATAGTTTCATAGTCAGTGAAAAAAAAAAAAAAAAAAAAGAACATTCCATCTCTCATTTCCACTGCTAAATTGCTTGCTTTTCATTTGCATAAATTTAAACTTTGCTCAGCTTTTTCACACCATTTCCCATGCCCACTTCACAATGCTAACAGTTACTTTGCCTACTGTTGCCAGAAGTCTCCATCATTAAATGACTTCCAGCTGCGTTTTTACATCACTGCAAGTCTCAATACAAAGTACTTAACATAACTTTTGAAATGAAGTTGACAACCATATCCTCCATACTGTATATAACAAGTGATGGATCGAATAAAACCCAATTATATTGAAGTTCATCTACACAACACATCCATAATGCAATTAGGAGAGAGTTCTTACTATTGTTAATTATACTTTACTCACTTTCATAGTAAACACACACAAAACACACACATAAGTTATTTTGATGGAGAAGGCACATACACAGCATAGAAAGAATAGAAAGTTAGAGATTTTGTCAAAAGAATTTAGCAGTGTGACCCTCCCAGCAGCTGGCATTTAGGTTGCCAGGTATGACAACTGGAACTCATCTCCTGCTTTTGTGTCATCCACCAAGCAGCACACATCTGCACTGCCAAGCAGTCAGGCATATCCTCTAGCTGACATCTCTCCTTTTATCTCTCCCTTGATACAACCCAAACCTCCCACTGACATTGAGAAGTGCAAGTTTCGACTCCTAAATTTTCTCTCCTTTTGACTAAACTCCCCATGCCAGAGTAAAGTTTCTAGGGATTTTTCATCCCCATCACTCACTCAAACTTCCATTGGGGTCCCAAGCCTTTCCTAGTATGGTCTCTGTTTCATGCATTTTGCATGAGGTGGGTTTTTTTTTTTTCATCTCCCCACTTGGCACAGGCAGGTAATAGTGACCTTAGGGAATGACGTTTTTCAAGGGAAAATCGATTGTGCCTTCTAAAAAGAGGCATTAAACCATGCACTACCACCCCACAGCTTACAGCTTGCTTACAAAGGTGGTAAATGTAGACTTATTCAGCAGCGAGGGAGTTTTAGCACCTGAAAGTCGGTCTCCATCACAGCTGCAGCAGTAACCAGTTCTTTGCAGTGACACCACCGTGATGTTGAATTTAAATTTTCTTACTTTCTCTCTGCAGATAGTATAAAAAATGACACAGCTGAAGGTAAGTTTAATAGTAATCTGCCCTTCAAAATCTTCTGTAACCTCTTTAGTCAGGGTCATGGTGGATCTGGAGACTATCCCAGGAACACTAGGCATGAGGCTGGAATTTGCCCTGGATGGTGTATTCTATCACAGAGCACAATGCATAAGCACATATACACATTCATTCATGCCTGGGACAATTTAGTATAGCCAATCCTATTAAACACTCTTCTTCAAAACATTTGGTCTCATACTGTAAATGCTCCACCAAGGGTTTTCAAATTTTTACAGCCAGGCTCCCTGTGTAAATAAATAAATAAATAAACAAACAAACAAACAAACAAACAGATAGATAGATAGATAGATAGATAGATAGATAGATAGATAGATAGATAGATAGATAGATAGATAGATAGATAGATAGATAGATAGATTTTTAAAAAATCAGCAGACCCTGTCCTGTTCACACCACAGATTTATTTTATGAACATAATCTAATTATTCAAATACCAGGCACACTGGTCAAACACAGTCCGTACAACCATATTGGTTGCAGAACCTTCTAGCTATAGAACCCAAATACAGTAGAATTTTACAATAATGTAACATATTACAAATTACATTAATGTTGTGATGCAATCTATTAATTCATTTGGTTTGGTGTGAGGTCATCATGAGGGAGGGGTTTTGAATGAGCCAGAAAGGTAATGGGTCACAGGACACACTTGAGACTTTCTTCTAATGTATTTATGTTTTTTCCCCTCTCTGTATCTCTCTCTAGCAGTGAGCTGTATGTGTGTTTGCGTGTGACACTGTCAGTGCAGACGAGGCAAAAATGAAGCTGCAGAAGTGCAGAACATGCTGGAAAGGTTTTATGTTTAGAAAGGTTCCGGTCTTGCATGTGTGGATCTGCTAAGGGGCATTATAAAAAGAGCAATAAAATTTCTAATCTTGCTGTGTTTTCTGAGCAGACTCCTGGGTTTTGGCCCACTAGGAGCCTTTGAGCATAATTTGCCAATTATTGCCCAAAAGTCTCAGAGAGCAGTTTCTAGATAATCACTATGTATTAATTCATAATATATTGTGCTGTAACCATGGCACCACCAGTTTGAGGTAAAGAATTGATGCAGCAAAAAAACAGGCATACACAGTCATCTTCGTGCTAGGTCCTTCTTCTCACAGCCTTCAGATCCATTCTGTTATATTCTTTGAAGGCTGAGTCATATTGAAGGCTGAGTCTCTCTCTCTCTCTCTCTCTCTCTCTCTCTCTCTCTCTCTCTCTCTCTCTGTTGGGTGTGTGGGAATGTTTACACATAAAATGAGGGTGTTCTGGTTTCACTTCTGGTATGGTTCTCTCACCTTTTTCAGTCCCTTTAATGTTCATCCAGACTCACCCTAAGGAAATCAAAAAGGACACATAATTTATGTTTGTATACATTACACACACACACACACACACACACACACACACACACACACACACACACACACACACACACACACACCGATTTTCCGATTGTGCTAGCAAAGTGATGTGTCAAAACACCAAGGTAAGCATTAGGTAATTCATTTTGTGACTAATTAATATTTTTTAAAGAGAAAATTATTATAAATAATACAGTATAAAAAGACAAAATCAGAATATAAAAATATCAATAAGATGCAACACTAAACACCAAAAATATTAGGTCGATTTTTTTCCTCATTATGCTTTAGCTTTTGCCACTGTGGTTTGATGATTCAGATGGCTTAGTAACTCACATGAGGTACTGACAATAACAAACCGGTAAGACTGCTCACACATGGACATTTTGGTATGTATCACCTCTTGCTGTTGATTTTAATAAGGAGGAGAAAACTGTCCTCACTGTTGTCACATCCAGAGCTATGCAATCCAACTCTCAATATCTAAACAAAATTTAACATAAGGGAAAAAAATAATGAGTTTTAACCTAGCTTTATATCTAGCTGTGGTAAAAATAGCCATGCTAAACCGAAGCCCGGTAAGATCTTGTGGGTTAGCAGTGATTATGAATATTGCTCCAGGCAAGATTTTTTCTTTTTTTTTTTTTAGAATAGAAGCACGATGGTTTACCAACTAGAACAGCATGTTCTGTTCTTGTTTTACATAAACAAAAATTATCCCCAAAAACACAGATACAGCAAGCTAGCAACAGATGTGCTTTTTCTGACAGATACCAACATGTTCTTGTAGAAGCTTTTGAAAGGCCCCCTAAATTTTTGCAAATAGAGGTGATTTGTGAACCAATTAAATGCTTTAAATATCAACATTGAAATATATATTTATATTTATATATTTTTACATATATATTTATATATTGACAGACCTCCAGAGTGCCAGCCAGGAAATAGCTTTTCACTTGACCTACTGACTCCATGTTGTTGCACCACTCAGGACACCTGTACAGTAGGCAGTGGTGTGCACCTAAAATATAGGCCAATAATCTGTCAATAAACTTTTGCATTGGTGGCATTATATGGCATTAGGCTAGCCATATTTCAGTCTTTGATAGCCAAAATGAGCTAACAAGCCCCTGAAAATGCAATCATTGGTGTGAGTTGTCAGTTCTTTAGGGTTAGGACTGTGTTTTCACTTGATGTGTTCTTGTATTAACTAATATAAAGGCATGCACAGAAGACATTACTGTCTGTATGAGATAATTACTGTACTGCCAGTATTATATTTGTGTGTTAATTATGCTATTATATTCTGCAACAACCTACAAGTCACGGTGTGTTCTACATTTAATTAGTCTAATTTGGACTATTAGCGATTTTAGTCATTCATAAGTATTGAATTAAAAGTGCTGTGTGTTTTGAGTGCCCTTATTTCGGATCTAGATATGTGACGTAGTTACTGTATATGCAGGTCACCAATCTATGAATAAACTCTAGAATAAATAATGCTAAATAGACATAATTTAAACTAGCTAGCTAACAAGAACAAGCCATTTATGAGCAATGAGGCTTTTGGTCGTTAAATTAGCTGAGATTCTGACATCTTTGCTTGACTTAGAGATGGCTGTGGATGTTCTTTCTTGGATAGCCCGAGGACTGCAATTGCTAAGAACAGTTTTGCACTCAAGTCTCCATCATTGAGCACCTGACCTAACTTCAACACAATAGATTTTAAGTTAAAACTATAATGAATTCAGAAATAACTCTGATGCTCATACGCATTCGTTGCTCTTAAGCTTGTAAGTTCCTGTTTACACAATTGCACTTTTTGACTATATAGTATACAGTATACAGAAGGGAAATTATAATCACACTATCCAGTATCACCCAAATGAGGATAGGTTACCTTTTGAGTCTGGTTCCTCTCAAGATTTCTTCCTCATGTCGTCTCAGGGAGTTTTTCCTTGCCACCATCGCCTCTGGCTTGCTTGTTGGGGATAAAATTATAAATGTAAAATTTCTTTCTGGAATTTATTTCTGTAAAGCTGCTTTGTGACAATGTTGACTGTTAAAAGCACTATACAAATAAGATTGAATTGAATTTAATTAAATTTACTATTGTCAAGATGATATTTGTAGTGACAGTGTACGAGGACTACGGGCAGTATTCATCATAGTGTTAGCTATGTCATTAATTGCTAGCTATGTTATTAGCCCACTCAGATGCATCCAAGTATATAGGACACGGTTGGTTGGATTAGTCACTTAAATATTGCAATGAAAGGGCTTTATCCAACACTTAACTAGTCAGTAACTAGCAATTAGTACTGTAATTAGTATACTAGTAATTAGTAACTTCTCCTTCAAATCTTTGTTCTCGTCTTGTACTTGTTCTTAAGTACATTTGCGCTTTCTCACTTTCTCTCTTTGTTTAACTTTACACATAAATCTATGTGTAATCTTTGAGTATTTTAATATTGGTCTTTAGCTACTTGAATCAAAGCTCTGACTCTTTTGGTTGCTGACAGCTTTCCTTGGTACTGCTAGGTACAGTTAACAATGAAATGACTGATCTCACCTACAATGGATACCACCTTTTTTCTGTCACAGAGCTTTTCTGAAAAGATAATTGACTTCCAATAAGGAGGGTGTGTCATTTGGAAACCACAAGTATGACTGCACTCATTTCAGCAATGAGCACAGTACATTATGTTGCAAGCCAGCAAAAACTTTTTTTATGATTTTTAAATTGACTTTTTACATGCTCTGACTCTGAAGTTATATATGTATTATATATAATAAGTGATGTTTTTCTGTGAGTTGAAGTTTTTCCATACAAAATTGACCAGTGAATCACAACTAATCAATAATATTTGGGGAAAGATTGACAATACTTTAACTTCAGTTAATAGCTGAAATTTTAATAAATGATCAGATTTAATTAATAGTTTGATTTAATGTAATAATTTTAAGAGGCTTAATTACTGATTGTTTAAAGAGAGTTACAGCATAGCATTAAAATTACATCGGATCACCTGGTGCCTGAGAGCTCCAATGTGCTTGGTTTCCATGTTTTGTCTGCCAATAAACCTGTTTGACTAGGCTAAAAGGTGATACCTGACGTGATTCAGCTTATGAGGCACAGACAGCAACAGAAACAGAGGTCTTTCAGAATGTGCCATGCATTCTACTTCAGCTTTGAGGAAAAGTTTTACATTAATCATGTAATGTTAATAAAACTGAGGAGATGATTGTTGATCAGCAGAGGAGGAGGGAGCAGCTCTCAGCACTACACACTGGCAAGACAGAGGTGGAGAGAGTGAGCACTTTCAAATTCAATGGTGTTCACATCACTGAGGATCTCACCTGGTCTCAACACTACACACCTGTTGAAGAATTCTTGACAACTTCTGTACCTCTTGAGAATACTGAGGAAATTTGGCATACCAAGCAGATTCCTCAGCAGCTTCTGCAGGTGTACAATCGAAAGCATCCTCGCCTGCTCCATCACAGTCTGGTTTGGAAGCTGCACAGCTCAGGGCCATAAGGCAGTGAAAGCAGCCCAAACCATCTCTGGAACAGCCTTACCAATGCTGGAGAGCCTCTACCAGGCCAGGGATATCAGGGGGGTCCACAACCTCATTAAGGACAATAGTCACCCCCAGCACAGCCTATTCACACGCCGACCATCAGCAGATGCTACAGGACTGCAAAAGCAAGAACAAGGGTGAAAAACAGTTTTTACCCACAGGCTTGTTAACAACTCTCATCACTACCCCTCCTCCCAACACTGCACACACAGTTTGCCCTCTGATCCTGAGAGGTGCCAAGCTTTTTAAATCAAACTTTATTGAATATTTTCAAAATTCATTACAATCAATCATTTACATTATAGATATATACATATAAAACTAGAATTCAAATAATTAAAATTTTTATTCTCTCTAAATTCTTACTATTCTTAGCCACAGTTTTTCCTTCTGACAATAAGTGTATAACAAAATGTAATAAAATGTGCGTACGATTTATCTGGGGTAATAATAGAAAAATAACAACGTGAACACTCATATAAACCGAAAGAGCTTGGTGGACTTTGAGCAGTCGAACTTGGCAACAAGCTAAAAATAGCCTTCTGCAAAAACGTGACGCAAACCATAAATACAGGAGCTGATTAGATAGGCTAATTAAAAGAAGGGAAGAAAAAAAAAGAGGAAGAGATAGACAAAATGTGACCTTTTATAAACTAGTATCTTTTTTTATAAGAAAATGTATATGTATTTCTAAGAAAATAAATGAACATGAACATGGAGGTATTTCTAAACATAAACATCTCACAATAACCGAAAGTGTACAGTGTATTGAAAACATAAACACAAAAGACATTTCAGAAAATATCTGTGATGTGGTGTGGTTGATAAGTGTAGGCAGATTAATTGTTCGGTGTGTAGTTAAATGGAGTTGCTTTGTTACCATGAAAATATGCCCTATTAGTAATTGTGATGAAGATGAAACTGATCACCTTTTAATACACTGCTCATGCTCACGCAAAAAGTGTAAAACCTAGGATTAGACAAAAACATAAATGAAAAACAATAGTGTACGGAATTTTTGATTTAAAAAATTTTTTTTAAAAATGTGAACATTTTACATGGTTTATTATCTGTATTTTCAATTATAAAAAATGGAAAACAAGATGCAAAATGATAATCAATCAGTGCCATATCCCTGCTGAGATCATTTTTAGACATATTGTGAGTGAATTAAAAAGACAAAGGACAATGGACAGAAGAATAAAAAATAAGCACCCATAGACTTTATTAAAGATTAAAATTTTTGGTGAAGTGTGAAGTGCCAAGCTTTAATTTTTACTTTTTATTGAATCATTTCATAGCAGGTTACAATCACTCATTCACATTTTACAACATGGACATACACATATCTGGAATAGTCAAAAACACAAATTATAAACTTAATTAAAATCTATCATACATTTACTTATATATCATACATTTACATATATTTACAGAATATTGACATATCACAAAAAGTCCATGGATGTTTATTTCTTGTTCTTGTGTCCATTGAGCTTTGTCTTTTCAATTCACTCGTAATCTGTATAAGAACCGTCTCTGCAGGGATATGGCACTGACTAATAATCATTTTACATCATGTTTTCCAGATTTTATCATTTACGATTCATACAATAAACCAGAAAAAATTCCTTCACATTTTTCGTCTGATTTTTGTCAAAAGATTCCATACATTATTGATTTTTCATTTATGTTTATGTCTAATCCTAGATTTTACATTTTGCGCCATATCTATGCTGACCGTGAGCAGTGTATTAAAATAAGATCAATGGTTTCTTCTTCTGTACGATTATTAACGGGACATTCTGTAGTAGTTACAAAACACACCGTACTGCTAACCTACCTACACTTATTAGCCACATCACCTCTTGAATGTTTTCTGAAATATCCTTTGTGTTTATGTTTTTAATACAACGCTTACTTTCGGTTAGTGTAAGATGTTTGTGTTTAAAAATAGCCCCATGCTCATGTTCAGTTATCTTCTTATACAGTATATACTCTTGTTAGTTAAATTACACCAATCCAGTTTTAAGTTTTTCATGTTTAAATGTAAAATCTCCATATATTAATATGTAAAGCCATGTTTTGTCTAGCTCTTCCTCTTTTTTTCCTCCAGAATGTTATTTCTCCTATCCAATCAGCTCCTCTGTTCACTGCTTGCGACACGTTTTTGCAGAATGCTATTTTAAGTTTGTTGTCCTGCGAGCTCTTTTGGTTTATATAGGAGTGTTCGTGTTGTCACTTCTCTGTTGTTGCCCATATAAATTGCACGCATATTTTATTTAGTTTTATTATACACATTGCTTTACCCCACCCTGCCTTATCCCACACACACATTTACAAATGAGAACAACACCATGGACCACTGCTGAGCCTACCTCTACAGGCCTTTGCACATGTTTACATTGCACATATCACTTTTTATTGCACCCGAAGGTCTCATGTTTACAATGCACGTATACACTTTCTCTTACACATGTATGTATATTGCACTGTTTGTAATTTATGTTTTTTGTGTTTTCCTTATGTCTTGTTTAAAGTATGCCAGAGGTTGCTGGGAGGATTTGCAGAGTGAGAATTTCATTGTATTGTGTAACAGACATACATATAAAGAAATAAATAATATAAATACTGCATTATTTAGCAGAGGACAGTGAGGAAAGACTTAACTATTTTTAAGCACTACATGTGCTTCTGTCATGTTTGAACATGATCAGAATAGTTTTAGGAGAAACAGCTAGACATTCCTGTGAAGGATGTCACCCAGTCTTTCCACTGAATTCATTATTTATTAGATGTTAACATGTGATATGAGAGGTGGAGACATTATTTCAGTATTTTCACTCAACAGACTTTCAACAACTTTCCAAATTGCATTCATCCTCATCATGTTCAATTAATGAGTAGAGAGGCCATGTTGAAACAGGTCACCTGTAAATGAATGTTGTATGACACCAACTCTGTCTAGATTTAATGCATTTGGTTTGGTTTCCCCTTTGGAAATTAAATAACTCAGTTTTGCTCAGTATTGTCAGAGTTTCCATGCAAAAAACTTAACTCAGTGTGTAGTGCAGCAACACACAAATAGCCTACAGTGCTATAGTTGTAGTTTGAGGTGAATCACTGTGCAGCACCTTATGTTTAATCATAACCTAAATACCAAATGAAAACCTGTTTTGGGATAGTCAGTAAAGGAGGAGGCTTTTTTATTCCACTTGTTCACTGGGCTCTGAATAAAATACTTTTATCCTGGACAGGAAATCTGCTTGTCCAGAGTGACCCAGACCTACTGATTAGGGACTCAACTGAGTCGATAAGTAGTGATATAGAAGTAGATGACCATGTAACCCTGGCCTGTAGTCACCAAATCATTTTTCTCAAAAGAAATACAGAAGACACGTCCAATTTAAACATTCAGTAAGAAAACCTGTACACAGTAAATGCTTCACATTTGATGGTACTCCAGCAAAACAAACCTGAATGAGTTTGTCAAAATTGGAATAACTACATTTTCCATTGTTGATCATATCTTATCTAGTAAACAATTATATGAATAGTTTCAGGTCTAACAGGCTGCTGAAACATCCACCTACCTGTACTGTAGCTATAGGGAGGTATTGCTTTCAGGAAGCTTTTATATGTACCATGTGAATCTGAATCATCAAACAAACAAGGGAGAGACTCAGACACCTGCCCTCTTTCAGATGTCTGTTGTATGGTATTTTAACAAGATCATACAGGTAGGATTTGGTCTTCATAGTTCAAGATTTGTAATTTGTAAATTTTCAAATTAGTTGCTTTGCTTTTAGACATGACAATGTTTGGAAGATTTTTTGGTGGTTGCTATTGTGCTGATGTTTGTCCAGACATAAATATCAAAGTAGACATTGAGATAGTGTTAGAGGAGAAAATGGATTATTTACAACCCCTGGCTTAGTGAAGGAATCTTTGTGCTGTAGCATTGTTGAAGACAGCGATGTGAAAGAAAATGGGTATAGTAACCCGTTCAGCAATGCCCTTATTTATGTATGTTCATTTAGAGGTTGTCACAAGTTTTTTATATGCAAATATTACTTTACTATGTTGGAGGCTGTCACACCCACAAAACCCGCATAGTGTTTCTATGACTTCAAAAGCCATCTAACATTCTTTTGACAATTACATGGTATTATTATTATTATTATTATTATTATTATTATTATTATTATTATTATTATTCAAGGATTACATTTCAACAAGTATCTAAGTTCCACAGAGTAAACCATACTTGTCTCAGTCTCACATCTCTGAAAATCTTTTACCCCAAAAGCTTTAAGCCACAGCACACTAAATACAGTACATAAATGAGACAGAATAAGTCTTCAAATAATAGGCCAAGGTTTGTTTGTTTGTTTGTTTCATTGAAAACTGCTGCATAACTATAATGTCTTGCAATGCACTAATAAGTACAGACACAGATTCGCTGTTGTGAATACCAAAACTAGACCTGTTGCCGAGCACAAACAAGGTATAAACAAGGAGAAACAGATCCTATTGCATCCATCCTTTCTGGTAAAGCATTGTGCGCCCTGCCTCAGCCTCTGGGAAATCATCAGGCGATACGAAGCAGAGACAGCAAAACAGAAACTGAGAACTTTCAGAACCCGGCATGAAACATGGCTTTGAGAGGAAATTTTAATTGACTCATGGAACAGTGACATACTATATGTTATAAAATAAATAAATAAAATAAATACTGCAATATTTAGCAGAAGACAGAGAGTAAAAAACCATCTTTAGGCACAGCGTGTACTTCTGTCCAAGGTGTTTGGTGAATATTTGAGAGGTTTATGGCACAAAATGTTTGAATTCAAAATTAAACCAGCACAAGTCAATATTATCAAAACATGGCTTAGTGCTATCTTACGTTTAATCAGAAAGCAAATGTTTAATATTTCACAATTTCAATGCTTATCTTGGTGGTCCACTTTTTTTTTTTTAATTAATAAAAAAAAAGATGAAAATTCCTGTAAAGGATTCCACTCAGTCATTTGCATTGAACTCATTACTTGTTGGTTGTTAAAATAGAATGATATGAGAAGTGCAGACATTTCAGTATCTTTACTCAATTGACTTTCTAAACATTTTTTGTTTGTTTGTTTTTTATTTTAATTGCATTCATTTTCCTAATGTTCCATTAATAAGTAGGCCAAGGTGATGTCTGGGTCACCTAAATGTGGCATGACAACAGCTTTAGTTTTGGTTTTCCCTTTTGAAATTTAAAATATATTGAAATTCTAAAAATAAATAAATAAATTAATTTATTTATTTATTAAAAAATTATCAAATTATCAAATAATAATTACAGTGTGTTCTCTGAATGCCAAAATACCACAGTGTTACCTAGTAAATGATACAGATGCTTTATCTTCTATCATGCTCTCTGTACAGGAGCTGTCTCCTGACCTCAGTGGTGACTAAGCTGCCAACTTCCAGTTGAAGAGATGAACTGGTTATCCCTGGAGGCCCTACTCAGCGGCGTGAACAAATACTCCACCGTTTTTGGTCGCGTCTGGCTCTCTGTGGTCTTTATCTTCCGTATGCTGGTGTTTGTGGTGGCCGTGCAGCCAGTTTGGGGAGACGATTCAAAAGATTTTGTGTGCAACACAGCTCAGCCGGGTTGCACCAACGTGTGCTATGACCACACTTTCCCCATCTCTCATATCCGATTGTGGGCCCTTCAGCTCATTTTAATAACCTGCCCATCTCTCATGGTGATGGGCCATGTCAAGTTCCGTGAAAAGAAGAATCAAGATAATGTCATCATTCAGAAAGGCAAAAATCTGTATGAAAACCCGGGAAGGAAGCGTGGTGGCCTCTGGTGGACCTACTTGTTTAGTCTGATAATTAAAGCAGCCATTGATACTGGCTTCCTCTGCATCCTGTACTATCTCTATAAAGGATTTGACTTGCCCACTCTGACGAAATGTAGTCTTGATCCTTGCCCTAATGTGGTGGACTGCTACCTGTCCCGTCCTACAGAAAAGAAGATCTTCATTATTTTCATGGTTGCCTCCTCTGCCCTGTGTATCCTCATGTGCATCATTGAGATGGGCTACCTGGTGTGTAAGCGCTGTAGCAAGGTGCTTCATGAACACATAGAGAAAAACCATGGGCGATTTGAGCAGCATGAACTGAGGGCTAATTCCCAATCAAGGTGTGAGTGTAGAGTGGATCCTACTGCAATCTCCACTCACAGCCTCAGCAAACCGAAAAAATACATGGCTGCAAGTCAAATCTGTTAGTGCCACTGCTGTGTCTGGAATCCTTTACACATGAGAGACAGTGATTTCAGGAACTGTAGTCATACAGTTGACTTAATGTGAAACACGGTAAAGGTGTTGCATGCTTCACAGTCATATGAACTGCAAAAAATCCTGTACAATAATCAAAGAAGGTGTCATTATATTGGAAAATATCTGCCGTCTTAGTTTTGTCTGTTTAACTGGGATTAAAGGGCCTAAGGATCATTAAGACCATCATTTTAGCAAATACTGTGAAGAGACATCTTCTTTTGCCATATACTGTATGTAAATTTTATTTTTTTAAAAAGAGTTTAAAATTTTTATGTTTTAGTATTTATGAGCTTCCATGTAGGCTTCAGTAGAATGGTCTTGTTATTAAAGCCAAATACTGTCCTCTGGTGGACAAATATAAATATTACAGGAAACTTTCACAAACATTTCAGAAGTGAGTATTGATTCACTACTAGAATAACATCAATATAATACAACAAATATTTTCATTTTCCAGATTATTGATATCTTATGAGATGAATAAATGAATACAAACCTTCCTCACACCCCAGGTGTTTCAAGGATTTGTTCAATTCCTAAATGTATACACTGGATTCAGTTTAAGAAGCCACCGCTTAGTCAACCGAAGTGTGCTGGTGAAATTAATGGGTGTAATAGGAGTTTCAAATATCATGGTGCATGGTGAGTTTTGGTCAATTTAATCCTAGCGTTCAACAAAGATGTAGCCAACTTGATTTTAAGAAAAAACAGTGGAAAAGCCAAAAACATGTCTGCACTGCTCCAGATCTGCCCGAAACACATCATTCGAAGTCCAGATTTACTTCCGTAATTTCTCTACGTCACAAAGTACACCATCAGCATAATCCCGCCCAAAGGCAGCTATGAAGAAAGAAGGTGAGGCTTCAGTGAATTCAGGCGCCATGTCGTGGAGACGCTGTGTTTCGGTGCGCAAGCAAAACCTCTTTGTTTAGCTTTTCTGAAAACAGACGAAATCAGTGGTTACTCCTGAGCAGTACAACCCGAATGGTTGCTTGTGCACAGTGCATTTTACGGAGGACAGCTTCCTGAACCTCAGACGTTCGGAATTTACAAGATAAGAGAGTTATAAAATAAAAACTTACCACTGTGAAACGTTCTGTTCAAGTCGTGTTTGCAAACTTGCTTCCGCTTGATCATCCGCGTTTTCTGAATCTGACTCGGGCTCGAACTGATACGGTAAAACCGACGACATGTTGCTTAGGAGCTTTAGAAGCTTGGGAGGCTAAAGCTAACCAAAGGGGTGTTACATTTTTGATACACTTGTGAGGCTTTCGGCCAATCACAATGCAACAGGTCAGCTGGCCAAACAGAGTGCTCTGGGCTTTTCGGATAAAACAATAATAACCTTGTTCTTTTTAGACAGCAAAGGCTTTTTCCTGGCACGCCTCCCATGATGGTCAAAATCTTTCTGATTGTAGAAGCATGCATGTTGACACAAACAGTTGCAAGACATACTAGGAGATCCTGTTCTTGGAGACTTCTTTTTGCATCAGATGGTCTGCTCTTGGGCTGAATTTGCTGAGACGGCCAGTCCTGGACAAATTGGCAGTCTTTTGAAATCTGTGCCATTTGTACAGTAGATGATTTTTCTTACAGTGGAATGATGTATTTCAAATAATTTGGAGATCTTTTTAAATCCCTTGTCAGACTCATAGGCATCCACAACCTTTTTTTCTGAAGGCCTTACAGAACACTTTAGATCTTGGCATGATGACACCACACACCTCAATAGAAAAGGGAACACCAGACACTAGATATGAGAGGGGTATAAATAAGACAGATTCCACCTGATCTCCCTAAGCAGGTTCTAATCACTGGCACCCAATCTTGAACACCTGATTCTAATTTTATGGATTTGAAGGTGTGATAAATGTAGGGGTGTACTTACTTTTTCCATGTGCCTACCATGCTTTTTTTGTGTTCATTTAAATTGTGAAAATTACTGCAAAATGTCAATTTTATGTGACATTTGATAGAGTATATCCCCTTTATTAATAGGCACTGTTTCAAGGAGGACAAAATAATGTTTGATGTCCAAAAAAAAAAAAAAAAGCCAACAATTTCCATGGGGTGTACTTATTTTTTCACATGACTGTATATATATAAAATATGTTGGGGGTCTGATTCCTGCCTTCGCCCGATGTGCGCCTGCACATGCCTTAATCTGAGTTCAGTTTTAGAGTTAAACGACAACGTCTATGGAGCAAATCCAAATTATAGACTGAAAATAAATTATTAACTTAAAATAAATATTTTAAGTATAGCTTTAGCATATCCTTAATGACTTCACACCATTATCATGGATGCATTACCATTGTGCATTTGCTAGTTCTATAGTATACCCTGAGATGGTTAAACATGTTTTCTTTGATTCAGTGTTGATGCTAACACACCCTTGTGTGGCCCTCACTTTTTGCTCCCATTGGGGTCTTCACAAGGTCAAATTGACCCAGTACATAACTGGGGGTCTATAACTCCCTCATACAATATTGATCACAAATCTGTGTAATATTTGAAATCTATCTCTGCAAGATCACTTTTAACAATGAAAGTGTCGTCTGTTTTTGTGTGATACAAGTGTAACGAATCAATCATTACTCGCATCATTCTTTTCCACCAGAATAATGTAATGGATCAACTTTAAACATGAAAAACAAAACAGAAGCGCACGCTTGGATTCAAAGCACCTTTTTAAAGGAGTTTTAAAGCGTGCCCACCTTATCTACCAGAATATGTAGTAAATCAGATGAATCTGCAACGTTTAAAAATATTCTCCACCAGTTACAATTTATGTAACGAATTAAAAGATGTTTAACTGTATTCTCCAATTTATGTAAGGAATCAGCTCGAATGGCATGAAACATATCTATATATCGAATCAACGCGTGTTGTGACCAGTTATAAATATACATCAGCCATGAAAGGGAATTCATGTATGTGCACATATACATATAGATAATTAACTACAACGGATTATAATTAATTATGACTATGTATGTGGTCTAGATCAGCTTTTAGGATTAGCTGTAGTCTAGTTTAGAATCATGAACTCTAACGAGGGAGTTTATCCTTCTGGCCAGGAAGGATTAACAAAGGAAGTTTGTTATTAAAGATAGAGCGGGTAAGCGAGCTCTTATGCAACATAGAATTGACTCATCATGTGACCAAAACAGAGACAATCAAGCATGGGATAATAGATTTTAATAACTACGTGTAACTATGGATACACACAACTAACTCTAAGCAAACCATACATATGTACATCTATATACAAGAAGAGAGAGAGATTAGAGAGAAAGTAATGAAATGAAAAGGGTATCAGACAAAAATAACAATTAATTAGCCTTTTTCAAAACCAGCAACAAACTTAAATCTCCTGTAAACATGGGTACAATCTTAATGCAGATATAGATCCATTAACTATACTTGCATGGCTTCGGGTTTGAAAGTTCCCGCGAGGTCGTGTCGAGTTTGCTAGTTCGTCGTGCCGTTTGAAAAGGCGTGGGCTGTGAGGCGGTTGCATCCTTTGTCCAGGAGAGAGAGAGAGATTCTGGCTTCCTCTTCCCGGGGCACATGGCCCCGGGGAAGAGAAACCGGAAGGAGTGTAGAAGTGAAGTTGAAGAGTGTGAGAGTAAGAGTGTGAAAAAAAAATTTTCAAAGCGTACAATACATATATACAAAATACATACAAAATTCGATGGACTTATGAAAATATTAAAAGGTGAAACATGGTTACAGACATTTAAAATAATATCCTCAGTTAAGCTATCTAAAATCATTATGGTTAGGTTACATAAACACACAATATATGCAAATAAGATAACATCACACTATTTGGGCATCGAATAATTACATATAATTACGTTACATTCAAAAGAGATTTTCCCATTGTGTGTGTGCGCGTGTGTGTGTGTGTTTTGTGTGTGTGTGTGTGTGTGTGTGTGTGTGTGTGTTTCTGAAGAGGGGAGTCGTGTCCCCTGTTGCATTCCGATGGGATCTGGTGAAGACCAGAGGGGGGTTACATATAAGGATTCACAGCTCAAGGAAACAGAGAAACTTCTTTGCCAAATCCAGGCTGATTCAGAAATCAGTCTGATACGTTCAGACGTTACTCAAGCAATGAATCAACATAATCAACATATTTGTAGCATAAATTAAGTGAAACAATGTTTTCATGACTATATTGAATAGCTATTGAACTTGTGTTTAATTGTTACTCTAAAGTTTTATCTCTACCTGTTGAGTAGTATTGGCTATGATGACTATAGATAACAAATAGAAAACACAAGAAAATCAGGTTAGCATTTAAAAAAAAAAAATTTCATTAATGCTTAGACAAAAATGGAAACTGGTTAATCAAACCCTCCTGAACTCAGTTTCTTCCTCATGGTGTGTTAGTTTCAACTGTACCTGCTGCAATCACTTTGAAATCTTAACAGCAAAATTGCACCTTGAGATGCACCTGTTATCAGTTTATTTGGCATTACAACAACACCAGATTGTTAATTATACAGATTTAACAGGTTCAGACTGTTGGCTAGAGTGTGTTTGCTTGTGTGAGGAAAGCACCAAAATTTCAACTGAAGCAGAATTTGTACATTGTAAGTATATGTGAAACCAATGAGAAATGCTTATATTGTGTTAAAAGAAAAGACACTTGAGACATGAGTGTTGAACAAAAAAGATACTTTATTGATCATTTAAAAGCAAAAAAAAAAAAAAAAACATAAAATACAGCTATTATAAACCTATATTAACTTATACATTTATTAAGTTAGGTTATTATTTACAGATATTGGTACAGTAAACAGTAATTCTCATAATCGTCAACGTGACATTTTTCCGTTAGGTGATGTTTACAATTTATGGAAGGAGTCTTGGTTACAAGTGCTCTCAATCTCAGTTACACTTTCTGAACTATAAACCATTAAATTGTAAGACGTTTTGTTAATTGATAAAATAATCATTGTTATGGTTGGCAAATAGCTCTGGTATAAGCAGAGTTACACCCTCTAGACTATGAGGGGTTGGGTATGGGGGCATTGGTTAGGGGTCATGCATTAATTTTGTCTGTGAGTTATTACTTAATCTTAAAATACTTAATCTAAAAAACTTGATATATACATATATACATATTTACATAAATACACCATACTTCAATGCTGATTTGATTAACCTACACATTTTATCCTTATAAATTTGATGAATTAATTAATTAACCTACACATTTTATCCATGTAAATTTTATTAATGTACATTATTAACTATAAATTAACTTTTAAAAAAAAAAGACTAATGCTGGAGTCTAGAGCCTACAGGTGAAATACTTAGTGCAAATAAAATAACAATAATATTAATAACAACAACAACAACAATAATAATAATAATAATAATAATAATAATAATAATAATAATAATAATAATATAAGAGTAATGCTGGGATTTAGGTATTAAATACTTACCACTGATACTTACTACACATTTTACGATGAGTTGGTGACTACGAGGTGGTGAGTATGAGGTGGTGAGTATGAGGTGATGAATATGAGGTTTTTAATTTCATAGCTCTCTCACATATATTGAGATCAGACTCGATAGGATTCGGACAGGCCTCCTGATAAATTCTTCCTCCTCAACAGGATCCACACGCTGCCTTCTACTAGGAGGGGCTTCTTCGTTGTCCTCTTCATCCCTCCTCCTCCGGCTTTGGACAGGAATCAACACATGGCCTACAACATAAGGTTGACCAACCACACAGTCAGCTATGTTGACACTGACGTGAGGACGGGACGCAGGAGTAACAGAGGGGGGTGGGCTCGTCGCAGTGGATGGTCTTCTTATAGGAGATAGCGTCCTCACAGGGGTTGGCCTTCTTGTAGGAGATGGCATCCTCACAGGGGTTGATCTTCTTATAGGAGATAGCCTCCTCACAGGGGTTGGTCTTCTTGTAGGAGATGGCATCCTCACAGGGGTTGATCTTCTTATAGGAGATAGCCTCCTCACAGGGGTTGGTCTTCTTGTAGGAGATGGCGTCCTCACAGGGGTTTGTCTTCTTGTAGGAGATGGCCTCCTCACTGGGGTTGGTCTAATTATAGGGGATGTTGTTCTTAAAAGGGATGAGAATCTCAATGGAGATGGGCTTCTCAAAGGGGGTGTGACTCTCAAAGGGGATGGGCTGCTTAATGGAGATTGCCTTAGGAAAGGGGATGTGATCCTCAGAGCAGATAGGCTTGGTAAAGCGGATGGGCTTCTCAAAGGGGGTGGGCTTCTAAAAGGCACCTCCTCATTCTCATCACCACCATCTTGCTCCTCCTCATGCTGATCAGGCATGTGGACATCATCCTCGTAGTCGCTCAGCTCAGTGTTGTAATAGAGCTCGTCAGCAGGAAACTGTGGGTCAAACTCCCTCCGTCTTCCTGTGTCAAAAGAGATGAACAGACAGTTAGACACATCTGCATGTCTCATAAAAGGAACCAGAAAATCCTCACTCTAAACAGTCCTTTGTACAAAATGTATTTACACAAATTAACTATAAATTACTGTCATCTTCTTATAACGGTGCATACATCCTCAGTGTTTATGTTTTAGCTGAATGTAGAGGTGTTAGATACAGGTGTTACGGTGTCACAACTCACTGTTAGTCACGGTAACTTTTTTTCCCCCAAAAAAAACAGAATAAAATACTGTCTAATTGCTGTCTATATTGTTTTTTTTTTTTTTTTTTTAAACTGATCGCTAATGGTCCCTTTATAATATCCCTTTTGTGTCCATCTGTGGCTCGCCAAAAGCTCTTCCCACCCTCTTTCTCCTAAATCACACAACTCCTAACTTTATTACACACGACGGCTATGAAGAACAAAGCATCACTGACCAGAATTAAACCAAACAACTTTATATTTTTGCCTAAGCAGCACTGCACACTGGTCAGATTTATTATTATTTATTTATTTTTTGCCTTTCCTCACAGCAGCTCTCTCTCTCTCTCTCTCTCTCTCTCTCTCTCTCTCTCTCTTTCTGCTTATAACACCTTGACCAACACTTTTCGTTCTCAAAAATATCTTAGAAACAAGAACAATTAGGAAATTTCATCGGTTTGTTTGCTTTCGTTAGATATACATAAAGTTGTGCAAAGACAATTCTGTGCAAAGAATAAATATTTCCTTCAGCTTTCACCACAGGCTTGTGTGATTTTAAAACCGATTAAATACCATGATCCCGACCATAAAACCAGTTTTAAACTTAGTTATCACACTCTGAACATTTCTAGAAATGTTTCACTAAATGTTTTAACTCTGTCACCTATTGTAACACTGCTTGTAATTTAATTTGTGCCCACTTTAACACATTTTTCTTTCCTATTAGTTGTACAGCAGTTGCTGAAACACACAGATGAACAGCTAGATAATAAGCTAGGACACATTTCATGTTATTGTGAGTATTTTTTTACCAGTTTTAACACGGTTATTACTTTCTGGAGTCTCTATACACTGTTTGTAGCCCGATAAAAATCACAAAAACCCTGAACACTGAAAAACAATTATTTAGCAATATTAGCTATGCTAACTAGCCGGCTAGCTAATCTTAGCTCCGCTAATGTTCCTCCTCAGCGTAACTACTCGACTTTACTAAACTTTAAGAAAAAATGTCGGACTTTTCTAACAAGATAGCAAACACAAAACAAGCGCTAACAAGTCCGCTAACATTAGGCTAATTATTAGTTTTCCTAAACCATTAGCCGAATGGTTCATTTCTGTCCATATTAACAGCCTTGTGTAGGTCTACAATCTTGTCCCTGACATCCTTGGACAGCTCTTTGGTCTTGGCCATGGTGGAGAGTTTGGAATCTGATTGATTGATTGCTTCTGTGGACAGGTGTCTTTTTACAGGTAACAAACTGAGATTAGGAGCACTCCCTTTAAGAGAGTGCTCCTAATCTCAGCTCATTACCTGTGTAAAAGACACCTGGGAGCCAGAAATCTTGCTGACTGATAGGGGATCAAATACTTATTTCCCTCATTAAAATGCAAATGAATTTATAACTTTTTTGAAATGTGTTTTTCTGGATTTTTTTTGTTGTTATTCTGTCTCTCACTGTTAAAATACACCTACCATTAAAATTATAGACTGATCATTTCTTTATCAGTGGGCAGACATCAATCAAATACTTTTTCCCCCACTGTGTGTGTGTGTGTGTGTGTGTGTGTGTGTGTGTATATATATATATATATATATATATATATATATATATATATATATATATATATATATATATATAATAGTTGCACTCAAAATTATTCAAACAGAATAGAAACATCCCTAAACAAGATCCAGGATGTCAGCAGTGCTGTGTGGACTGAGCTCTCAGCAGCATGGCCTTGTATGCTAAACCAGTTGTCAACCATGTAATGGTGTAAATGCTGTTTGGTGTAAAGGCTTTCCCTGATGAGAAACAGCTCAGGACACAAAAAGCTGATTGCTATTCCTGAATTAAATGTGTTCATTCAGCCCTTGTTCTTTTTTTCTGAAAAAAACTTGGAGGCAGAAGAAGAATTAAGTTATAATGCATGAAGTGTACACATTCGCTTAATAGATACCAGGCCAATTATCAAACATATCAAACACGAAACACTCTAAATTCAATAAAAAAAAATAATACTCACAACACAGTGGATGAGAGAAGCAAAAATCTGATTTATTGCCCAGAAACAGCTAATTTAAATTAATTTTTTTCAGGAAGCATGCTAAAATGAAGCATGCACCACAGGTCTAGCTGTCTTTTTAATCAGATGCTCTTTGCACATAAGGTATTTAATTGCCCTATATAGTCACATTGTGTTTTTGCTGAAAGACACATTCCTTCTTTGCCTTCTTTGTAAACCATATTAAATTAGTGAATTATTATGCTTATTTGTGCCTACAGGTCTGTGACTTTTCTGCTCCATCTTTCACTTTTCACATCATTAAGAGCTGTTCATGACATTTATGGATTGCTTAATGATTATCAGTTTGATCAAGAACATGTTCAAACAAAAAAGTAGTCAAAATAAAGGCCAAAATTGGGATGAAAATATTCATAAATACTGCTCCAGTGTATAATTTAGGTGACCTATATTGTATTTAACCTATAGTATACAGGACCTTGACATGGATAAAGCGGTTACTCCAAATGAATGAGTGCTGACTTTCCATTGAGGTGTGTCTACTGTATATGTATGACTCATAGTTCCGGGTTTCAGAGTTTTTCCGTGATTTTAACCAATGAGAGTAGGAAAATAAGATACGTTTCATGACAATCACTAAAATGGACCAATTCGCCTCGAGAGGCGGGACTAAAGAAATCAAACGTTGTTGCTCAACCCGAAGTTCCTGCATACAGCGAAATGAGTTTTTACGGAAAGGTAATGTAGCTTCCGGGTTTTTAAATGTTTATGTGATTATTATTTGGATTCTGCTTTTGTCCGTCTAATTTTTAGGAGTGCTTGTTGACTCAAAAAGAGCTATATATCTGTTTAAAACAATCCCGGAACTAAACTTAAACTAAGATAGTATATTCAGAGCTTACTGTGCTTATGCTAACGCAGCAGGCAGATATTTAACGAAATCGTTATCTAGTGTTCAAGTGTGTGTACAGGGTACATAGAGATGTATTTGTATCTAATATATATCAATCTGTTTTATTATTTTTATTATTATTTAAAATGGTTCATAAACAGCGACTGAGTAAATCGCATGTCACTGATTACTAACTGGAAATGTTTCATAAATTAGTCATTTCTCTATAGTATACGTTGAAAACAATGCTGAATAAACTGCATGCATAAGACAGTGAAATAGATTTTATTTCGTTTGTATTCACAGGGCTATCCAGGAGCAGGGGGTAACATTCCCAGACAGCATCCTCCTCCAGGTAACCCCTATGGAGGTGGTGCACCCCCAGGTGGTCCTGTAGGAAGGCCGTATGGGAGTCCGGCTCCACCCGGGGGTCCGCAGTACGGTGGTGCACCAGGAGGCCAGTACGGAGGACCATATGGGTGTTATGGTGGTGGTCCCGGAGCCCCTGGAGCTCCTTATGGAGGTGGCCAAGCCCCAGGAGCCCCTTATGGAGGATATGGCCAACCTCAGGGTGGACCATATGGCCAGCATATTCCTGGAGGTGAGAAAACACTTTTTCTTTTTTTTTTTGTCTGTTTAGACGGCAGTCCAATTCATCACTATGTAGCTGAATTTTATTGGTGTCATACACCAGGTCTTAACCGGGTCTTGACTTTACTTCCCCCCCCCCCTTTACTGTTGACATCAATTTGGATTGATCTGTATGTAATAGTGCTTATCAGTGGACAGTGTGGTACCGTATGGTTACTTTTTCAGAACTATCCATGCTCTGGTTGTGTACCTGTGACAGTTTTGTATTGCATGATCACACACATGACATTAGAAAGAGTTCTCTGGTGACTGGACATGAAGAGGAAAGCGGAGTACCCGGAATAAACCCCTAAACTATGCATCAAGTTCCGTGCACACAGGGCGGAAGCGGGAATTGAACCCCCAACCCTGGAGATGTGAGGCAAACGTGCTAATCACTAAGCCACCTGCCCCCCTGATCACCTGGTTACCCCCTTGATCACAAGGTTAAGATTGCAAATTCATACACACACTGCTGCAGCATTTCCACTAGGTGTTTATTGCCTCAAGTCTGTGAATAAAACACAGGAAACAAAAATTGACAAGGTTCTGCAGACAGGTTTATTTTACTTACTGCAGCTGTGTCTTATATCCCTTACTGTAACAATATAGTACAGGTTGTACCTATAATGGAATTAGAAAGCTGGATGTGATAATGTCAAATGACTGTGTGTGTGTGCGCATCATAGTGATTTTATTTACAGCCGTGGCCAAAAGTTTTGAGAATGACACAAATATTAATTTTCACAAAGTCTGCTGCTTCAGTGTTTTTAGATCTTTTTGTCAGATGTTACTAACTGTTACTGAAGTATAATCACAAGCATTTCATAAGTGTCAATGGCTTTTATTGACAATTACATGAAGTTTATGCAAAGAGTCAATATTTGCAGTGTTGACCCTTCTTTTTCAAGACCTCTGCAGTTCGCCCTGGCATGCTGTCAATCAACTTCTGGGCCACATCCTGACTGATGGCAGCCCATTCTTGCATAATCAATGCTTGGAGTTTGTGGGGTTTTTTTTGTCCACCCGCCTCTTGAGGATTGACCACAAATTCTCAATGGGATTAAGGTCTAGGGAGTTTCCTGGCCATGGACTCAAAATGTCAATGTTTTGTTCCCCGAGCCACTTCATTATCACTTTTGCCTTGTGGCAAGGTGCCCCATCATGCTGGAAAAGGCATTGTTTGTCACCAAACTGTTCTTGTATGGTTGGGAGAAGTTGGTCTCTGACGATGTTTTTGTACCATTCTTTATTCATGGCTGTGTTCTTAGGCAAAATTGTGAGTGAGCCCACTCCCTTGGCTGAGAAGCAACCCTACACATGAGTGGTCTCAGGATGCTTTACTGTTGGCATGACACAGGACTGATGGTAGCGCTCACCTTTTCTTCTCCGGACAAGCTTTTTTCCAGATGCCCCAAACAATCGGAAAGGGGATTCATCAGAGAAAATGACATTACTCCAGTCCTCAGCAGTCCAATCCCTGTACTTTTTGCAGAATAGCAATCTGTCTATGATGTTTTTCCAGGAGAGAAGTGGCTTCTTTGCTGCCCTTCTTGACACCAGGTCATCCTCCAAAAGTCTTCGCCTTACTGTGCGTGCAGACGCACTCACACCTGCCTGCTGCCATTCCTGAGCAAGCTCTGCACTGGTGGTGCCCCAATCCCGCAGCTGAATCAACTTTAGGAGACGGTCCTGGCGCTTGCTGGACTTTCTTGGGCGCCCTGAAGCCTTCTTCACAACAGTTGAACCTCTCTCCTTGAAGGTCTTGATGATCCGATAAATGGTTGATTTAGGTACAATCTTACTAGCAGCAATATCCTTGCCTGTGAATCCCTTTTTGTGCAAAGCAATGATGGCTGCACGTGTTTCCTTGCAGGCAACCATAGTTAACAGAGGAAGAACAATAATTTCAAGCACCACCCTCCTTTTAAAGCTTCCAGTCTGTTATTCTAACTCAATCACCATGACAGAGTAATCTCCAGCCTTGTCCTCGTTAACACTCTCACCTGTGTTAACGAGAGAATCACTGACATGATGTCAGCTGGTCCTTTTGTGGAAGGGCTGAAATGCAGTGGACATGTTTTTTTGGGATTAAGTTCATTTTCATGGCAAAGAGGGTCTTTGAAATTAATTGCAATTCATCTGATCACTCTTCATAACATTCTGGAGTATATGCAAATTGCCATCATAAAAACTGAGGCAGCAGACTTTGTAAAAATTAATATTTGTGTCATTCTCAAAACTTTTGGCCAGTGTGAAGTGTGTGATAATGTTCCCCATGGGGCCTAAATTACTGGATGCCTAAAACGGAGTAATTATTCCTAAGGGGCTACAGCAAATCTGTTTCATCCCAAAGTGAAATATTACAATATGATAGTGATACAGTCTGATAATTCCCTGACAGTATCTGTTTTTATCATGGACACAAGTAGCTTCTTCTACTTCAGCCGAAAGGTAAACCTATTGTAGGGTGGTTATTTTTCCTTACTCTTTAATGCTGCTTCATCTATGGTGCTGTATCCGCTATTTCTCAGACTTTAATATACCACTTGAGAGTATATTGATTTTCAGTGCTATGTGACAGTGTTTCATATAGTTTTTATGCTCTAGGTAACATCCCACCAGGGGTTAACCCCGAAGCATATCAGTGGTTTCAGACTGTTGACACCGATCGCAGTGGCTACATCAACCTGAAGGAGCTAAAGCAGGCCCTGCTCAACTCCAACAACTCAGCATTCAATGATGAAACCTGCCTGATGATGATCAGTCAGTACCTTTAACACAGCTTAAATCTTGTTCTCTATTGATCAGGCATTTCTGTTGTTGAATGCATGACTTCAGTTAAGTACATTGATAGTGAATGTAGATGATTTAGTGAGTCGTGCAGTGACATACATTCCACATATTGGAATCCAGATATTGAAAAAGCATTAAGAGACTGTATGCTTTGCAGATATGTTCGACAAGACCAAAACTGGCCGCATTGACGTTTACGGCTTCTCAGCTCTCTGGGTGTTTTTGCAGCAGTGGCGGACAATATTTCACCAGTTTGACCGTGACCGCTCAGGTTCCATCAACAGCAATGAGCTGCATCAAGGTTAGTCAGACAGAGGAAAAAAAAACTGGTGCTTCTGTCAGCCTATTCATGTACATGTATTCAGTTGGATGAAATATCAGACAGTACAGGTTCTCCAGACTCAATAAAACTTTCTTATTAAAACATATTAAAGCAGGCCTTCGACCTGCCAACCTTTACACATTTTGTGTAGGAACTCTGCATTTTAATATCGGAGTATCCTGCTGTCACTCAAAAATACAACTAAAGTGTCTTCTTCAAAAGTCTTCCCAGAAAAGTGGAGGTTATTATAATAGCAAAGGGGGATGAAATCTCTAATGGCATGTTCAAAAAAACACACATGGCTGTAATGATTAGGTGTCCACAAACTTTTGGCCATTTATTGTGTTAAGTATATAACTCAGAACATTTCCTAAAAGCTTCAGACTGTGACACAGGGATTCCACAGGATCGGGAAATAAAGCCAGTGGTGCCAGCTTGAAGTTTTTATATTAATGTGGAGCTTCAAAAGACACTTCGCTGAAGTTTGTGGGGAGGATTTCCGAGTTTCAGCAAATTTCCCACCACAGCTACAACTTGCAAGCAGCCCATGTTTGGGCATTGCTGCTGCTCCATATAGATCACACAGTCTGTGCGCTGTGCACAGGGCAGCATATCTCTGAAGGTTCCCCAAAAAAAGAATTATTTAAGCATTTTTAAACATTTTAACTCGTAGCTTCATTGCACCTGTTTATTGTCCTATATGATAGTTCTCATGTGCTACTGATTAAGGAAAATACCAGTACAAGATCATATCTTTAGCAACAGATTTTAGTGACTAAATCTGTCCTTTCCTTTCATTTTACCACCTTTATGGAATCCATAATTTAAAGCCATCTTTCTTTATGCATAATAGTTGTGACTAGCTTTGCGTATAGGCATTTATAATGCACTATGTATGCAATGCTTTTTTCCTTTCTTAATAATTTCTTATGAGAATTTTATACAGTGGTTACTCAACCAGTGATGAATTAAGCTTAAACACTGGCCTGCATTCATTTGACCAAGCCTATATTTTTCAATCATGGTAATGGGATTATTTATCAAAATACCCACACAAGACTTACCTGGAACCTGTATGATCTGTCCAAATGCTTCCAGAACACAAAAATCTGGTGTGTCAGAGTACTCATTTACATATTGTAGGCTTTCATAATATCAATATTGTAATGTCTAGATCTGCTATAAAATTGAACAAACAATATACATTAAGGCTGCATAATATATACATAATGACAGTAAAGATAATTTTTTTTTTTTTTTAAAGAAAAAGAGACTAACAATCATGATAATTTGACATTTTGCAGAACTTAGTCTTTATGAACCTTCCTGTACTCTGTATTTTCATCTTCATTTATTATTCAGCCATTTTTATATGACCATCATACTATGAATCTCATTTCTTCCCTCAGCACTCTCTCAACTGGGTTATAACCTGAGCCCGCAGTTCATTCAGAACCTGGTGAACCGTCACTGTGTCCGTGGCATGAGTAATGCCCTCCAGCTTGACTCCTTTATCCAGGTGTGCACTCAACTGCAAAGCATGACCCAGGCCTTCCGTGAGAAGGACACCGGCATGACCGGCAGCGTACGCATGAGCTATGAGGACTTTCTGTCCTGCACCATCACACGGCTCATGTGAAGATTTACGTTCCATCAGATGGCAGTTTGATCCCTTCACTGGTAAAGGATGACTGCTTTTTCATGCCAAAGACCACTCCAGATGTTCCTTCATAACTGTGCCTTTCACTGCAGTTTACCTCCCTCACCCTAAATGCTCTGTACACATGCACTCCTATTTCTTGCGTTCCTTGTTGTTTGTTTCAATTTTAAAGTGCAAGTTGAAGGAACAACTAACAAGTAGTGTTTAGTTACCTGTGCCATAATTGTGTATGTAATGCCTAAAAAAAGAAATTTGGAGGAGAACCAGTTCACTCAGGGAGTGAAGTTGCATTATTATATCTGCTGCCACTCGTGTATTTTGTAGGGCTTTATTTTATTAACTATATTATTTTATATTGTAACTGCATTCAGCTAAAACTCTTTAGTTTCTAAGTTACTTATAAATATAAAGTTGTTATAATTGATATTATGCAGTTTAATATTGATTTAGTGTGAGAGACTGATACACATTTGATTTGATAGACATTTGATAAACGTTGCATGAGTGGATTGTATCTTTTAAATTCTGATAATTTAATGAAAACTGGCTAAACATAATAATTTGCTTTAGTAGTAGATTCCATAAAGATACTGCATCTTTTCAAATCAATTTGAAAATGTCAAATGTCAAAACTTTGTAATGTACCACTCAATATCTTTTTTTCAGCATTGTGCCAGGAGTTATGTAGATTAAAGCTTTTTTGCGCTAGATTAAAGCAAATGCTGATTGGTTCAGTGAATTTGTAATTTGTGTATTTCCTATAGAAGCTAGAGAATATTAATTGTGATCGTAATGTCATCTCTTGTAAGTGAAAAGTACAAAAGGTAGACAGCATTTAGTGGTCAGTAAAGCATAACCAGGAGGTCACCAATATCAAAATTATTATATTTATTATTGAGTCAGTAGCCCCTTTAACTGAATAGGTTTAACCCAGACATCAAAAGCAAGCCTTTAATGTGTCACCAGTGTCCTGCAGATGGAATGTGCAGGAATAGAAACTTCTATGGCTCCAGAAAATGATTAAGGCATTATTAGTAATTAAGGTGATAAGGCGTTATTTAAAAATTATCTTTAAATAACAGCAGAAAGGCAATAAAACGTTGAATCAGAAGGCTTGTTGCACAGGGTGAACACTAGATGTCGTGCATAGACTGTATGCTGTCGTCATAGCAACGCGCTGAAACTGACAGCATTTTAAACCAATGACAACACGAAATGTCGCAGTTACGTTCACAATAGAGGCGGTACCTAAAAGCAGGAAGTGGATGTTTGATGTAACTGCCTGAAAGAATGCAAGAATTGCTCTAAGGCACCTCCAGCAGGTAAATTCAATCACGGTGTGTTTTTCTTTATAAATACATCCTTAGTAATGGTATTACATGTGGTTATGCCTTAACTAAACGTAATTAAATGAGTTATATGAGGTATACTTGCACTGTCACGCCATTTCCACAAAACGTTATTAGGTAACGGAGGCATCGTGGCTAGCACCATTCTAACTGACTTCAGACCTTTGAATCTTTTCACCCAAGTGCCTGTATAAAGTCTATAAAACATTGGTGAAGATAAGAGCTTAATAGATGAATTTACACACAACGATAATGCAATATAGTGTAAAGCGTTGCCTAGTTATTAGCAAGCCGCTAAGGATAATTATCCCTAAGTGAACGCATACGTAAGCTTGCATTTGTTGCTATAACATATATAATGATTACAGTTAGCTTTCTCGGACACCTATTAACACGCGTATTTATGTATTTATGTATTATTTTTAGACCATTTTAAATTTGGGTCGTTTGTGCCACCATGTGGCCGGTGGTGTGGACCGCTATGCGCACCTATGCGCCCTACGTGACCTTCCCTGTGGCCTTCGTAGTGGGCGCGGTGGGCTATCACCTGGAGTGGTTCATCCGTGGACCTCCCAAAACCCCGCGAGAAGAGAAAGGTGTCGCGGAGCTTCGCGAGGACCGGAAACTCGAAGAGCTGGTGGGCCGAGACAGCACGCAAGTCCTCAGTCTGAAGGACAAACTGGAGTTCACCCCCAGGGCAGTACTGGAAAAGAACCGGCCTGAGAAGAGCTAGCAAGAGTCATGTCAGTTTTCCCAAAGAGATAACTCATGCTAGCTACTATGCTGTATGTAAAGACATATCATTGTGTACAGTGTGAGTTTATGATTCTCAATCACTCTACAATCCATCTATTCACAGGTTTCCAACCCTGGTTTTGCACATTTGAGTGTTTTTCACCCCTTTCTAACACACCTGACCTTGAGTAATCAACTTCTTAAGATCCTTTCCTGAATTGAAGCCGGTGTGTTGGAGCTGAGAAAACACTAAACTGTCCAGGACAAGGGTTGTGCGTAGAATGATTATGCCGTATTCTGTGATGTTAACTTACTGGAAAAAGACTTGTGAATGTATTTTTGTTCATCTGTGGCTTAATGTTCAAGTTCCCCAGGCGCATGGGCACATGACTTTATCCCACATTGGAGAAACATTCAGAAGCTTCTATATACCTCCCTATTCACTGATTATCATAAGACTGAGCACTAAAGAAAGGCCTCTTGTTTAATGTGCGACTGAATGAAAGCGTAGAAGAGATACAGAACTAAACGGGATTACAAAATTACACAATCACTTCTGCCCATGCAAGGACATGATACATCAGCTCATTCTTGAAGTTGTGTGTGAAAGGTTTAACCGACTGTCACTTCATTTTAGTTTTCACATATTGGACTAAAGGAAAACTCCACCCCAAAACACATTAAATAACTTTATAATTAAATGTTTCTGATGTGTTTAGTATATTCATGTGTGATTTTTATATTTCTTATCTGTTGGTTGGTGGTGTACTTGTATTGTTCCTGTGAGAACATAGTGGTTAACTGCTGTGGCTGTGCATCAGTTTCTTTAGGTAGAGATGAAGCAAGTGCTAACGCCAACTGGGACAATCATCAGCAACAGCATTGTAAGTTATGGAGAAAACGGTTAACAAAAGTGAACATAGACCAACACGTTGTTGAGCTAAAAAAAAAAAAAAATGAATGCAGAATTTCATTACAGGCTAAATCTTTGATATAATTGAAGATCACATGCTATTTCTAAAGATTAATATGCAAGTTGTTCAGGGTGGATTATTTTATAACAGAATCGAAGCGTCTTTAAGACAGAATGATGGTGATTACAGATCATATTTGTACTGTTTGTAAAGATGCTTGGTTTATCAGTCCCTCCAGGATTTATCGATCGCAGAAATGAATGCAAAATCAAGGAAACTCCGCAATATTCACAAGAGCTTGCGAATTTTCAAAATTACCGCAGATTTGGGCCAAGACTACCCGTGTAGTCACAATGCACCATGTGACGTCATCAGAACGTGCATTCAGCCAAAGTCCTCTTCGAGTCACGTGTGTCGAACACGAGTACAGCTAACAGGCCTCATTTACCAACAAACATCACTGTGAAAGACTGTGCAAAACAATTTCGTGCAATTGCAATTTAACCAATTCAAGTAGTTTTCCATAAAAAAAAAAAACTCCACAAATTTTGGAAAAAGCCACAGCAAAATCAAGCATTTTTGGCTGCAACAATCACAAACAAAATTCCACGAATCCCTGTACAGACTGGTTTATTGTTTAGTGGTATTATGTTTTAAGTGTTTGTTTTGTTTCTTCAGGTTTTTGACAAGTTAACATAAACATACACCAATCACATTTTAGATACTGCCCCTGAGGTAATAAATCAAAAGTCAGTCAAAAATGTAGCCACAGTTTTTCTAATAAATATCGTACTGCTCAAGATTATGGTGCTGGGCACAGGTTTTAGGAAAAAAAAAAAACATAATGGCCATGTAGATGTTATTCAACGATATGTTAAACAACATTAATTTATTACTTTAGCAAAATTCCACAACTCTCAGTGTGTATGTTAAGCTGAAAGTAAAATAAAGACAACTCTCACTAGCATTGTGTATACATTTAATAAGGGAAAGCATTACCTTTCACCAGTGTGTGTTTGTTTCAATGTTACCAAGTAGCCAGTATAAGTGTATAAGTATTGGGAATGATGTATCAACTAAAAATCAAGTATTTATGCATTGCTCTGTAACTATGAAATCAGCCAGAAAAACAGGCAACCGTATTGTTCGGGACATTCTTGAACATCATGCTTCTTCAGGAAACTAATTACCAGACCTGTAAACAGCACTGAACATCAGTGTAAGTCTATACATAAAATGATGTGGTATATTTGGTTTGACCTAATTTAATAGAATAGATCTGTCTAGTCATAGCTCATTTTATTTTATCCACATTTTTGGTCCACCACAAATCAAGCTACATTGCATAACAACAGTGCCAACAGTAACGCCAAAAGCCCAAAATAGAGTTGAATCTCAAAACATCCTGATTGTGGTATTTAAAACAACGTTCATTTCCACATCCTCCAAGGCGGCCAGTTTAGAGCCAATTCTACAACGCAGGCATTAAACTTTGCTCAAGTATTGAGCATTTTACATTTACGGACGCCCTTATCCAGAATGACTTGTGTTTATCTCATTTATACATCTGAGCAGCTAAGAGTTAAGGGCCTTGCTCAAGGGCCCAACAGTGGCAGCTTGGTGGTGCTGGGAATTTAACGCACAACTCTACAATAAGTCGTCTTAACCATGAGCTACCATGCGTACGTTTAAACTTTTTCTTCTATAACAATAATGCCTCTAATGGTATAATGGAAAGTTATCAGTGCTCTTAACACCAAAATTATTTGATACATAGTGGTAGAAATTTTTTTTTTTTTTTTTTTTTTTTTAAGCCATAGCACATTTGAATGCACTGCTGAATTTCTCTGTTTTGATTTGTTTATATTAATGCCCTTGTTCTAATACTTTGTCATAACTGGTTCACGGGGATGTATGCCAGACACTACAAATAATATAAGCCTAATAATAAACATAATTTAAAAACATGTTGTGATGAAGCTTTCTATAAAAAGACATTTATTTAAAATTTAGCCGTTATTGGAAACTGACCAATTTCAGGGGGTATATTTGAGCATCACATCACTCAGTTGTGGATTGGTTCTCTGTAACAGCATGCCCTGCCGTGTTTTATTTCTTACAGCATTGTATATAATCAAAGGTTTGGGTATATCAGGGTGTTTTGGAATGTTCCTAGTGTTCAGGATTATAGCAGTAGAACATAATGTTACATATAACAACTTCATCCATCATTTTGCGAGATGGAGTGTGAGAATAAGAGTACAGGTAATAGGACACAGAGATTTTGGCACTGAAGTGCGATTGTCCCAGCAGGCACACAGCTCCATTGTTCTTGAGAAATGGGAAGAGGGAGCGACGCCACCAGCCTTCTCTGGCCTCTTTAACCAGGATGTGTACAGACCCACTGCACAATGCCGGCACGTTTATTTAATACCGAGATTCCCATCAGCCACAAAAAAAAGGAGAGAAAACAATTGAGCAGCGCTCAAAATCCTTCCCTTTCCCATGGGTCAAACAGTTCAGTTCCCACAACTTTCTGTCCTGCTCTGAACTAGATGTTTGGAGTAATGACTTCCATTTCTCTTAGGATAAATCTCTAGGGTTCCATCATTGTCCTTTTGACCCTGTAAAGTTGTGAATTTCTATGCAATATGACTTTAGAGATGTCTGGAGGAACAATACTGTATGTCTCAACATTCCTTAGTGCATATACTGGAATAATTTTCAGTTTAGTCAACAAATTATGCTTTCATAGAGTCGCAATCTAAGATTCATGATAGTATTTTTTGTGTAGACTAAAATTAATAACTTATAACACATATTAATGTGTTGTAAAATTGGGCAGATTGGAAAAATGTCACCTGATTTTCTTCCAGTCTTCAACTGTCCAGTTTTGGTGGGCCTGTGCCTCCGTCAGAGTCACTGAGCTCATAATTTTTCTCCTAGTCTGTCTGTATCTGATGTGAAGATTATCTGAAGCTCCTGACCTGTATCTGCATGATTTTATTCATTACGCTGCTACCACCAGGTTTGATAATTACATGAATGAGCAGATATACAGGTGTTCCTATTAAAGTGGCTAATCTATTGTGATTGTAAATGTATCCTAAAACATTGAATGATATACTGTATTGGGTAGCGTCACACTACTATTATTACTGAAAATCAATCGTTTGCTGGGGTGGGGGGGGGGAGTCATTTGCATTTTAATGGGTTTCATATGCAATGTGTTATTTATCCTCTTTCCTACAGCTTCATCCATTAGAGGCTTTTGATGAGGTGGCTGTGACATCTGTATAGTGCTGGTGGGGCTTCATTATAAACAATGTAACAATGCCCACTGCTGCTTCATTGTCAGAGTGAACAATCCTCTGTACCAATCCCAGGAGAGAGCCATGATGGAATCAGGAAGCAGACACAAACTCATTTCCTCCTCGATGTCTAAATTAAGGATGCTGGCTTGATCTCAGGCAAATGCACTAAAACCACATATATTTGATTCTTTAGTTTAGGTGCTATGGCCATCTTAGATTGAGGGGGAAAAAACGACTGTTATTTTAATGTACCTTCTGTATCAGGAAGTTCTTTTTTGGGGTTGATATCCTTACCCAAAAATTAAGCAAAGCTCATGTGATCAGAAAACATGTCCCCAGAAAACATTTGCGTTAAATATTTTTGTGATGTGTACCAGGCAAAATGTCTGTTATTCTTAGGCCTCTTCTTCTCTCTGTGGTGGTATTGTGTTTTTGTTTTTTGTTATGGCTACAGCTGGGGGAAAAAGGTACTTTCATCACTTCAGCTGGCAGGAAGTGTAAGTGTTCTGCCCTCGCTTGCTGGTAGTCCCGAATCATCCCAGGTGTCATTTCCCCAACCTAGATTTTTAGCAAGAGCAGAATTCTTCTGTATTTTTATTCCAATATAGTGAAGAAAACAATCTGCTGCATAAAGCTAGCTGGATAAAAGCAGTTTGATCAATGGAGAAAACTTTATAATGGAGATAAAGTTATAAAAAAGAAAATGACAATGCTATACCTGTGCTCTATTTAATCATTTTGAACAGGATCAGGATATTTAATCAGGATCATCTTGATATATAGCCACTCACAACCATGTCAAACAAATTCAGAGCATTTGATTTAATATGATGTGGACATGGATGTTTTCCTGTATTTTTAATAATAGCATTGGTAATTTACAGTGTGAAAACAGAGAAATAAAGAAACAAAATCCATCCATACACTTTCTGTACCGCTTATCCTACACAGGGTCATGGGAAGCCTGGAGCCTATCGCAGGGAAGTTGGGGGACATCCTGGACGGGGTGCCAACCATTGCAGGGCACACTCACACACATTCACACACTACAGACAATTTGGAAATGCCAATCAGCCTACAATGCATGTCTTTGGACTGGGGGAGGAAACCCGATTAAACCCCCAAAGCACGGGGAGAACATGCAAACAGGCAAGCATGCTAACCACTAAGTCACCATGCTCCCCAGAAACAAAATATAATCAAAAATAAAAAGTAAAATAGACAAATAATAGAAATGTAATGCACAATAGTAGTGACAGAATTTGTTTTATAATTTAATAACAATATAAAATACATGTATAGTGAAATGTGTAAGAATAGAATAGAAATACAATAATTCAAATAATACAACAGTAACAGTAAAGTAATGTGGCATTAACAGTAAGGCAAATAATAAAATCTAGTTAAATTTTAAAGTAGAAAATATGTTTTAGTGGTGCCTGATGAATGTTCCAGATAAAAAGCTGCTTCACTGGTCTTTTGAAGATTTATAACTGTAATCTGGAGAAGGCTAGCACTTTTTGATCCTAACACACAATTCGGGACATAGTTTATCAGGCACTGAGAGATGGATATAGGTCCAATACCATTAAGATATTTAAAAACTGGTAATACAATTTGCAGTGAATTCTAAAGGAAACAGGCCAGCCAATGGAGTGATGCTAAAACAGGTCTATACGCAAAAGTAGTAACAGTCTTGAAATCAGAAATTGGAGGTCTCTGTAGCACATTTTTCAGTCTGTACAGGATTTTTTGTGATTGTTGCGGCTAAAAGTACTTGATGTTTCTGCAGTGTTTTCCCCCCAAAATATGTGACCCAATTTGTGGAGTTTTTTGTGCTTTTTTGTGGAAAACTACTTGAATTGGTGAAATTGCAATTGCACAAAATTGTTTTGCATGTTTTTTTGCAGTGATGTTCGTTGGTAAATGAGACCTTTTAGCTGTACTCATGTTCAACGCACGTGAATCGAAGAGGGCTTTGGCTGAATGCGCATTTTTATGATGTCACATGGCATGCTGTGATGACGTCACATGACGCATCTCGGCCCAAATCTGCGGTAATTTTGAAAAATTGCACACTCCTCTGAATATTGTGGAGTTTCCTTGGTTTTACTTTAATTTCTGCAATTGAAACTCGCAAAATCCCGGAGAGACTTATTTTTAGTCAGAACCTTTAAAACCCCCTTATTCATGAGGGCTTGTTGTTGGCAAGTGTTGTGTATAACACAGAAAGAAAAGTAAATATCATGTTAATTTTTACAAATGAAAATAACTGGGGATAATAATTGTTTTTGTTGTACATTATTAGGTTATTGGGTAACCTTTGACCCCTGTATTGAATGGTGGATATGCCCTAGTTAAACACCGATACTTGTCATTATATTGTGCTCTTCTAAAATTGATGCTTTACACTCATCTGCACTCATTTGGTATAAACCTTTTTTTTTTCTTTACATGGTTATTCAGTTAGCAATAAAAATGTATTAAAAGAACCATTCATTGTATTTTTCTTAATTGAGTGGATACATGACAGCAAGTATATTTCCTCTACAGGTAGCTTTGGTAGGACCTGCAGTTCTCCAGAGCCCTGACAATGACAGGGCAGTAGCTGGTGCATGAATCCCCAGGGAAAGCAGGATGTCTGACTAGTCAGAACCACTTGGCTAAGACCTAAACCCAACACAGGTTTGTACTTTTTGTAAGGTAGGCTTGGTAATTGCTTGTGTATGCTGGCTGTGTGTAAGTGTGCATTTGGTGGCAGGAGGAAATGCATCAGCAATCAGTACAACAAAGTCAGGGTAGAGGAAACAAAATGACACAGGGGTGACTCACTCAAACAGATATGAGTGTGCAAATGACGAAATTACAAAGAACCATGCTGGATTCTGTGAATAGAATGACCACAAAATGACAATATGTAATGGAATGACAATATGTAATTCTTACAGTAAATTTGATTTGAACCACCAACTACACAATCATACCCTTAGGACAAACTGAATAAGACAAAGAAATGCATTGCAATGATACAGAATGTTAGGTTTTAGATATGTTCCTTTAAGACATGGAGACAGGTTCACAGAACTTTGACTTGAAGAAAGACAATGGTTTTGTGTAAAGAAAGGCAAAGCCTTGAGGTCCATATGCCTTTTTAAAACTGACAAGAGAGAGACATCAAGCAGCAGGCAGCTTTATGCCTTTGTTTGGCAGCCAAAGGGTGCTAAAGGGTCACCTTTTACCCATAGTTTTCAGACCTGCACACATCGAGGGGCTATGTTTTGGCCAGAGATGACAAGCTGAAATATGTTCCAGGATAGCTGCAGAGTGCACTGGGCAAAAAGGCTGCGTTATGCTTGGCAGTATCATAGCATGCAGCTCATTAATTTCACAAAGGTTGGAGCAGCAATGCAGTCTACTCCCCTTAATAAAACACATTCTTGGTACCATCAAAACATTTTCTTGGGGGGTGGTGCAGTGGGCAGTGTTGCTGCCTCACAGCTCCAAGTTTCATTCATGTTCAAGCCAGAGCTCAGGTTACAGTCTGTGTGGAGTTTTACATGTCCTCCCTGTGTCCAAGTGGGTTTCCTCTGGGTTTCCCAGTTTCCTCCCAGCTCCAAAAAAACATACTGTTGGTTCAACTGACAACTCTAAATTGCACCTAGGTGCGAATGTGCATGTGCATGATGCCCTGAAATGGACTGGCATCCCATGTATCATATATTCCTGCCTCACACCCAGTGTTCCTGGGATAGGCTCAAATTTACCGCCATCTTGACCACGATAAAGTGAAGACTGAAAATTTTTAATTTATTCTCTGTACTCTCTCTCTTGCAGTCGGTTGATTCGACAATGACTGTTCTATGGCTTCGGCTTTATGGCTGTTCTCCATGCCACTCTGTTGTCTGCAGTCCTTTGCCACCTCTCTATATCGATTTCTCTCCACTTCATGTTTCTCTTTGCTACAGCCTTGTATCATAGCCTTGGTAGACGCTCATTTTCCATCCTGTGCACATGACCAAGCCATCTGAGGCCTTTTTCTATTAAGATGTCGGCCATTGACAGTAGGCCAGCGCGCTGCAGTATTTCTTTGTTTGTGACTTTGTCTTTCCAGTTGATGTTCATAATTGATCTGAGCTGTCTCATCATGTATGCATGAAGTCTCTTAACTTGTGTTCGATAAACAGTCCATGTCTCTGCTCCAAACAGCAAGGCTGTCAATACCACTGCTCTATACACTTTGCACTTAACACTGACAGACACATGCCAGTTTTTCCACAGACAATCCTGCAGTTTACCGAAAGCTGTGCTGGCATTTCCTATCCTGTGTCTCAGCTCTTTATCAATTTTTGCACTGTTTGATACCGTGCTGCCCAGGTACCTAAAATCTGTACACTGAACCAGAGGCTCGTTGTTGATGGTAATTTCCTCAGGTTCGGGTGGTGGATTGAGCAGCTTCACAGGTTGGTACAGGCATTCAGTTTTCTTTATGTTGATCTTTAGACTGAATTGAGCAGCAGCTTTGACGAACTGATCCACAAGTAACTGCATATCTTCTGCTGAGTGAGCCACCAGAGCACTGTCATCTGCAAACAGTATCTCTCTAACAAGGTATTTGTTGGTGCGTGTCTTGGATTTGAACTGGGAGACTTGGAAGAGGTTTGTATCATGTCTTGTCTGGATGTAGACTCCTTCTCTTACATCTCTAAAAGCAACTTCTAGCATAGCACTTTGGTACAGCGAGAACAATGTAGGAGCCAGTACACAGCCCTGCTTTACACCTTTCGTTACTGGAAACTCGTTGGAAGTTGACTGTCCTTGAACTACCTGTGCCTGCATGCCATCATGCAGGGATCTGATCAGGTTCACAACCTTTTCAGTACATCCAAACTTCTTCAGCACTATCCAGATTCCCTCTCTTGATACCGTATCAAACGCCTTTGCAAAGTCGATGAATACGGCATAAAGTGGCATGTTCTGTTCCTGGCATTTATCCTGGATTTGCTGAAGACTGAACACCATATCCATGGTGCTCCGTCCTTCACGGAATCCACACTGTGTCTCGGGTAGTATGTTAGGAGATATTTCTTGATTCAATCTGTTTAGTAGAATGCGGGCCATGATCTTCCCAGCTATAGACAGTAGAGATATTCCACGATAGTTTCCGCAGTCCTTTCGATCGCCTTTCTTGAATATCGGCATGATGTTAGCATCTTTCCAGTCTTGTGGCATTTCCTCTTTTTCCCAGATGTTCTTGATCAAATCAAACAATTTCTTTTGTAATTTGAGGCCGCCATGTTTCCATATCTCTGCTGGGATTCCACATCTACCAGGTGCCCTACGTTCCTTCGTCATTTCTATGGCATTGAGGAGTTCTGTGAAATCCGGTATTTCATCAAGACTACTTATTACCGGTCTTTCAGTGATGTTATCCAGCGCTCTTTGGTCAGTATTTCCTGGGATGTTCAGTAGTTGGTTAAAATGCTCTGCAAAACGTCCGAGTATCTCATTTTTGTCCTGGAGGACTGTTTCTCCATTTACTATGGTTAACTGGGTTGTTCCTCTCTTTTGTGGGCCATACACTTCTCTAAGTCCTTGGTAGAATTCTTTCATGTCGTTTCTATCTGCTGCAAGTTGTAAACTTTCCACTTTCTCCTCCCACCACTGAGACTTCATTTCTCTGGTGTATTGCTGAAGCTTGCTTCCAAGAGTTTTGCTTTGTTTGCTCTAGTGTTCCGTGATAGTTGCTTACTTCTAGCTATGTTCCTCTCCTCGAGCAGCTTATTTAGCTGTTCATCATCCTCCCTGAACCAGTCTTGATGCTTCCTGTCTGGTTTGCCCAGTACTTCTTCCGCAGTATTGAAGCAGCTCTCTTCAAAGTGTCCCAATCTTCCAAGATGCCTACTTCTTTTTCTAGTTCATCCATGGTCTTGTCCATCTTTTCTTCTAATTCTTCCTTCACCTTCCTGACCCGCAATTTATCTACATTGATTTTCATCAGTGGTCTAGTTCCTGTTTTCATAAGTTTCTTCCTCAATTTACCACCATCTTGACCACGATAAAGTGAAGACTGAAAATTTTTAATTTATTCTCTATACTATTCCCATAATATCTAAGACTTTGCTTAAATAGTAAATCATATTCAAGTCTTCTGATTCAGAATGTATGTGGAAGTAATGGATGGAGCAAACATTTGAGTTATTGTATATTGTATCATTCTTTTAGGTGAACATCTGTTTGTATTTTACTGCTCAGATCCCATTAAAAAGATTTCCAAATGGCAGCTGGTGATTTGCTTACGTTTTTATAGAGTGGTAGCTAACAAACACAGTTTCCTTTTGGGTATTAACAGTGCACTATTTACATTAGGAGGGACTACATTGTACTTCAGTAGGAGTGTAGGAATAGCATAGTATACAGTTTACAGAGAAACAGGACATATTGAAACACTGAGCGGAATTCTGTACAGTATGTCTGCAGCTTTCAGGGCCCATCCTTTACCCGAGGCTGTAAGCCTTCTACAAGCTTTTCTAAGTCCATTTAGTCCAGTCAGTGCAATGTAGTTATAGATAGGAAACAGTGTTGGTTGATTCCAGCATTTGATTCTGTTTTGACTATGGTACAAACTGAATTAAATACAGCTCTACAGAAATAACCTACGTTTAAGCTATAATCCCAGTTTTCTAAACCTACCAACAGCTGATTTATAATCTACATATGACTCAAACCGTAAACACTGCACTACCATGTCTATGCCTAGCCCATGTACCTATGAGCTGCAATTCAAAGCAGCTACCTACACGAAAGGGGGGAAATGGTTTTGTTCCGCAACCTGGGATAAAGCGGTGACTGAATATGGATGAATGAAATAATGAAAAATTAAAGTGTCATGTATTTATCTTAAGATGAAAATCTGATTTTGATATAAATGATAATAGACATTGTGATATATTGGTCTTGCATTTTTCATGTGTATGATTGAGTGGTACCTTGTTGTAGGGGGTGGGCTTTTAAGTCATGTGTCTAAATCAAAGTATGCTGACAAAAATGCTAAACTATTTTTATTTTGCCAGACTAATTACAAATAGCATGGAAATGTGTCATATTTAACTACAAAATATCCTGAAACTAAACAGTGACTTATCAGAGTAAATATGAAGTTCAGTATAAAATTTCATAAAAAGCATTTTTGGGCAGTACACTTTTCATTTGTCCAGCTAGCTAGCTGGCAGTATATACACCAATCAGCCATAATATTAAAACCAGGTGAAGTTAACATTGATTATCTTGTTACAATGGCACCTATCAAAGGATGAGATATATTAGGCAGCAAGTGAACAGTCAGTTTTCAAAGCTGATACGTTGGAAGCAGGAAAAATGGGCAAGCCGCAGACCAGTGCCTTGTCCACCTCCGAAAGCACCTACAGTGGGCACGTGAGCATTAGAACTGGACCATGGAGCAATGGAAGAAGGTGGCCTGGTCTGATGAATCACATTTTCTTTTACATCATGTGGACGGCCGGGTGTGTGTGCACTATGGGAAAAAGGCAAGCCGGTGAAGGCATTGTGATGCTCCGGGCAATGTTCTGCTGGGAAACCTTGGGTCCTGGCATTCATGTAGATGTTACTTTGGCATGTACCACCTACCTAAACATTGTTGCAGAGCAAGTACACCCCTTCATGGCAACGGTATTCTCTAATGGCACTGGCCTCTTTCAGCAGGATAAAGCACCCTGCCACACTGCAAAATTGTTCAGGAATGGTTTGAGGAACATGACAGAGTTTAAGGTGTTGACTTGGCCTCCAAATTCTCCAGATCTCAATCCGATCGAATATCTGTGGGATGTGCTGGACAAACAAGTCCGATCCATGGAGGCCTCACCTTGTCTTGGTGCCAGATACCACAGCACACCTTCAGAGGTCTTGTAGAGTCCACGCCTTGATGAGTCAGAGCACAAGGTGGACCTACACAATATTAGGCAGGTGGTTTTAATGTTATAGCTGATCCGTGTGTGTGTGTGTGTGTGTGTGTGTGTGTATGACCAACACATACAGGAAGGAAGACAACATTAAAGGACTTTATTAGAAGCAATTAGAATAAATATGAATTTTAAATATAGTTAAATCTTAAATATATCCTTTTTTTAAATTCACATATTTAACTGGCACATAGTTGTTGTGTTTTTTTTTTTGTTTGTTTGTTTGTTTTTGTCAAATGCAATTAGAAATACACTTCTTTGTTAACAATGTGGATGACTGTACATGGTTGAGCCTGCCTGAGAGACTTGGTGAGATCAGTGAGACATTTTACAGGCCCCTTCAATTCCATAAAGAGTTACATTGATTTGAGATGCTATTTACAGGAGAGAGAAAAGGCAGGTGAACACAAAGCATGCTAGCTGCTAAAGTGAGCTAGCTGTCTATTGGAAATTTGGCACATAATTCCAAATTTTGCATATATCATAGTTTGAATTGTGAAATATCCATAATATCACACTACGAAAATTTTTGTACAGACGGTTCTCACTGTTGCTTCACTAAAGTAACATTAACTACAGTAGCATAAGCAGTTCTATCTTGCTACAAATAGCTATTCTGATTTCAGACATAAAAAAAAGTAACACAGATGTGGTCCAGAAGCAGATGGACTTAGGGTCAGAAGTGACATTTTACAATGACTTAGTTATTAGGCCTATACTGTAGCTACCTTACATTTTGCATGTTAACTGTAAAATAGTATAATTAAAGAAGTTGAGTTGTGGCAATTCAGTCCCCATCAATGTTAAAACCAAACCTACACCCTTACAGTATTGTTAACAATTAACAATTTACTTACAGTATTGTTAACAGTTAACTTTAACAATTTACATAAAAAAATTCTCTCTCTCTCTCTCTCTCTCTCTCTGTATATATATATACAGAGAGAGAGAGAGAGAGAGTTAATGTTAACAGATCACAACACACTTTGGCTCGTTAGCAGGCATGAGGTTGAGTGAAAATCTTAAAACTCTACTGTGGATTTTTCCGTAAATTATTATTTTTTTTCACTGTACCTTATTTACTGATTGAGCAGATAGCATCAAACTACAATTTATCTTTGGTATCTATGTTCAAACAGTTCTCCGAATCCCTACTTTATGTCTAATTTTGGCAATCACTGTTACCCCCTATCTCTGTCCCATCCTTAAATCCTGTTGGAAAAGTGAGTTTACTCTACAGCACAGTACATTCCGCTGTTCATCCAAACAGGAAATGGAGGAAATGGCAATTGTCTCACAGTAATGCTTTGGGACCAAAAAGTGGAATTTCATCCCACCCTCTGATATTCCAAAACACGATCCATTACATTGGTTGTCTAAGTTTATACATAAAGTTTATCATTTGAGTGTTTCTTTTTAAGATCACTCTTATTGGGTTTGGTGCTAACATCCTCTTTATAGTGACCTCTATTTGTGGTGTCAACAATACAGTTTAAGTATGTCGGAAGCATGTCCTGTGTTAGGTGTGGCTCACTCTCAGTCCAGTCCTTGACAGACTGTGCATAGCCGCCATTTTCTGCTGGTAGATAGAGATGGCCTTTTTCCTGGTAAGATCGAGCCTGAACCTCTGTTGGCTGTAGTTTTGTTGGAGTTTTCTTTATTACTCGAGGGATCCCTAGCTGCTGATATTGGTACTTCTTCTCCAAATAATGTGTGATGGACAGTTGAAGAAGGTGGAAAAGCTCTACAACATTGAGCAACACAGAGACTAAAGCGATGACCTGAATATATATAGTGAAAATGGTCTTCTCAGTGGGCCGAGAGACAAAACAGTCCACCGTGTGGGGGCAGGGAGTTCGCTCGCATTCATATTTGGCTGGAATTACAAATCCATAGAGGAACCACAATCCAACAATAAAGCCAACCTCAATTAGGACCTTCAGGACTATGCTGACAGTATATGCACCCAGTAGCTTCCCCTTGAGCTTAGGATGCTTGGGAAGTTTCTTTGCCTTTAGCACCTGTTTTTCATCTTCATTCTCTTCCTGTATCACGCCTAGCTTGATTTCTTTGGCTCTTCTATCCTTCTTTCTCCCATGCTGCTCCTCCAGCTCCTTTCTTGGCTCCTCACGTCTCCTCAGGGCCACATAGCCAAAAAATAAAAGGCTGGGTGTGGAGACAAAGACGACCTGCAGAATAAAGTAGCGGAAATGGGAGACAGGAAAAGCCTTGTCGTAACACACAGACTCACAGCCGGGCTGCTTGGTGTTGCAGACAAAATCGGCCTGTTCGTCATCCCACGCAGACTCAGCCGCAGTACACAAGACAAGGATACGGAAGAGAAAAAGTACAGTGAGCCACACACGCCCCACACCAGTTGAGTACTCCTGACTTTCCTCTAACAGGTTTTCTAGAAAACCCCAGTCACCTCTGGACATCCTCTGCACCTGCAGAGACACAAACATAGACACAACAGAATTTGAGTCAAGAATATGCAGACTAGCTGAAAAGAAATGTGCATAATATAACTGTACTGACAATTGTGCTGACAACTGATAGCATATAGGAACAGCAGTGGACTAAGAGCAGAGCCCCATGGTACAGCATGAAGAGTAATGTTTGTTTGAAACACATTTCCCAAAGTTTATATCAGAATTTCCAGAGTTATTATTTTTGTAGGTATATATAAGTTTAATAAGGTCTACTAAGATTATGGTACCTTTTCAATCATGTGCACCTTTTATTATGACTTCAGATTTGTCTAAATTATTGATGAGATCAGGATGCAATAGTGTCAAAATTGGAAAGTCAAAAAGAATGAATAGTAAAACATTACTCTTGCACTATCTTGTTTAAGTATTTTAAGATTACCTGACTCTAGACATGAACTCTCTGTGATTTCTACTGAAATTTCACTTGAATTTGATAAAGCCTGTAACGCCAACGCCCCCCCCCCCCCCCCCCCCCCCCCCAACATTAATTTAGTAAGGAATAGTACACAATAGACTCAGCTGTTATACAACTCCAATTGCAGAACAGTTGGGACGCTGTGTAAAGTGTAAAATGTAAATGAAAACAGAATAAATCTCATAAACCCATATGTTATTCACAATAGAACATAGAAAACATATCAAATGTTTATACTGAGGAAATGTACCATTTAAAGGAAAAAATAAGGTAATTTTGAATTTGGTGGCCGCAACACGTCTCAAAAAAGTTGGGACGGGGCAACAAAAGGCTGGAAAAGTAAGTGTTACTAAAAAGAAATATCTGGAGGAACATTTTGCAACTAATTAGGTTAATTAGCAACAGGTCAGTAACATGATTGGGTATAAAAAGAGTATCTTAGATAGGCAGAGTCTCTCAGAATTAAAGATGGATGGAATCTGGATCGAAGCATATGTTGCTCTAAAATCTGTATATACCTTTCAGCATTGATGGTGCCTTTCCAGATGTGCAAGATGCCCATTCCATAGGCACTAATGCACCCCCATGCCATCAGAGATGCAGGCTTTTGAACTGAGCGCTGATAAAAAGTCGGATTGTCCCTCTCCTCTTTAGTCCACTTTAGTTTAGAGGACGTGGCGTCCATGGTTTCCAAAAAGAATTTCAAATTTTGATTCGTCTGACCACAGAACAGTTTTCCACTTTGCCACAGTCCATTTTAAATGAGCTTTGGCCCAGAGAAGACGGCGGCGTTTCTGGATCATGTTCACATTTGGCTTCTTCTTTGCATGATAGAGCTTTAACCAGCATTTGTGGATGGCACGGCGAACTGTGTTCACAGAAAATGAGTTCTCGAGGTGTTTCTGAGCCCATGCAGTGATTTCCATTACAGAATCATGCCTGTTTTTAATGCAGTGCCGCCTGAAGGCCCAAAGATCACGGACAATATTGATTTTTGCCCTTGTGCCTTGTGCACAGAGATTTCTCCAGATTCACTGAATCTTTTGATGATATTATGTACTGTGATGAGATATTCAATGTCTTGGCAATTTTACGTTGAGGAACATTATTCTGAAATTGTTCGACAAATTGTAGATGCAGTTTTTTGCCCATCTTTACTTCTGAACAACTCTGCCTCTCTAAGATACTCTTTTTATACCCAATCATGTTACTGACCTATTTCCAATTAACCACCAGCTGTTTCTTTTTAGCAACACTTACTTTTCCAGCCTTTTGTTGCCCCCGTCCCAACTTTTTTGAGACGTGTTGTGGCTATCAAATTCAAAATTACCTTATTTTTTCTTAAAATGGCACATTTCCTCAGTTTAAACATTTTATATGTTTTCTATGTGCTATTGTGAATAACATATTTGTGTTATGTTTATGAGATTTGCAAATAATTACATTCTGTTTTTATTTACATTTTATTTTATTTTATTTAGCGTCCCAACTTTTTTGGAATTGGGGTTGTACAAAAATAATCCACACTGGGGTGGTGTGATATGGCCTGATGCAAAGTGGATGATTTTCCTATAACAGCACTGTCTGGAGTATGTTATTCCGCTTATACCACAGCAATTTGCCAACGATTGCAAGGTTTAATCAGTTTAAAAGTTTGTCAGTTTGTCATTTTACCAAGAAAAGCATAAACTCCTCTGTCCTCTGCCTTTCGTGTGCTGGAAAACTTTGGAAAGCACCATTACTTTTACAAAGCTCTGACAGCGGAAACTCTGAAACACCCCAACAAAAAACTTCACCACATAAACGATATGTTTTTCTTTGTTAAACAACATTTTTTTTTTCTGTTTATTCTTAGCTGTAGATTATGTGGAGAATCTACCATACCCTGCCAAGTCCCTGTGTACAAGCTGTTACTATAGATACAATAACGTAAGCGGAACACAAACATTTTATTTGTTTATTATTTATTATGTGGTTTTACCTGATGTCATTTTCACAAATGCATGATCACATAAGGGGGGTTTCATGTCCAAGGACAACATGTGGATTATACAGGATGCACTGTAATAAATAAAATTTTAATCTGTTTGTAAAAACCCAAAGAAGAATGAGACACTCTCAGATTAAGCTGGGATTTAAGGTACAGGTACTTCACTGGAGTGGAACCTTTGTACCTATAATTAAAGGAACATGACTCAAGTACAGTGCTGTGAAAAAGTAATTTCCCCATCCTGATTTCCTCTGTTTTTGTGTATATCTCATAATAAATAGTTTTAGATCTTCAAACAAAATACGACATAAAACAAAGGCAACCTGAGTAAAGACACAGTACAGTTTTTATTTAGTTATTTTTTATATTGAAGCAAAAAAAGTTATCCAACATCTATCACCCATGTGAAAAACTAACTGCCCCCTTAAACTTAAAATCTGGTTATGCGACCTTTAGCAGCAATAACTGCAACCAAATGCTTCCGATAACTGGAGATCAGTCTTTCTCTCACTTCTAGGACTAGGATTTACTCCTATGCTTTGGAACATTGTCTTGCTGCATAATCCAGTTGTGCTTGAGTTTCAACTTGCGGACTGAAGACTGGATATTCTCCTTTAGCATTTTCTGGTAGAGAGCAGAATTCATGTTTCCCTCAATTATTGCAAGTTGCCCAGGCCCTGAAGCAGCAAAGCATCCCCACACCATCACACTGCCACCACCATGCTTGACCGTAGGTATGATGTTCTTTTTGTGGAATACGGTTTTTGGTTTACGCCAGATGTAACGGGACCCCTGTCTTCCAAACAATTCAAATTTCGACTCATCAATCCACAGACCATTCTTCCAAAAGGTTTGAGGATCATCAAGGTGTGTTTTGGCAAAATTCAGATGAGCCTTAATGTTTTTCTGGGTTAGCAGTGGTTTTCGCCTCACCACTCTTCCATGGATGCCATTTTTGCCCAGTGTCTTTCTGATAGAGCAATCATGAACAGTGACCTTTACTGATGCTAGAGAGGCCTGTAGTTCCTTTGATGTTGTCCTTGGCTCTTTTGTGACTTCCTGGATGAGTAGTTGCTGTGCTCTTGGAGGAATTTTGGAAGGTCGGCCACTTCAAGGAAGGTTCACTGCTGTGCTGAGTTTTTCCATTTGGAGATAATGGCTCTCACTGTGGTTCTTTGGAGTCCCAGAGCCTTTGAAATAGCTTTGTAACCCTTCCCAGACTGATGTATTTCAATCATCTTCTTCCTCATCATTCCGGGAATTCCTTTCAATTTTTGTATAGTGTGTTACTGGGTAAGACTTTTAACCAACTTCATGCTGTTGACAAAGTTCTATTTAAGTGTTGAGCTGATTGAACAGGGTTTGCAGTAATCAGGCCTGGTTGCGTCTAGTCCAGCGGAACCCCATTATGAATGCAGTTTCATAGATTTGGGGAATTAGTAACTACGGGGGAAATACATTTTCACACAGGCCAAGTTGTTATTGGATAACTTTTTTGCTTCAATAAATAACATTATAATTTTAAAACTGTATTTTGTGTTTACTCAGGTCGCCTTTGTTTTATCTTAGATTTTGCTTTAATTTCTGAAACAATAAAAAAATAATAATAAATAAATAAATAAATAATATGCAATATACACAAAAACATAAGAAATCAGGATGGGTCAAATACTTTTTCACAGCACTGTATATAACTACACAGCAAATATCATATATTTATATGATACACATGTATTACCTGTTTTTTAAAACTCTTTTTCTATACTGTCAGTAAAAAAACACTGAACAGGTACTGGTTCTTCAAGGTACCAACAGTGTAAGTGTACCCTCAAAGGTGTAGCAGTGATATTTAATGTCCAGTTATATATAACTGTTCCTTTATAATTATGTTCCTTTAACTATAGGTTCCAATCCAGTAAAGTACCTGTACCTTAAAACCCCAGCTTAATCTGAGTGTTTAATTCTTCTTTGTGTTTTTAAAAACAGAATATAATTTTATTTATTACAGTACACACAATCCACATGTTGTCATTGGACATGCAATTCCCCTACTGTGATCAAGAATTTGTGAAAATGACCCCAGGTAAAACCACATAATAAATTATAAGCAAATAAAATGTTTGTGTCCCACTTTATTACAGTACAATTTTTAAAATAGATTTATGTGTTCTAAGCTTCATAAAGGCACTCTTAATGGTTCAAGGTGAACCTTTTTAAGATTGTAAGATAGATCAGAGAATTATACATATTATTTTTTGATCAAATGTTCAATCATTATAACAATAAGCTGATGATACTATTTGTATTTGTATTGGTTTAATATAATTGCAGTTTTTAATTAGACATTTGTAACAGCCCAATTGTTACAGCCTGCATGTGTGACTGATATTTATTTAATATGACCAGTTAATTAAATATTTAAATCAATTATTCTTGTCCCAGTTTGTTTTCAGATTTTAGGCAAATATTTAAAGACCCTCACAGGAAATCTTGTTTGTTCCATATCATACAAGTCTGGTGACTTCACTCTCATGTCAAACATCATAGCTCTCAGTGGGTTTCACATGCACTTTTGCTAGGCCCAGGGGACAAAACAGTTCTATTACTTTGGCATTTGCGATGATTTGCATCTGTGTAAACATCCTTTGAATCACAGTGGTCTTATCTGCGCAGTTCTTTCTTGGCCCAAAGGACTACTTTTTCCATGCAAGCTGAAAGCCATTATAGACTGTAGCATCAGTGCTTCATCCTCACTAAAAGTGGTATTATTATTATTATTATTATTATTATTATTATTATTATTATTATTATTATTATTATTATTATTATCATCACTGTTGTATCATGCTTACTATTAGCCTATTTATTTATGTATCTATTTATTTATTTTAAGATGACTCAATTCCTGCTTAAGATATTCAACAATTAATTCATGCGATTTGCAGGAGTAATTTGTATAGAAAAGCAGTGAGCAGAACAGAAACACTCACTGTCAAACATGATAGCTCCATTAAGTTAAATGAACTTATTTCTTCTCTTTAACTCCAATTGTCATGACAAGTTTTAGATAATGAACTGAAGTTTAAGTTTTCACAAATTAAACTTAAAGTAAAGTAATCCATTATCTTGACCTTGTAAAATGTATCTTTTTGACTTCAAACAAAGATTATCAAGTTGAGTTTAATCACGTTTTTAAGTCAGCAGCTGAACCTTCGTTTCCTATTCAATCGTAATAAAAACTTTACTTTACAGATATAAATTTCATGTATCAGGATAGTGTAAAAGTGGTATACACCGAGTTGCCGTATAAGCCTTTTCTTATCTGGTCTAATAAACTATCAACTGGGTGCAATTATATGTACTTTTCTAATAGGACAATGCATTCTCTGTTACACAAACATACAATAAAGTCTACTTTGTGACTAGACATGAACTGTGATCCCATGATCCCTACCTGTCTCTCTGTTTTTCCTGGTCTTCTGATGATCCTGTAGTTCCCGTATGCCTGTTTGGAGCTGAAACAGAACTTGTAATGATGCCTAGGAGTTCCTGTTATCGGCAGAAAGAGAGCAGAGGGAGAGAAACTTTCCCAGGCCCTCCCACAGGAACATGGTCCAGGAAAAAAGGGATGGATGTGTTCAAAAATAGCCCGCTTTCTCTTCTGCCTTTACACTGGCTAAATGTCATCATGGAGAGATTCAACCCTAAGGTCATGAAGCTACAGTTTTATGCTTAGATGTCTTCTGACTCCACTTCCTCCTTATGATCTCAAGGGCTCAACATTGGCCCTGATTACTCCTGCTACTCTCATGCTCTCATGGATATCAAACAAATAAATACATTTGTTTTTTAAAAATATTTGTTAAATTTGTTAAATTTGTTAAATATAGGTGTGTGCCACAATTATTGGCATCCCTATGAATTCATATAAGAAAAATATATTTGAGGTATACTCCCATTGATATTTTACATTTTTGGTAAAGGGAGGGCACTGTAAGTAGATTTCTAGTACACTTCCCTGTACCACCATAAGGTGTCACTTCAGATTACTTAAAATGGCCCAGTACGGTTTGTGAAGATGTCAAAATGAACACACTGAAACTGAGATTTTAATTTAATGCTGGAATATATATATATATATATATATATATATATATATATATATATATATATATATATATATATATATATATATATATATATATATATATATATATAGTCTCTCACAAAAGTGAGTACACCCCTCACATTTTTGTAAATATTTTATTATATCTTTTCATGGGACAACACTGAAGAAATTACACTTTGCTACAATGTAAAGTAGTGAGTGTACAGCTTGTATAACAGTGTAAATTTGCTGTCCCCTCAAAATAACTCAACACACAGCCATTAATGTCTAAACCGCTGGCAACAAAAGTGAGTACACCCCTAAGTGAAAATGTCCAAATTGGGCCCAATTAGCCATTTTCCCTCCCCGGTGTCATGTGACTCATTAGTGTTACAAGGTCTCAGGTGTGAATGGGGAGCAGATGTGTTAAGTTTGGTGTTATTGCTCTCACACTCTCTCATACTGGTCACTGGAAGTTCAACATGGCACCTCATGGCAAAGAACTCTCTGAGGATCTGAAAAAAAGAATTGTTGCTCTACATAAAGATGGCCTAGGCTATAAAAAGATTGCCAACACCCTGAAACTGAGCTGCAGCACGGTGGCCAAGACCATACAGCTGTTTAACAGGACAGGTTCCACTCAAAACAGACCTCGCTATGGTCGACCAAAGAAGTTGAGTGCACGTGCTCAGCATCATATCCAGAGGTTGGCTTTGCAGAATAGACGTATGAGTGCTGCCAGCATTGCTGCAGAGGTTTAAGGGGTGGCGTGTCAGCCTGTCAGTTCTCAGACCATACACCACACACTGCGTCAAATTGGTCTGCATGGCTGTCATCCCAGAAGGAAGCCTCTTCTAAAGATGATGCACAAGAAAGCCTGCAAACAGTTTGCTGAAGACAAGCAGACTAAAGACATGGATTACTGGAACCATGTCCTGTGGTCTGATGAGACCAAGATAAACTTATTTGGTTCAGATGGTGTCAAGCGTGTGTGGCGGCAACCAGTTGAGGAGTACAAAGACAAGTGTGTCTTGCCTACAGTCAAGCATGGTGGTGGGAGTGTTATGGTCTGGGGCTGCATGAGTGCTGCCGGCACTGGGGAGCTAATGCCAACATGTACTGTGACATACTGAAGCAGAGCATGATCCCCTCCCTTCGGAAACTGGGCCACAGGGCAGTATTCCAACGTGATAACGACCCCAAACACACCTCCAAGATGACCACTGCCTTGCTAAAGAAGCTGAGGGTAAAGGTGATGGACTGGCCAAGCATGTCTCCAGACCTAAACCCTATTGAGCATCTGTGGGGCATCCTCAAATGGAAGGTGGAGGAACGCAAGGTCTCTAACATCCACCAGCTCTATGATGTCGTCATAGGGGAGTGGAAGAGGACTCCAGTGGCAACCTGTGAAGCTCTGGTGAACTCCATGCCCAACAGGGTTAAGGCAGTGCTGGAAAATAAGGGTGGCCACACAAAATATTGACACTTTGGGCCCAATTTGGACATTTTCACTTAGGGGTGTACTCACTTTTGTTGCCAGCGGTTTAGACATTAATGGCTGTGTGTTGAGTTATTTTGAGGGGACAGCAAATTTACACTGTTATACAAGCTGTACACTCACTACTTTACATTGTAGCAAAGTGTCATTTCATCAGTGTTGTCCCATGAAAAGATATAATAAAATATTTACAAAAATGTGACGGGTGTACTCAGTTTTTATATATATATATATATATATATATATATATATATATATATATATATATATATATATATATATATATATATATATATATAAAAATTGGTCAATATAAATTGATTTTACCATTGAGTGTTGATTGGATGTTTCAAGACTATGTTGTAGACCAGTTCATATGATACATCTCATTGGCCTCTAACTACACTATACTACACTATAATACACTATTTATAGTCCACCATTCATGTTTTGAATGCTGTGTTTTGCAGTGATTTTATATAGAGAGCTGATTTATGGTAGTGGTTTGCCTATAAGCCATGCCTAACAGTGATGGGTCATACAAAGTGTAAATATTTTAATTGGTTGGAAGAATAAAAGGCCTATTTGAGGCAACTGCAGAAAGAAAGCAGCTTCTAAAGTCTGTTCAATTGGCAATGAATCATTCTGACAAATGCTTCCCTCTCTGGTGTGTCATTATGAAACCATTTTGATTGCAGGGTACTAGAGGTTGTGCTTCTGTGGAAATGGCAATTTCTAAATAATGATGTGATGTAACAGCAAGTCCACGGCCATAAATCAAAAACATATTTGAGCGTAAGCTGTAAATGTACTATCTCTTTTACAGAACTAAAGACTAACAGAATAGAGGAGGGTGATGCTGAGAGGTTGTTCAGTCACTGCTCTATAGTCCACAAGGCGACATCTGGGAGGGACAAGCCATGACTGTGCACTAAATTCAGAACTGACCTTTAACTGTGATTGGACACAGGCCCCTGAGGGTGTTGGCTTTTTTCTATTTCAATTATGAAGCTGACAAAGTAGGCTCTGGTGTCATGATTTTTGTGACCTACACAAGAGTGACAGGCGGACATGACGGTGTGAAAACACAGTGAATTATAAGTGCAGGGAATAAACTTGTGTGACATTAAAGCTGTAGTTAATATTAAGATGGACTGCATACATGTTGGTGGAATTGGTTGCTGGTGTGGTTTGTTGGTTGGAGAGGTGTGTGTGTGTGTGTGTGTGTGTGTGTGTGTGTGTGTGTGTGTGAGAGAGAGAGAGAGAGAGAGAGAGAGAGAGAATGAGAATAATGTCATGTATGCAATGATCATAAGATCACTAGAGTCTCAAACACTAAACAATTATTCCTCCATGTGATCATTATTCTGGCTTCTCCTGCAGTGATAATCATACTTTATCTTTTCCTTGTGCATAATGCCATGAACACATACATGCTGTATTCTATCAGCCATGAGAACACCACAGAGTCTGAGCAGACATTTTATTGACAACTGGATGAATGTGACTGCTGATACTACAAAAAATGTTGTAACCTTGCCTCTAATAAGAAAGCTTCATGATGGATGTGTTGGGGTGGGGTAGCTCTTTACCATCTATGGCATTGTTAATTTCTTTGCCATTGTTACTCTCTATATGTAAAAATGTGTAGGAGGTTCATTCTCTGTTTGCTTTGTCTGTTTAGAGTGATAGAAATTGTTTTATTTTACCTGACCTTAGAGAGGAGAGAAAGCTATGAGCTGAGCTATACTGCAGGCAGTAATGGTTTGGATATTCTGATTGTTACTATCATTTCTACTATACCAGTGTCTTAGTGATTAGCACCTCTGGGGTTGGGGTTCGATTCCCGCCTCCGCCCTGTGTGTGCAGAGTTTGCGTGTGCTTCAGGGGTTTTCCAGTTTGCATGTGCTTTGGGGGTTTCTGGTACTCTGGTAATCTGGTTTCCTCCCTCAGTCCAAAGACATGCATTGTAGGCTGATTGGCATTTCCAAATTGTCCGTAGTGTGTGCGATTGTGTCCTGTGATATGCCCCTACCTCGTGCCCCGAGGTTCCTGGGATAGGCTCCAGGCTTCCCATGACCCTGTGTAGGATAAACAGTATGGAAAATGGATGAATGGATTTCTACTATATCATAATATAATTTACACTTTAGGCAGAAAATGGGCTAAAATTGATGGTCCTATATTTAATGTATTAAAGTGGGCTATCAAGATATGCTTACATACCAAAAGCATCTACACATTCACTCATTTTCAGCAGTGACTCTTGATCAGGGTTGCGGTGGATCTGGAGCCTATCCCACCAACACTGAGCGCAAGGCAGGAGAATTCACCCTGAATGGGATGCCATGCACAAACGCACATCCACATGCCCATGTACACCCAGGGGCAATCTTAGTGCAGCCAATCTGCCTATCTGCTTGTTTTTTTGGACAGTGGGTGGAAACTTCAGGATTGGATCACACCAGGGACTCTGGAGCTGTGAGGTGGCAATGCTACCCACTGTGCCAACGTGCCACGCGAGCATCCAAACAGTTAAACATATTTAGCTGATTGATGGCTTCCACTCTCACTTCACTCAGACTTTAAAAATGCAATTTAGGACCATGGCAACATTATGGGGTGCCAACAGTATGATGAGTATTCTTCAAACCTACAGTGGTGACTCTGATACTGATCTGCTGTCACCAGAGATGTTTTTTAACCCACCATGTAAGGTTGCTGGCCAAGGTGCTGAATTCACGATCACCACCAAACCTATTTACTCAAGGCATTTTACTGTTTACTCAGATAATGTTTGTGCGCAGTAAAGCCAGCTTAACTGTATTTAAAAGAGCTTTATGTCATCTCTACTGAATAATGGATGAATAAAGATTAAAGACTATAGACTTGAATAATGAATAAAGAACTGTGTGTGTGTGTGTGTGTGTGTGTGTGTGTGTGTGTGTGTGTGTGTGTGTGTTTGGTTGCGTATGTGCGTGACGTTGCTTTGTATTCATTCACACAACATCTTGAGATTTTTTGTCGCTGGAGGCGGTGAATGTCGCTTGTGCAAATTGCATGCCAATCCTGTCAGAAGGCCTACAGCTTGGTGGAAAAAATATCGACACTAAATGAATCATTGAGCTTCCCAGTTTTACTCAATTTGTTCTCCAGTATGCCAGGTCTCTTTGCTTAATGACAGTGAACATTAGGCTGTAATGGTTTTGTTGCTTTGTGGTGACATATTCTCTTATCTTTTCTATCAGAAATTTACAATGCTTTCTCAATTATACCTAGTGATTTTTGAAGATCAGCTAGATTTCTGAATACTGCTCTGTCTCTGCGAGTCATATCAGTGGTGATTTCAATGCCATTGTTTAAGAATATTGCAAAGTTATTGTGAGCCATTAACCCATTAACTGGGATGCATTTGGCAGCTGTATTGAGCTTTTGTATTAAGTACTATATCTGTAACTGCCTTCTTCTATGTTTTCTAGGGGCTAATTCAATATGCCTGGGTTCAGCCTAATATTTGTAATCTCACTGCTCTACTTCTTTGAGACATTTAAGTGAAATTTGCAACAGCGAGCTTATCATTCATTTAATTTCCCTGGTTAATTTGATGTTTGAGAATAGGCTGTGCCTGGGGATGAGAGAGCCAGCTGTGTTCAAATATACCGGGCGCATGTCTCAGAAGGCATCTGGCATTGATTCCAAATTAGGTTACAGACTGAAGGATGAAAATGTACAGATCATAAAAAACATTGTCTGACAAATCTGATTTTCATCTGGCATCCATACATAGTAGTATGTTTGGGTGACAGATGTATACATAGTAGTATCTCATGGCTGTGAAAGAGAAGTGAGAAAATGTCAGAGTGTAATAACTACTCTCAGTCTACTAAGGTCTGAGCATTGTATATTAATAGACTGACATATAGTGCGTCAGCAAGGACATGCTAGTTAGTTGTTATATGACAAAGACACATACGGTTGCCTTGATGTCATCGATCTGTTATTATTACACAACCCCCACATCAAATTAAAATGGTAGCTCCAGTCATGGGCTTAACGTGATCTTAACATATGATCCATGGTACCCAACCCACTTCAATCCCTAACAGCATTTGTTTATCACAGATCTCTCTTGAAGGTGGAGGAGGTGGGGGTATGGGGGGGTCATGTCCACGAAGTGGGGAAAGTAATTAATATAAACCACGTAGGACCTAATTATGTTCAGGGCAAGGTTGCATTTGCAAAATTGAAAGACATAATTGTTCCTTGGTGCTCACATAATTGCATCATCTGACATTACAGATAGTTCTTTCTACACTTTTTGTACCATTTGGGTGCATCTTTTACCTAGGTACACTGTGTAGTCTACCATTAAAGCTTAAAGGTATATGTACAGTCCAATTATGCACATTAAATGTTTCTTAAAGGTACGCTATGTCCATGCATACAAAAGATCCGGTACCATCCCACTGACAAGAAAAGGTACAGTTTTATTATCTTTTTTTTCTGAGAGAGGGATTTGTTCAAAATATCTACACACAACCATGATTATTTAGATCATCATGAGGTAGATAGGAATTAGGCTTATTATGTCTGCGTGAATTGTAATTATAATAATAGGCCTCTCAAAGACGTGATTTGAGGTGTGACTGAGTTGGGGTGATAATTGGGGTGGCATGGCCTACCTTTAGAGGGAGAGAGAGAGAGAGAGAGAGAGAGAGAGAGAGAGAGAGACACTATGACACAGCCCTTTGTATTTTTTATTTTTTTTATTCTAAGAAGCCATAATGATTTATTCTTTTACTATCCTTTTTGGCAAGTTTATTGTATTTCTCTGAGCCTGTAGAGTGTAGCATCATCTAGTGTACGTGCATCATCTAGTGTGCGTGCATCGCTGTATAAAACCTCTCCTCTTAGCCACGCCCCTCCTCTGTGTACCGGGCCGCTCTTGACCAATAGGATTTGAGCAGCGCCGGGACGGAGGGGAATCCTGAGCGCGCGGAACATCACAACCAGCGGCACATAACAGACCTGCAGCGAGCTTTGCTCCTCTCACCGGATTTCTGTACTGCTGAAAAGACGAGCCTGCTGCATACAGGAATATTGAACCGTTCCCAGTCCGAGGGAATTCAAGGTTAACCTCTGAACTCCAAAGGAAGGTAAGTCTTCTTTAGTAGGATGCGCTCATGAAATGAGTTCCGTTAACGAATATCTCGCCGTGTCGGTGTTCACTAGACAACTGGATGTTATAATGGGAAGCCGGAGCTCAGCTCGGTATCTTTCCTATGCATTGGTGATTTTTCCTATGCACCAAATGCGCAACCACCGTGCACAGTCCCTTGGAAGTTTAGTCATGACCCATAGAAGACAGCGGGCAAGCGATCTGCACTTTACACATTCCAGCAGAAAATTCTGGTGCGCGTGTGTGGTGTAGAAGAGATCGCTCGGAAACACTCCCAAAGCAGGGATACGCACATAACTGTAAGCGCAAATTGTTCTTATTCACTTTTACTAAGAAAAACAGGCAGTCCTTAACTTTTTCCAGTGCCCCCCCTTTTTTGGAAACGGATTGACATATTTATTAGTTAACTAACTACACATTTCCTATGCTTATGTTTCAAAATATAGCTCTACAACCAAGTTTTTGGTTATCGGCAGGTTTACTTCTACTGATTTTCTTTTACACCATGCACACTGAAATCTTGCTGGGTTTAAGTGGGTAAATACTATACATGATTACTACATTAACTTAGATCAGGTATTTGCCCCTTATCTACCACCACTGAGACCAGGAAGGCTTTGGAAAGCACCAGTTCCATTTTGGAAATCCTTTAGTGTACCAATTTCTCTTAAAATCCAAATGAATTAACTCCAGAATGAAATTACATTTACAGCATTTGGCAGACACCCTTATCCAGAGTGACTTACATTAATTTCATTTATACATCTGAGCAATTGAGGGTTAAGGGCCTTGCTCAAGGGCCCAACAGTGGCAGCTTGGTGGTGCTGGGATTGGATCTCACGACCTTCCAATCAGTAGCCCAATGTCTTAACCACTGAGCTACCACTGCCCTCATTAACGCCTCATTCATGTCAGTGGTGTTCTAAACTCTTGATAGCTAGATCAATTCCTTCTTCTTCTTCTTATTCTTCTTCATTTCCCAAAGTGCTTCAAAAGATGATGGTGTAAGGCCTTGACTGTAACCACTTAGAATTTGAGGAAAATTACTTTCTATTAAATGCAAAATATGGGACAGAATATGATTGCTAGCTGTAAATTTTAATGTTACACTGAGAAAATAGTATAGTAACCTTCTCTGCCTCCCTATCACTTTCCTTTTCTTCACTGATCGTTAGGATCCAGACGTTAATCCACAGCAAACCAGTAACAAATCTAAATGAAACTGGCATACATTATTTAAACAGTGTATACCGCAAGTACTACAAGAGCAAATGCTTGACAAATATTCACCAAACAAATGATCAGTCAAAGCTGATTGCTTTTCATATTATACACACATTACTACCCTGTTTCCTCTGCACATTTCCAAACTCCGGTTTAATGGTTTTTGGGGACGAATTTGACCCCCGTTCAATAATTTTAGAATATCGAATGTAATGTAACATGAACGCAACATGTCTTAGTACTCCAACACATCTAAACTTCTAAACCTTAGTCACCCATGTTTACAAAAAATCACATTGTGTCATTTGCCCTCAGATACACTGATTATATGCATAATTATGATCCATACATTGGTAAATATAATAATTAATTTCTGCTTCACATACATGATATGATTCACATGATATGATACACATTTGATATGATACACAATGATACACATTTACGTGCAAAATTGCTCGTGTACAGAGATACACAGGGGTGCACTTATGAACACACATGAGTCACTCATGCTGTAGTACAGGACACACACATAATATAACACACACTTAAACTCACTCATTCTCTCTCTTTCTCTCCTTCCCTGTTCTCTTTGCCTTTTTTCCCCCGATTCCTAAGGCTCTTTCTCACTAAGGATTTTCTTTTCTCTCTTTCTCCTCCTTTCTCCTCCTTTATTTCTTTTTTCTCTCTATGCCATGCCCTGTCCCATTCTCCTTTACTACCCTCCTTTTCTTCTCTGTGTTTCCTTTTCGTCCTATCATTCTCTGTCCTCTACTGTCTATACTGTACCTCTGCCTCTATCCCCCCCTGCATTATCTCTAGGGTTTAAAGGTGTCACTAGACCTTCAATAATTATACATATCATAGAAACATTTTGCTTAACAAGATTGCCATTCAGTGCATCTGGCTAGGTTCTTTGTTTCATGATTCAATATTTCCCTCGCCCAGAAATTAGCTTTGCCCCAGCTGAAGCAGAGCTGCTCAGATCAGTGCTTTTTTGTAAAAAGCATATTTCAAGGCATGCAAAGTGTTAAAAGAGATATTAGGGTCAGTTAGAGGGAAAAGGTATTTGTGTTAATGTTTTTATTTCAATTTTGATTCACTTGTTTGGCTGTAGAAAAATTACAGACTGCTCCTTTAAATACATGATGCGTGAACTTTGATATTGCTACAAAAGATTTTCTTAAACAGACCGAATAAATGACTCAGGGTCACAGAGCAATAATGAGCTAGATATAGGTTTAAATAACAATACGTTGGTAATGAAACACACCCCAACCTGGCCTTTGGATACTAAAGACTGAAACAGTAATAAGTATCCAATACAGCAGCCTCTCCGTTGAGAACACTGCTACATGGGCCCATCACCATTTATCCCTCAAAGTAGAACATCTTAGTGGTTGCTCTAATTAGCTTTTCTAAAACATCCACACCACCAGATTGAAAACAAAACGAGACAAAAAGTTTGTGACTAGAGCTCTACGTGCAACTTTTTTTTAACAGACTATAATTCAAATCACATCATCACAGGAAGCATTAAGTGTAACTTACCTCGAACAATTAGCTGTGGGATGCTGAGCAGGCTGTCAACTCCTTATCACATTAACAGCTGTAGCAGATGGCTGCAATGAAACTGAAATCTAAAAGTACAGAATAGAAAACTGTGCTCAAAAAAGAATTCAGTACTACAAATCAAACAATTTGTGTATTTGTGCATATATTCATAAGGACTGCATACTTACATGGGCTTCCTGGAGAACTGCGTGTAATGGAAGTTGCACATCATGAAAACATCCTGCGTGAAAATGAACTGAAATAATTCTTCAGGCACTGAAGATCAAGCACTGAACCTTCAAGAGATGCTAGCTGTACAATGTTTGATTAAAAAAACAAAAAAAAAAAAAACAACTCTAGGAATATCTAGTTTGATTTATGTTTTAGTTATTTTATTAAGTGCCACTAGATTTAAAATATCTTAGATTGTCAAGATAGCGTGGAAATTGTGAAATCAGTCGTAGAACCAGTGTTATGTACATAACCTTCCTTGTATTGGGGACCACAAGGGTGTGTGTCATCACAAGGGTTCGCAGTGTATCCCAGTAGCCATGCTATTGAACAGTCTGTGAAGGGGTTAAGTGACTCTAGTATTAGTGCTTTTGCATGCAAAATCAGGACATTTTCTTTGAGTCAACATGGGACTGTCGGCCCAGCCAATCCTCCAGATAAAGGAGTACAAACAGACCCTGACATTGAAGAATCGCTAATGGACACACTCTCTGAACACACTAGGTGCATAGGGTAACCTAAAGGGAAGGATGGGTCATTCTGCTAAAAAAAGAAAGTGGAGAAATCACTTGTATTGCACCACAATTGAAATGTCTTCTTTTTCATCTTTCTTTCTTTCTTTTTTTTTTAGATCTATGATCGCAATAAATCATATTTGTTCATAGCTCGGATTGCTTTTGACCTGCAGAGTGGATGGAATGGCAGTGGCATAAAGAAGACATACATGTAAAGGCTTCTTAGAGCCAGATTGGGCTCCTTTTTTGGATCTCTGTTTCTGAAGTGACTGGACTCCATTCAGCATATCCAGTTGGTGTGGGTCAGTTCATTGTCAACCACCACCAAAGCAGGCATCCACCTTTGTGGGGTGGTGGTTGACAATGAACTGTAAGCAACTGTATATACATTATATGGCCAGAAGTATGTGTACACCTGCTTGTTGAACATCCCATTCCAAAACCATGGGCATTGATATGGACTACATTTCCCCTTTGCTGCTGTAACAGCCTCCACTACATTTTTCCACTAGATTTTGAAATGTAGCTTTGGAGGTCAGGTCTCTGTGCAGGTTATTCAAGTTCTTCCAAACCAGCCTTGGCAAACCATGTATTTATGGAGCTTACTTTGTGCATGGGGGCATTGTCATGCTGGAACAGGTTTGGGCCTCTTAGTTCCAGTGCAGGGAAATCTTAATTCTACAGCATACAAAAAGATCCCAGACAGTTTTGTGATACCAACTTTGGGGCAACCATTTGGGGAAGGCCTACATGAAGGTGTGATGGTCAGCTATCCACATTCTTTTGGCCATATAGTGGATTTTCAGATATGATGTTGAGATATTGTTTTTATTGTTCTGGCTTTGTGGAGTAGCACCACTGCTGAAACCCAGCTTCATGGAACAAGTTACTAAGGTGAACTGCCATAATCAATGATTCCCATTCAGACTGGAATCATAACAGGCTGTTCATTTGGACAGACTGTATAATGAATGAATCAATGAATTAACTCAAATGACTTGAGTCACTGAAAAGACTCAACAATTTCAACTCTAGTAATGGCAACCAAGGATGACTAGTCGTAGCCTGTTGCCTCAAAATGTCTGTTTTTCAGAGAGAGGCAGGTGACAATCTAATGCTTCCAGAGCATGTGCGCCATTGACCAGTTTAACTACTAGCAGCAGGTTGTAAAGTGTTTTTATCAGGCTTCCAGCAATTGCATTTTAGCTCACCAGCTTCCTTTATCTGCATTAACAATCCCAGTGATCTGCCGCATTTCACTGCTATGTTTTTCATTGCTCAAATATCCAATGCTGCTGCTGTTATGCTCATTATATTATTATGGACCAGGAGCAACAGTGCCCCATTTTAGGGCTACAGCGCACATTTGCCACAGCATCATAGGCTTTGTGAACCAATGTGTCAGCTTCTTTATATTTGGCTGAATGGCACTCGGACTTACCTGCAGAGCTTCATTAATCAGTGCCACTAGTGAAACCATCATTGTCTGTGCCAGAGGCATTAATCTTCTGCACCTGCAATTGAAGCTCCTTTTTCAGGTCACAAGAATAAGGCACTTTTGAGTGTGCACAATGGCTCTTTAATGAAGTTAAGCATTGTGGGATAGCCTGATCACTTTCTTGGGTGACTATACCTCAAAGAGATTAGGCATTTGATCAGCTGTTTCGAGTGGAAGATCCAGTTTTACTAAGACAGCCTTAATATAAGCCTGCAGAGTTATACACCTGCTTGTCTCTTTTTGATCACCAGAATACACTGATGGAGGGCTCTCAGCACTCTCCACCAGGGTGGGCTCATTATTCAAGTTTAGAGAATGAGAAGCAGCCACAGAGAGTACTGTATAGTCTCTGTATGTGAGACAGCTGTACAAAGTTGCACTTCACTGCACTTCACTGCTGAGTTTGTTCCCAATTCAGTGCCTGCCACGACAATGTGGTGAAGGAGCTTACCTTTTTCTTCCTAGCAGCCCGGCAGCCATGTCTGCTGTTCATTTCATGCATCATCATGAGAAGATAATGTATAGTCAGCAGTATCTACAAAGCCTGACAGTTTCATACATCACTTACATACAGCATTATGCTTCAGTTAAGTCAAGGCTTGTCAAAGATGCTCAAGCGTCAACATTTTGGGCATTGATCACTGTCTATCATCCAACTTGGGGCCTGGCAGAAAAAAAAAAAAAAAAAACAGTTCGCCATCCTGCACTGAAATATTAGAAGCTGGGAAAGTTCAACAATTCACAACAAGTTATGAATTTATAAAATTATAAAATTAGTTGCTCTGTGTCTGTAGTGCCCATACAGCTATGCACCAATGCAAGCAATAGGCCATGTGTCTGCTCTAAGGACTCAGTCAGCTGTGGCAAGAATAGTAATGAGTCTAATGTCTAGTCTAAATGACTAAAATTACCATCACCCAAGGTTTGTGCACTCTCATCTGGCATAACAGTAACAAAATTAGAGAATTAGAGCAATATTTTTAGCGCTTTGAATCCAATTCTTGATAAGATGAGAATAGGAAAGAGGATGAGCATGACCTTGTGGGTACCTTTTATAGGCTACCTATGCAGGGACATTGTCACAGTCATGAGTTTGATATTGGTAGTTGGCAAGGAAACGAGCAAATGGGAATGAGCAGTCCCCTCCCCCCCCCCCCCCCAATTTGGTCTTGACAATTCCAACATACCCACTAGCTAACTCTCCTCTATCACACAATAACTAACAACCAGGAAGGATGGGGAAAACACATGCTCCCTCTGAGCCATGTGAAGCCAACCTCCACATCTTTTTGAACTGCATCTTCCGTATTCTGCTTGCATCAGCTCACAATCACCCACAATTGGCTAGTGTCGATCTGATTGACAGGGGAGAGAAAGTATGCCATCCCTCCCACCCAGAGAGCATGGCCAGTTGTTAAATGTTAAATAAATGTTAGCAGTATTAAAAGCCATTGTCTGGGAAATACTGTACAAAGGACATTTTATTAAAGTGTTTTTCTCTTATTGTGTAGCTACATTTTCTGCTCTTTTAACAACAGGTGCACAGTTTGCCAAATATCTGGTGAATAACAAGTGCTGAGTCAACTCGCAGTGAATTTGTGTCCTGCCTCTGCCTCAAGATATTAGTTTAATCTCAATTTCCCTGTCCATCCACACTCGCAGTTATTTTCAAATTGTTTAAGATGTGTAATGAGCTTTGTTTCCCCACAGGACCATTTTGCTCCATCTGCGTTGATCGATGCTGTTCATGACTCAAAGGAGTATGTAAAGATTCCAAGTGTGAAAGTAATCAGATAAGAATAGGCTTACATGACAATTATTACAATTAATACAATTATTAAAAACATACCCACCTCATTTAATCAGATAAAGATTTTATTCAGATTTAGTCCAAGTTGTTAGTTGAATTAATAGGCCACATCTAAACATTATTATTAGCACTCCTCATACAGGTATGTTCAGTGTAACCATGACAAGAAGTATAAATGGTTAAGCACAGCCTGCACTCCTCGCTAATGTTTTATTGCTATTGCTATTTATAATTGTATTATAATATAGATGTATTAGATTGATTATAATTACAAAGTGCTGAAATAAAAACTAATTGACCTCAGCATAGATCTGCAGTAAAGTCACCGCTCTCATGACACTGTGTTGTTTCATGTTATATAGTTAACACAGATAATAACATGATTATCCAAGGATTGTAAATAATTGTATCATTATTCCGGGTTTTTTTATATTTTTTTATTTTATTTTTTTTAACAAGATCGAAACATAAGAAAATATGTCTTTTTTTGTGTGTGTTTTTTCCCCTAATTGTAGATATGTAACCCGAGGTGGAACAAAAGCAGCTGTTAAAACAAACACTGAGTTATTCTGAGAAACATTTATCTTCCCTCAGTGCCATTATGTCTTCAGCAGTATCCATTTTGACTGTAATATTAGACATTTTGGTAATAACAGTCAGTGCACCAATCAAAACGCAGATCTCTCCCTCCCAGATTTGATGGATGAAAATGACAATTTAATATTTTGAGCAACATATAATTATTTATGGTCACATTTTAAGTATATTATTTAATTATTTATTTATTATTTACTCCTTCCTTGGACTAATGTGGTTTTGCTTCAGTGGCGTAGTCTTGGAGAGTGATCAGCCATGCTCATTTGAATATTAGAGCCACATCCAGACAGTCTAGACAAGGAAAGTGGCTACTTGGTTAAAAAAGAAGAAGAAGGAGAAGAAGAAGAAGAAGAAGAAGAAAAGTGAATCATAGTTTCCACTGAATCTAAACTCATTTTGTAAATACATTTACTAAATTCTGTAAATGTATTTGGTTAAGCACACAGAGTATCCCTTACAACTTTCCAGTCAGTATACTCTTGAGTTCTCCTAAATATCTTTCAGGTTTTTGAACAGAGGTTCAAATATTATGCTGACTTCTAAGTCCTGCTCTTTACAAATCACAACAAGCTGCATTTGATGTGCTTAACATTAGACATTTTTATGCAAAAAAAAATTTTGCCAGAGAGACTGCTACTTTTTTTTCAAAGTAGATCCTAAAGGATTTATAACTTCAAAGTGTGCAGAAAAGAGCAGCCAATGTGTCTGAGTGTCAAAACATTCTTGCCATTATCATCAGTAGCTAATAATACAAGTCTCTTTTGAATTTGCTAATAATGCAGTTTACTGTTATTGTTACATTAAGAAAGCTGATTTAATGCAGAGATAATGTATATTTAATTTATTGACATTATATATAATTTATTGACATTTGGAACAATTTACACACACTTAAGAGCACGCAGTCTTCCGTTCATCGATGACGGACAACTGCGTGCTCTTAAGTGTGTGTAAATTGTTCCGAATGTCAATAAATTCACATATACCAAAATATTCACTACTTGTGATTAAATGGATCCTAGTGAAGTTGCAAAAACAGTGAGACACTTTGTGCTACATGTTTCTAAATGGGTTAAGTCGACTTACTAGACAAATTAATAGGTTAAATGTATAAGTAGGAGGATACTGATCAACTAAAGACAGAGGTATCAACTAGAGGTTGCAGGATGAATAGACTGACGAGAGATCTGCATGCTAAATATCAGGCTAAGTAAATTAAGAGAACAAGAAGAAGAAGAAACTAGCAAACTAGCAATATCAGTAGGCTAAAAAGGGATTAGCAAGTAGACTAGACAAGTGGGTTGACTAGACATGGGAGTACACAAGTTGGTGGGATGTGTAGGAGAAATAACAGGATGCGAAGGCTAAATAGTAGAATGAGCAAACTAGAGGTTTGAGTATGCTAGTGGGATGTTTGGCAAGCAGAAATAGTAAGCTAGTATGCTAACAAGTGATGTCTGATAAATAGCAGGATGTGTTGTTTAACTAGTGGGATATTTAGGCTAACTATCATGATAAATAGGTGAACTATTGCTGTGATTGAACCCTGACTCTCTCTCACTGAGGAAAACCTTTTTAGCTTTTTTAGGCTGTGCCAAATTAAGAGAAGATAGGCCTGACTGTAGCAAAAAGGATTAGAGGTAATTGCCTGTGGCTTTTCTTCTATGGTCCTTTATTCTCCTGCAAATCTGTGTAATTCTGTTCATTGATATATAAAAACTGAAATAAAGAGTGAGATAATCAGAATACACTGATGTGTGCACGAGTAAGTATCTGAATTCATGGTGAAGTTTTGAGAAGATGGCAGATGCGGGTGCATTCTGTTGTAAATAAAGCATTGCTGACGTAACCCTATTCTGGGAGTAACAGCTAAGCTCCTGCTTCTACTTGGAGTTTCAAGCGTTACAAAAATGCTTCAAGACATTTTTAGGCATGGAGATAAAAAACGAAAAGTGGAATTCAGATGCTCAGAATGTTCAAGTTTAGAGACTGTGTAATAGCTGTGGTCTTCTAGTTTATCGTTTATCGACTTTAGTACTCATAAGGTTCTATCTCCCTTTCATTCTTAACCCAGATAAAACCTTATAATACTAAGGTAAAAGCCCCACATTCAGTTCACATCAAAATGTAATATAAAAATGCATAATTAATAAGCATGTTTTTTTGATTTTCGCTGACCTAAGCTCACAAAGACAGTTCCCCTATGGACTCAAGAAGAAGCTGAATCGTTATGAATCTTTATGAGCATCAAAGACAGGTGTGCTGCTGAGCAGATGTTAGAGATGTGACTGAATACCAATACATTGTTCAGAAAGAAAAGTTTTAAATGTATACAAGTACAGATATGAATAGGAGTCTCATTATTTGCATATGGGTCGCTGTATGATGCATTTACAAGCTACATTCAGTCATCGTTAGTAATTGTGTAGAAAATATCACAGATGAAAACAAGAGCAGGATTAAAGAAACAAATTTTTAAAAATTGGCCACACCCACTTTGGGTTTAAATCTGAATACAGATACAGATATGAATATTTGAAGCACTAATCAGATACAGATATGCGTTACACCCCTACTAGAAGTGCAGAGATGCTTAACATTATCTATGGTTAAATGCTTGCTGCATTCTGCTCTGGTGCTCATAGTCATAGCCCATTTATGACTAAGATTGCTTCCCCACATGGGCTTAACACACTCCAGTCTCAACCGTAATTCTGTCCTTACAGCCAGAATGTGTTTGTTTCATGCTGACAGGAAGATCATAGAGCCTCTTTCTGATGAAACCATGGATTTACACACTGTGCTTGAGAGGAATGATCCATCCCCAAAATGCCACATAAAACCACTCTCTTACTGACACTTGATAATCCACACTTAATATTCTGCAATAAAAGGCCCATTTTCCATATTGCATATCAATAAATGCACTTTATTGAGTGCTGTCCTTTACAAGGTCTTAGCAGCGAACAGTAAGCTTTTATTCAGGATTGAATCAATGTGTCTCATGAATGAGAAGAATCCAATTCTAGAGAGAGTCTTGAATATGAGCTGGAATTGTGCCACTACAGGCCTGGTGCTACACGTTCATTTTGGATATGGTAGGTGATATAGTTCTGGCTGTCAGCGACCAAGTGCTGCCATGGAACATCAGCATTTGGCAGCCGTGGTTTGAGTGACAAGCAGTAAATGATAATCATTTCTGATAGTCTATTGTGAGGTCTGTGAATGCTGGCAGGGAAATGAATTTGCTTCTTCCAAAAAGCCTCTGAGCTATGCTCTCGAGAGTATTAAAATAGTAAACACCATGTATACAATACTAGGCAAAAGGCTTGGGCAATGTGGGAAAATTCTGTCTGAAACAATTTGTCTTGATAAATGTTTATTTGTCTGTAATACAAATGTGTTCATATTCCTCAACATCGATCAGATACCCTACATCACTGGCTGAAATTCATCCCCAGGCCATGACTGTACCCCATCTGTGATTTACACAAATCTTCTGACAAGCATCCAGGTGTTTTACACGTTCTTTTTTGATATACTGGTACCTTATTAATTTCAAATAACATCATAAAATGTTTTTCTGTTTCAACCAAAACTATAAGACCATTTTTCATTTGCTACATTTTTACTGCATTTGGCCCTCACCCTTCCCTCACATTACTTTGTGCCAGTTTGAACACTGCATTGTGAAACTTCAGTGTGTTGGCCTACTGCAGTACATGTTGACAATCAGGGTTGTCTGGGTTAAGTCCCCATGGAATTGGGCTGTTTGTGGCTACTTGTGGCTTGTGTCGATCGGTTGTTGGTTGGATGTTTTTCATACATTAGATTAATTGAATGTTACTTTAACGTTAAGCCAAACTGATGTACGTTTGTAAATATGACAGTATTTGTCAATGGCAGTCATTATTATTATCATTATCATTATTATTTTTATTATTTTGAGTTTTAGAATTGGATCACTTTTGAAATTATTGACAATTAGGCCAGTTTTGGGGATGGTTTTGATTTGTTGTTGGCAATGTTTTATCATGCAGACCTGGCAACATTGCTGACAACATCAATATAAGTGCAGTGTGAGTGTGTTAGCAATGAGTTGGTATGTTAAGCCCATGTGTTTGCTAAATTTGACCTCTACTGGTATTCTACTGCCATGTCTATGTCTAAGCAGACTCGCATGGTGTATTTACAACTGGTTCTTGCACTAGTGATCAGTTTTAAACTGTTCAAAACTGTAGAATATTATGCCAAGATTTGGAGGGTTGTCAAAAAAAATCTGACATTTTGTCAAACAGATTGGAACAGATTGGAACATCTTGGAACAGAATGGAAAAACAGGTTAAAGGGTCCAGTGCAGTTCACATAAGTGTAACATACAGACAGAAGAGGATGATGTAATACACTGAAAGTCTAAATAAACTCCTAGGAAAGTAACTTTTGTCAACATTGCACATAAAAGCTAAAAGGTTGAAGGTCAAATCAACAGGCTCTCGGTCTGCATTCATTAAACCTCTCAGAATTACTAATCAGGATCAAGCTAAAAGCGTTCAATGCTAAAAGTGCCAAATGCTGTAAATGTAAACGTTCTACTGACTAACTAACTGGCTTACTTTTATATGACCAGGAATATGAATATGATCAACATTTCTGAATGTAATTTCTTGGTTTTATGACAATATCATGTAGTAGGTGTGCTGCCATTCTCTAGTTAGCTCTGCCAACTCAGTCTATACTTATAGACATTTTATGCTCTTATCATGTTTTAAAATAATATGTTTTATGTTGTGGAGGCATGGTGGCTTAGTGGGTAGTGTGTTTGCCTCACACCTCCAGGGTCAAGGGTTCAATTCCCGTCGCTATGTGTATGCGGAGTTTGCATGTTATTGCCGTGTCTTGGGGGTTTCCTCTGGGTATTCCAGTTTCCTCCCTCAGTCCAAAGACATGCATTGTAGGCTTACTGGCATGTCCAAAAGTGTCTGTGGTGTGTGATTGTGCACTGCGATGGCCTGTGCCCAAGCTCCCTGGGATAGGCTCCAGGTTCCCTGCAACCCAGTAAGGATAAGCAGTATAGAAAATGGATGCATGTTTTCTGTTCATATTATTAATATGGATACATACTGAATTATTCATGTAATATATTCACCTTAAAACTTTCATATAGGTCTATAATGACAATTTTACATTTTACATTACATTTAACATAAAATGTTAAATAATTAACTGGTAATAATTACATGGTTTGTTACAGTAGTTTGTTTAGGTGCGAAGGAGAGAGAGAGTTCTCCTGGTAACTGTAAATCTGATTCACATATGCTTATTTATTTAACACCAGCAGCTTTGGCCAGCTTTGGGGAAAAAATGGCCAGTGATCCATTCAGGAGCCAAAAGAGCCAACTCTTATTGCTAATATTAGCTGACTGCTCTGGCTCACTAAAAAGAAGCCTGAATTCCCTTCAATACTCTCATGTATTAGGAATATTGTTGAATTGCTTTTACTCCTACAGTTGAGGTCATGAGTTCACATATGCCTTGAAGAATCTGCAAAACGATAATAATTTTAAAAAATAATAATAATAATAAGAGGGATCATAAAAATTGCATTTTGGCTTTTTTTTTTAGTACTTTAGTATGTGAATAAGCTATTTCACATAACAGATGTTTACATATAGTCCACAAGACACAATGAAAACTGAATTTACACAAATGAACCAGTTCAACAGTTTACATACGCTTGATTCTTAATACTGTGTGTTGTTACCTGCATGATCAACGACTGTTTTTATGTTTTGTAATAATTGTTCATGAGTCCCTTGTTTGTCCTGAGCAGTTAAACTGCCTGCTGTTCTTCAGAAAATCCTCCAGGTCCTGCACATCATTTGCCTTTCCAGCATCTTCTGCATATTTGACCCCTTTATGATGTTGAGATCCATCTTTTCACACTGAGGACAATTGAAGGACTCATACACAACTGTTACAAAAGGTGCAGACATTCACTGATGCTCAAGAAGGCAACACACTACATTAAAAGCCAGGGGGTGTAAATTTTTGAACAGGATGATTGGTGTAAATTGTTATTGAATGCTTGGGCATGAAGTAAAATCCTTCTTGTGTATGTAATCGAACCCTGCCCTCTCCAGCTGTATGCAGAGAAGTGTGTAAGCTCAGTTGGTCGACCATCTACCAGACTACCGGAGCTGCACATCACAGTGTAGATCTGCAATATTTCACCAGTACACACAACAGGGATGAGAGAGTGGAGGGGTGACAGTAAAGTGACTTGAGAACGAGTGCAAGCTGTAGAGGAATGCTAACAAGCTTGTCAAAAGGCTTGTGCAGACATGAATTAGAAGAAAATATGGCATGATGGAAGAAAGAGAAGTGGTTAACTCGAGTGTACTAACCTCATTAGCATATATTATTTTACTTATTAATGAAGTGCTGCAGTGTGGTGTGTGTGTGTGTGTGTTTTCACCCAACTCTTATCTTCTCCCTTTGTAAATGGTCTGATACATCTCATGCATTTAATCACTCACAGCTGAGCTTTTTCACCGCTTAATTTCATTAAGATAATACACACACTTATTAAGATCCATATCAAAACTGACTGGTAAATGTTTATCTGATCCCCAAGACACCACCACCACCCTTGCTATTAAAGTGTTCTCTGTGAACAAACCCACACAGATCAGAGAGCATTGTTTCTAATCCTTCTGATGTGTTGAGGTACTGTAGCCTCTGTGAACATCTTCATCTGTGTGGCTTTTCCACAGCTGTTTCCAAGGAGAATTATTGGCAAAACGGAGACATCGAGAACAAAGAGAAAAATACGAGGGAGAGAGAGAGAGAGAGAGGCAGGGCATGGATGTAGAGGAAGAGTGATTGCACGAGAGTCTCAGAATGAAGGGATGATGTTCGGGGGTTGATGAATGGAAGATTGGAGTGCACAGGCGATAGGGCATGGTGAAGAGATGGAAAAATGATAGAAACGAACAGGCACAAAGTGGTCATACACCAGTATCACTGTACATTTAATTTCCTGTCTTTTCCCCTGATCTGCATGTCTCCTAACCAGGACACGGCAGAACCACATGAAAGCCTTAAGATGAGTTTCTGTGCATTTAAATAGATAATGTCAGGTCTGTGCTTGTTGGATGCTGAATTATTGAACAACACCTCAAAGAATTGTTGCGATGCATCAACAGTGGCATTTGGCATTGAAAAATATTCTTTTCCTTTTATATATGAGGGACAGTTACAGCATTAAAAAATGTAATCATAGTAAATGTACCATCATGAAAGCAATGCATTATCTTTTTTACAGATATTAATTCTTAAGTTTAGATTATTCTTAACATTTTGCTTTCTTGATTACTGCATTAATATGAAAACCAAACGTTCTTCACTATATATCTCATATGTACATATGTAAAAACAAAATTTTCATGTTCATGGATGTTAGATCAGTGAAACAAAATCATGGTTTATTCTATATTCTATATAAGATCTTTTTAAAGATGTAATGGAGATTTCTAAAATATGGAATACCTAAAATCTCCATTACTGTCTTTAAAATGGAATTATTACAATACACTATATAGCCAAAAGTATGTAGACTCCTGACCATGACCCCATATGTGGGCCTTCCCCAAACTTTTGCCACAAAGTTGGAGGCACATAATTGTATAGAATGTCTTTGTATGCTGTAGCGTTAGTTCACTGGAACTAAAAGGCCCAAACCTGTCCCAGCATGACAATACCTCTATACACAAAGCGAGGTCCATAAAGACATTTTGCCAAGGTTGGTTTGGAAGCACTCAAGTGGCCTGCACGGAGCCCTGACCTCAACCCCTTTGGATTAATTTAAATGCCAACTTCATGCCAAGCCTCCTTGCCTGACATAAGTACCCAACCTCACTAATGCTCTTGTGGCTGAATGGGCAAATCCCCACAGCCATGCTCCAAACTCTAGTGGAACGCCTTTCCAGAAGAATGGAGGCTGTTAAAGCATTAAAGGGGGGGGGGGAGGGGGCAACTCCATATTAATGCCATGCCAAAATATATATATATATATATATATATATATATATATATATATATATATATATATATATATATATATATATAGATAGATAGATATATAGATAGATAGATATATAGATATATAGATATATATATATATATATATATATAGATATATATATATATATATATATATATATATATATATATATATATATATATATATTTTTTTTTTAGATAAAACTGAAAAACAGCAATGACATTAATTTTTTATGTTCTGTATTTTACTACATATCCATTTAGATGCATATTAATATTGAGTACTTTATTTAATGGTCACTCACATCAGCATTGCGATATACAACAACTATTGTATATTGCTAATATTTTTGTATGTATTGTGCAGCCCAGTTGAACACAGGTGCTATAGTAATGGCAGAGTCCTGTTGTCACCAGGCTTTATTACCTTTTAGGCTTCCATTGCTGAAAACACTAAAACTCAAAAACCGGCATGACCTCACTGTCCCTGGGGACGAAGACCCTGTCAGTCCCAATATGTGTGAACCCAGCACAGTGTGTCAGCCTGCTGAGTAGAGCTGCTTTGTACATAATTATTCAGTATTGAACTTAATGGAGACTTGGCTTCAGGAAATTTGTGTTAGAAACCCCTCTAGCCCATCCTATGAGAACAGAGAGTGAGAGAGAGAGGAAGAATGTGATAGAGAGAAGCATGGGATGGGGCGAGTTAAAAACTTTTTTAGCAGTTTTGTCATCGTACTAAACTGAAATAAATAAATAAATCCAGTCACTCACTCTGTTTTGCTGGTTCTGGCAGATGTTTTGCTTTTCTGCTGCTGTTGTGCTTGTCTTTTACTCTGCCATCTCTTACTTTTTTCATTGGACTTCTTAAGAAAAGGCCTTGGGGGGCACTTTTGCTTGTTTGTGTGCTGCCAGGCATTGCTGTAAGATGGTTGTGGTGAGTGGTCAGTGCTGAAGATAAAAAGATAAAAATGATTTCAGAGATCCAACTGGAAAAGGTTTGATAAATCCTCAGACCTCTATCTCTTCATAATGGTAGCTGCATAAATATCTATGCTTTCATCACAATCACACATATTTATGATTCAGGAACACATATCTCTCAGCCTAGCAGATATTAGGAACACATTTTCTCCAAAGACTGTTATTCTCTTGAATAATGTAGTGTATTTTACAATGCCAAACAATTTTCCCCCCTCTGCACTGCTCTGAATTTGGAACTTTATTTGTATGAATAATTTCTTTTTGTGTTTTCAAATCACAGTGATCACGGGGTAGTCCGTGCTCTGAGGAATTTGTTCTCTTTGCGTTTATTTGGTTTTGAATGAAAAAGTTGGTGCACAAGATTTCTAAAGTAAAGGGGAAAAAAAATGATCGGTGTGTTCCAAGATGCAGCTCATGGGGAAAAAAAGAAATAACAAAAACGGCTCACAATTTTACATTGCTTTGACAGCATGCCTGCCAGTCTTCTGTAAGACTAATCTTATTAAAATTACGCTCTAAACATTTGTGTGTTAACACAAATAGCTAGTTAGCTATTAATTAAGAAGGCATCTTGCGGTACCTTACAGGGTTATATCACAGAAGAGTGTTGCATAAGGAGAAAAATATATAAAAACATGTAGAAGGCAAAACAAACACAAGGCTTACACGTGACTGCAAATTATAGAAAGACATACTGACATAAATCAGTAACACTTTACAATAACAGTACATGAATAATCATGCACTAATATCTGTATTAATACTTACTTAAATATGAACTAATGATGAGTTAAGGTATGTACTAATCATGAACTAATGAAGAGAGTCTTATGAATTCATAACGACGACCTTAAGTACATTTTAGTACATGTTTGTTAGTTAATGTATTAATTAACATGTAGGGGTAAACTAAATCAAACATTCTCTATAAGAAAGAATATGAATTACATGTACATAATTTCAAATTGTTTATATAATTTGCCATATGCAGCTACGTACACAAACATCATTGGATGGCACTGTAATGTGGTGTTTCATGTGCAAGCACCAATCAAAGAATTTTTTTTAACTAGGTTTAACTTTTTAGCTAGATAAGTTAGCTAGCCATTTTTTTTTAGCTAAGTTAGCCTGCTAGATAGACTGTTTATTTAATAAAGTTCCTCAATCTTCACTCTCCTTCAACTACGACCACTCGCTGGCATTTTGCTTGATCTCACCTGTTATTCACTCTCAGTATATATACTGTACACCTCAGTTCATTGCTAAATCTTGTTAGTGCTACTTCATCTCTCATTACTAGGCCTTTGTATTTTCACAGTCCAGGCTGTTTACATGCTAATGATTGTCACTCTCACCCGAATCTCATCCGGATTCCACGGAGCGCATTCCAGCGCGATTCATAAAGACTCTGCTTTTGTTTACGTTGCCATGTGCTTTTTTGTTTTTGTGTTGCGTCATGTCTCTGCCCCCGTTTCCTCATTGGTTCTCCTTTTAATATGTGATTATCATTTCCAGGTGTCGCGTGTTTAATCTTGTTTGCCTTAGGAGTAACGTTGCTACTTAAATCCCTGTCTGTGTCCGCTTCTGAGCGGAGTACTGTATTTGCATTTGTTGAGTTTGCTGAATGTGAGGAAGTTTGATGTCAAAAATAGCGATGAAGCAAGTGTTTTTTCCTATTTTTTGTTAACCAGGCGTTTCCTGGTTCCTGCGTTTTTTCGCATGTTTTTGTTTACCCGGCGTTCCCGGGTTCTTGGATTCCTGCCTCGTCACTCCCTGGATTATTGCCCTGTAAGCCTTAGAATTCCTGCTTCGTATTTTCCTGGACTTTTGCCCTGTAAGTGTTTTGGAATTATTGCCCTATCATTTGTTGGAATATTGACCTGCTTATTTTTCTGGATTTGTGTTAAGTACTCCCATCACTTTTAAATGTGCCCTTTTGTTGTTCCTAATAAACTGACCACTTTCCCCTGCAAGTGCATCCTGCTTCCCTCCTTCCCTGTTCTCGTAACACTGCTGGATTTTTTGCTCCCTCTTTTGCCTCTTCTTAGTCATTCATTCTCTGCTTTTATATGATTTTTGACCTTTTTGCCTGTTTTTGACTCTGCCTTCACCTGCTGTTTTTGTTCTGTTTATCTCATGCCATGTTTGCAAATAAACACTGGTGTTAATATGTACCTACTGTTTGTCTGTGCTAGTCTTGTCAAAGCCTGACATTAATCAGATTGGAAGTTATGTGCCTCAGAGATTACATTACATTATGTTTCTTTAACCTTTCAAACAAAAATACAATTTATTAAGAAAAATCAGAGAATGATCCAAACTTTAAGTTACATCCCCACAAATTATATCATGAACAGTGTTCAATCAACCAGTTCAGCTGACATTTTGATATCTCTCCTAATATTTTTCTGTACGATAAATCTATTTTTATAGGAGCTATTTGATGATAATTATAAGGGCATGGTTGATTATATGATTGAAAGTTTTGGACATGACAGTCACGCCTCATGAATGCACATGCATTTTCCATCACACATCTGAAGCTCTTGACATGTCTACAGCAAAGCCATGTCCTGTTCTGGTTTAAACTGTTAAACTGACTCTCATCAGAGAGCTATTTTTGTTGTATTTCCAGTATGTTCCTAATTTTGATGTCTAAGCTTGCTTTGCTGTATTGGTATTATAACTAGTAAACAAACATAAGTGAACAAAATGATGACATAAACCGCCAACACGAGCAAAATTTCACAATTTACTATTGACTGTAAGATGAAAGAGCTAGATGAAAAAAAAATAGGCTGTGTTGAGTGTAAATGTTGACTGCTGTTTACCAGTTAGTTACCACATTAGCAGGTTAGCTAGCTAGCAAATGGTATCTTAGTCAGTTGTGACTCATGCCAGTCAGCAGAGACTGATGCAGTTGCAGGTGAACACTTTATTTAAAAGGCAGGCAGACAAATCCAGAATGTGAAGCAAAAATGTAGTAAGAAACAGGCACAGAGGCAGACGATCAGCAAACAGGACAAAAAAAATAATTAAAAAAACAGGGCAAAAACCAGAATCACAAAACCAGGAAACAAGAACAGGAAAAAAAACAGGAAAGCATGCACAGTAAATAAAGGTTCAGTATGTCCGGCAAATAAACACAGGACAATACTTTGCAGTGAGTGAGTGAGTGCTATGAAAACGCTTAAATAGTGGAGCATGTGATTGAACTCGTGTGCATTTACATTTACAGTATTTGGCAGACACCCTTATCCAGAGCGACTTACATTTATACATCTGAGCAATTGAGGGCCTTGCTCAAGGACCAACAGTGACAGCTTGTCGGTGCTGGGATTTGAACTCATGACCTTCTGATTAGTAGCCCAACGTCTTAACCACTGAGCTACCGCCGTGATCAGTAATTCGATGACTGTGAATGTGACAATGGGTGTGAGTGACAAGAGTTGTAGTTCATGTTGGCCATGTTCTGTAGGCCATGGTGTTCTTTGGGAAATTAAGTACGAAGCCTGACATGACAACTCAAAGCTTTAAAATCTTTTCCTGACAATGGTAAAATCAATATATATTTGTGCAAATTACATGACTACAATTTAGTATTTTATATATTAATTAATAACACTGTACTTACCACTTTGAGCTAGCGTTTGATGCACCAAATTAATTTCAGGTAATATCTCTCAGCGTGCATGCTCCCAGCATGAAGAATGATCAATATGGGCAATCAAGAGGTGGAGCTACTGTCCGACCAGCCGTATCCTCTGGCTCCAACTCAATCAAGATTCTGACTTTCAATTAAACCCAATTTTGGCTTCAAAACACATAATGGGAGTCATTGGCACCATGTTGTCCACCCATATATACAGTCATTGGGCTATCTAGGTGTATACTTGTGATATATCAGGCACAGAAAGTCTGTTTTCCAAAGGCTGTCCAATATAGGGATGATCTAAACCACTGCCTTTTATTTATTTATTTATTTTTATCCACCGAGACCAGATTGCAGGCAATTACACATTTGACAGACTGGTGTGTGGTGGAGAGGAGACATGATCAGTGTCACAGAGAGGGCAGACTTCACATAGAGTTGGTGTTAGTGGTTGTGGACAATGTGTTATGCCATTCAGTCAAAGTTGAGCCAGTGCTTATTTTTCGATATCAAGTATTAAAATGAGTTATTTTTGTGTTTTCATGACGCCAATTCCTCAGTATAGTTTTACTTCACTGATCTTGGAGAGTTTGTAGAATGATGGTTTGGATCCTCTGTGAACAATAACTCTACTGTGCAGAGGTTAACCTCCAAACAAGCATTCTCATTTTGATTTTGCTCTGTGGATAGGCTGTTGGATATAGTTGAGCTAGCTCATTTGATCCACTTGTTTGTGTACCTTTGGCATTCTGCGGTGTGTGAGGGTACTGGCAAAACTCTGTACACATTATTTACTCAGAGGACAGCAGCTGGGCTGCAGGGCAATGTGGCCTGATCTCATACATTTCTCTGCATTTATCCAGCAATTGGAGAGAGATTGCCGAGCTTGAAATGATGCTCCTCACAGTAATGCAGAAATGTGATATATAGAAGTTAAGGTTAATGCAGACAGTTTGGTGTATTATTGTAGGAGTTTGGAAAATTGTGTAATTCACAGCGATTTCGCATTTAATCCAAGTTTCTTAGTTATTGTGCAGAAACGGTAGGTGCTGAAATAGTTTAACTTGTGCTGTCTTCATTTCTCTCCAGCTTGCTGATAATTCATCACTCTCAATTCCATCAGCGGCTGTTAAGCAGTGCTTCTTGCTGAGATGTGCATAGATAAGCCGTCTCCTGATTAGTGCCTAAGGCATGTTTATGTTTGTGAACGTTTGTGAACATGTGAACGTAACCTTCTTTCTGCCTGTAAGAGCTTTACAGCCAGTAGATCACCCCATCATGATTTCCTTCTACAACTAGAAATCAAATAAAGATGCAAAACATTTACTGATATTCTCCATTGTCATTGCTTACTCCATTATTATGGATGAATTAAGAATAAGACTCATACAGTGGCAAGAAAAAGTATGTGAACCCGTTGGAATTACGTGCATTTATGTATAAATTTCTCTTAAAATCTGGTTTGATCTTCATCTAAGTTACAATAATCAACAAACAAAATCTGTTTTAACTAATAACACACAGATTATTGTACTATTCTTGTACATATTGAATATATCATTCAAATATTCACAGTATAGGTTAGAAAAGTATGTGAAACCTAGGCTAGTGACTTCAGTAAAAGCTAATTAGAGTTGGAAGTTGGCAAACCTGGTGTCCAATTAATGAAATGAGATTTGAGGTGTGGGTTAGAGCTACTTTGAGTTTGCTATTCACAAGAAGTATCTGCTGATGTGACCCATGCCTCACAAAAAAGATCTCAGAAGACCTACGATCAAGAATGGTTGAGTTGCATAGAACTGGAACGGGTTACAAAGTTATCTCAAAGAGCTTAGATACTCATCTGTCCACTGTTAGACAATTTGTCTATAAATGTAGACAATTGAGTACTCTGGCTGCTTTGCCTAGAAGTGGCCAAGATGATTCAAAGGGCACACCACAGAATTCTCAATGAGGTAAAAAAGAACCCTAGAGTAAAAGCTAAAGACTTGAAGAAATCATTGGAACTGGTTAATATATCTGTTCATGAGTCAACTATATGGAAAACATTACACAGACATGGTGTCCATGGTAGAACACCACGAAGAAAGCTGTTGCTGCATGCCTGAAGTTTGCCAAAGACCACCGTGATACTCTACAATGCTACTGGGAAAATGTTTTGTGGACTGATGAAATTAAGGTTGAATTGTTTGGGAAGACACGCAGCACTACCTATGGCATAAAAAGGGCACCGCATACCAACATGAAAACATCATCCCAACAGTTAAGTATGGTGGAGGGAGCTGCTTTGCTGCTTCAGGGGCTGGACCACTTGCCATCATCGAGAGTAAAATGAATTCTCAATCTTATCAAGATATCCTACAGGATAATATCAGGGTGGCTGTGCACCAGCTGAAGCTCAGTAGAAGTTCGGTGTTGAAGCAGGACAATGATCCTACTGAAGTAAATCCATAACAGAATGACTTAAAAAAAAAAAAAAAAGAAAGAAAATTTCACCTTTTAGAGTGGCCCAGTCAGAGCCCAAACCTTAACCCCATAGAGATGCTGTGGAATGACCTCAAGACAGCTGTTCACACCAGACATCCTAAGAATATGGATGAGTGCTGTGAGGAACAAAATTGTTGTGAACTTTGTGCAGGTCTAATCCTGATCGGCCAGCTATTAAATCCAAGTGTTCACTTACTTTTTCCATAGCACTGTGAATGTTTAATGGGATGAGTTCAATAAAGACATGAAGGATTATAATTGTGTGTCGTTAGCTTAAGCACATTGTGTTTGTCTATACTTGTGACCAACTAATGCAAAAAAAAAATCAACTAATTCCAAAGGATTAACATATTTTTTTCTTGCCACTGTATACTGTGTGTAAACTTTTAAATCCAACTGTTTAGTTTGTAATGACTGGATTATATTAATTAAAACTGGGTGTTACCAATGTTCCCATGCCTATTTAAGAATAGGGTTAAATTAGAATAGGGATCAAGCCCTACTTTTTGAGAATAGTACAATTCAATTTAATCAATTCTCAACATTGATATCATGAAAATGTAATTAACTTTATATATCCAATTTGACTAAATACAACTGAATGATTAGGACCTTGTTGAGCAGATTTGGCAAAAAAAAAAAAGAATAATAATAATAATAATTATAACAGCATATCTTCCTATTCCTTTCTGGGCTTTACACTGTGTTAAAATCCTCTTTGTGATGACACAAACCATACAAGGCCATCCTGGAAAACTGCAGAAATAAGTAACACGACCCGAGCCATCAGGGTTATCAATAAGCCAAATAAGCTCAAATTAGAGCACCCACAGTTAGCGAGCCTAAATGTTGATTATGAAGATTATCTGTTTTTCTTTTCAACTCAGTAGACCGGCTACACTTTTTCTGAGTACTGCTAAATTGCTATGGAGTTTAGAAGCCTCTTTCATTAACTGCACAATATTTTCCTGGATGCATTTCATTCCAATCCCATGCTGATTTAATTGTATCTGTGTTGAATACTAATAGTAGTTTGATGCAGCTATAGTTTTGAATTCTGTCAATAATTTTCTTAGATTTTCTGCCAGGGAGTGAATACTCATCTTAGAAACAGACTCATTAAGCTGAGAGTTGTAGACCTTATTTTAATCCACATAAAGAATGAACAGTTTTGCAAATAATTTAAGTTGACATTCTTCTCTATGTGTTTAGTGCTTCATTTAACTCTGATGGTTGGAAAGGACACAACTAGGTTTTGATTAGGGATGCAACGATATCCGTACTGGTATCACTATCAGTCTAATACTGTGCTATTCATACTTGTAAAAAAAAATATTCCAATACCAGCTCTGATCTGATGCCATTTACGGAAGCCTAGTGTATGTTTTCACACTAATGAACAATGCCATTTTGTCATCTCGTCACTAATGAAAGATGTATTTTTAAATTAATGATGGCAATCAAAGCAGACTGCAAACTGTGCTCTTTGAAAATATCAAGAGGAAGAAGCAGCATCTTCCCACTAATAATAGCACTCACCCGGTATGTTGTTCTTGATGATCAGCTCCTATTGATCTTTGACAAAGAGGGATTCTGACATGGTATCATACTGATGAAACATGTACTCGTACTTGGTTGGAAAAGAATTTGTATCGATGCATCCCTGGTATCCGGGTTGTATTCAAGGAGCGCTAATATAAGGAAAATAGATCTACCACTTGGTAAACTATAGTAAGCACCTGAAGCTATTCTGTTTTATAATGGTTTTAAATACTGTATGTTTCAATTTGTGAAGCAATTAAGACTGACTAGACAACTGTTTTAGTGCTATTTTCCAACCAAGATTCCTCTTTGTCAGCTGCGTTATTACTGGCTTCCTCACAACTTTTTCTGTATCCATCTCATCTATCACCCTATATATTAAGCCTGTATTAGCAGTTTAATACATAAGGTTTATTTTGAATTGTGGAGGGTCAGCTAAGGTTAAGTGATGTGATTTAGTGCTCACTGGTCACTTCCCACCTGTACATTCGATTCAGCACTTCTTTCCACACCTGTGTATTGAAGTCAGCGTTTTTTCCACACCTGTGCATTTAAGTCAGCAGAACACCAATATACATCTCTCAGAGCAAATACGCCACATTGCATACAGATAAACATCTGAAAATCCTGGTGATTTTGCACTGAATCCCAGTCATTTACACCGTAATGTTGACTGTTTCAGGCAGAATTCTCCTTCGTACTGCTTTGGATCTTCTTAGCTCTGCTCCTGCAGGGGTTTGTGGTACCATATGACATGGCTGGGGGCTGCATTAGCTTAAAGCATTTCTGAAGTCTGGAAGGAAGTAGCGAAAGGATTCAAACAAGCAACCATGCAGAGAGGTATACAGTAGTAAGCAGACTTCTTTCCCAGTACTCTTTATGATGAAAATATTCGGAATGGTTGGAGAACCCCAGGCTGTGGACCTCAGTGCATTAGCAGCAGTGTTCAGGTGATCTCGAACCAGGCGTAATAGAATGGTTTCTGTGTCATGAATGCAGATAATTGTGCTGCCTCTGACTGAGTATGTGAGTGTGTTGAACATCCTCACCCGCTTTCACTAAATGAGTATCTGACTAGAAACATGTGACCGTATAGAACAAGTCGAGCTAGCAACGTCATGGATAGTTTTTTTTTGCACCAGGCTGCAGCAATGTGTGTGTGTGTCTGTGTCTGTGTGTGAGTGTGTGTGTGTGTGTGTGTGTGTGTGTGTCTGATAGAACATTGATCCAACACAGCATTATACGATTTGGATAGAGAAGTCATCAGCACCTCCATCAACAGACCATAATCAACCATTTTATCACAGTCACTGCAGACATGCTTCAAATTAAAACGTAGATTGTGAACTGTCATGGAGATATTGGCATGAAGTTGCTGAGCACTAAAAGCTCTTCAAATACCTCTTGATTTTAAGTCCTATTTTTTACTTAATACTTAAGTATTAACCAAACATGTTATTTAGCTTTTTTTTTCTTTCTTTCTTTTTTTTTTTTCATTCTCTGTAATGTTAGCTAGTTGATTTTAAATGAAGTGCATTGGCTAGCTACTTTAGATCATGTAGGGTTGCAGTGATGGAGAGCAGGGCTTGTTTCACTTCGGAAAAGATTTGGTACTGCTGTACGTGAACTACATTTTGTTGTTTTCATTGCATCGAAATCCCTCATTGTTGATGACTAATAGTGGCAAGAACAATACGCTGTGTAAGATCTGCTACTTTCACTCAGCTAGGATTGTGTGTAGACATGTAGCCAGTGTTTGCTTCTGTGTTCTATTAGGAATGAACTCCTCAGGTTGAGTTTTATGCTTACAATGTTTGATCAGGTTACTTGTATTGTAGCAAGATGCTGTAGTTCACTGGTGTTTTAACAGAGCACAGTTTGTGGTCTGCTTTGCTGTATTTTGATCATTACTCAAGAAAGACACTGCTGTTCTGTGTTGTCTATTCATCAAAACATTCACAAAAATACTCTGCTCTCATGGATATCAAACAATTGCAAACACAACACAGGTTTATCAAAAAAAAAAAAAAAAGTTATATGTAGGTGTGCAACAATTATTGGCAACCCTATGAATGCATATGAGAAAAATATATTGGTCTCAGATCCCTTGCCAGAACTGTTATCTTGGCAAAAGTAGGTAGCACAAAGTAACTAACAGCCTTCTTTGCTCATATTTACCAAGGGTGCCAATATTAGTGGCTGGCACTGTAGATTCACCTACAATATCATCAGGCAGTGAAGACCTAGACTGCAAGGATAACCTTATTTAATTTTATTTAAGAATGCCCCATGAATTTCCGCTCAGTGTCTGTGATCCTGTCTCCCCTGCAACATTAGATACTTAAGAGACAATGCACTTTCTGATATACTGTGCCATTATTGAGTTACCCAAACATAACTGAGATAGCCTTCAAAGTCCAAGCTCACAAATGAACTCTGCTTCAACCCACACACACCAACCCCTTGACATATACATATTTATACAAATATAACCCTCTATAAAAAAGCACATGGGGAGTAAAACATAAATCCTGCGATAAAGACATTAATTAATGTGCAGGAAACACTTAATTCCGCTAATTAATTCTGCCCTTTTTGCCTCCCACAACTTCTTAGTAACATTGATACCTCCTACTCAGCTCTTAGGCCTGCCGAGTACAGTCATGTGAAACCAACAAGCTGTTTTGAAACTCAGAGGACTGTAGCATGGTACTCTGGGTGGCACTGGCTGTGACATGGCTGAATGACAGGACAGGCATCTGAGTCATGACCGTGTTGGCAGTGAGCCCATCTGTGCCTCTTGTCCTCTATCCCAGACCACTTCTTTTCTTGTTCACGCACCAGTATTATCTTCGTTCCTCTGACACTGTCATGGGTGACACTTGACCGACTTATCTGTATGCCTGTGTTCCCGTGTCTTTGATTGTGCAGGCCCTGCAGTACATGAGTAGAGAGTATGGGGAGTGCTGATTTTCAAGAACACTCATCTGCTCTTACAGCTGCAAGCCATCAATCACAAGATCACAGGTGAAAATGCCTCAGGTTTACTTTTTTAAATGTGTGTCGGGTTTTTTTGAAGCGTCTTGACAAGGCAACCTCTATTTAATTCAATTCAATTTTGTTTGTACAGCACTTTGAACAATAGACACTGTCACAAAGTAGCTTTACAGAAATCTGGATGTAGATTTAGATCCCCAGTGAGCAAGCCAGAGGCGACAGCAACAATGAAACACTCTCTGAACTGATATGAGATAGAAACCTTGAGAGGAACCCATCCTCCTCTGATCCTCAATTGTTAGTCATTACAATATACAGTTGTAAAGTAAGGGTAAAAAAGTGTTATGTGTGTTGAAAGATGTTCTGTAGAGTCACAGAATAAGCACATGATTACAGCAGTGGTTCTTACATACAAATCTTCAGTACTCCAGGTGAGATTATCCACTGGGGAAAGGGTGAGACTTGGGCATAAACTGTTTTTGGGAAGTGCAAATCTTTAAGGTATACATGTAGGAAAATTCAAAGCAACAGAAAGTGAGCCACAAGGGAGAGCATCAGGATGAATCAAGCAGGTCTGGAGGGAAAGGGAAAGGGAACACATTATCCTATACTTTGACATAGACAACTCTCTTCTGAGGTACAGTAGGTGTACCTAAAGTTGCCACTAGTAGGCACCACCACTTCCTGCATCCCATGGGTAAAAGGAGGTGATTCCAACTGAGAACCCCCTGGGATAAAACCCCTTGAGGGACACCCTTTTGCTCTAACTCTTGGGTCCGGCACTTATGACATGAGCTGACAAAAAGGAAAAAGCTCTGCTTTTCTTAGTGGAAAGGCCATTAGTCTTTGTGTGCACAAGGGCCTGTAACAAGATTAATTCCACTAAAATGGAAACATGTTAATTTTTCATCTTGTTATTACTTTTTTTGTTTTTTTAACCGTTGCCAAAATGGTCGAGGTTAAGGCATGAAACGGCCAGAACCTTCTGTCTAGCTCAAAACAATATACATTGATTTTTCTCCCGAGTTGATACATCAGTGCTGGAGGCTAATCCATCAAAGCCTAGTCCAGAGGTACAGGCCAAACAGGGGAAAACACAGTAAGACATCTTCGGCTCTATAAAAATTGAAGCGTTACATTCCTAGCCACTTAAAATTATGTTTTTCTCTGAGAGGAAAAAAAATATGACTAACACCTGGAGTATTGTATCCTTGCCACCATATAATGATTGTCATTGAGTTCTGTAGAGGTCACTTTTATTATCAATTCCTCTCAAGTAGCACTTGCTCTGTTTTCAATTCAATTGTGATTCTAAATTCAGGCTAGCGAAAAACGGGTCACTTATAATTACCGTGGCGGAATTGGAATTGGCATTTCAATTTTGACGTGACACTGCTAAAAATCAGGCTCACCCACACCAGGCCTAGCTTGGCACTACCTGAACAGCTTATTATGGCTAAAGTGTTTACCACACTGCTCCAGTGCTAGTGGTAGCAGCTGCGACTCGGTATGCAAGAAGGGTAGATGTTAAGAAGTGACTCCATTCTATTGTAAGCAGACAGACAGGAGGCGAGTGTCTTCTGTCTCTGTCTCCATGCAAATGCACTATGGGAGAAGATTAATATGCACTTTGGTCTTTTAAATTCTATCTAGATAGCTTTCATAGTATCTTCATAAAGACTATGTAATGCAGGAGCGTATTCATCATTATAGGTGCATTAAGAATAAATAAAAAATGTATTGTGGGTGATGGGATGTTATGTAACGTACGGAATATTGGATAAAAATTTTATTTTCTCATGCTAAAAAAGTGAGCATGAGAGCAAAATTGGCCGTGCTTTCTGGGTGGGAAGGATGGCATATACTCTGTCCCCTGTCAGTCACAGCGACACCAGCCAATCATGGGCGTCTGAGATCATGTATGTGGAAGAGGGCTGAGAGCACATGATGCATGAGCCTGTGACACAGCATCAGCAGCAGTTTGTTAAGATGTGGTTGGTTGGTTTCATGTGTCTCTGGGATGGCATTTGTTGATGTTGTTGATTAGCTTCATGTGTCTCAGGGAAGGCATTTGTTGATGTTGTTGGTTGGCTTCATGTGTTGGTTGGCTTCATGGATCTCTTCATGCGTCTTCATGTGTGTGTCGCGGAGAAAGCATGTGTTAGCCTTCACCCTTCCCATTTAATAGCTGTTGTATGGTAGTGATAGAGCTGGCTGATGGGTGGGAATTAGAGGAGAAAAATAAAAAAGTAACTTGGATTCCTAGCTTCATTTCAATGGGTTTAACATGAATGATTGTAATGACATGAGTCAAAGCTCTGAAATTCCGCAAAGAAAGGTTGGAGTATCACCATAATCAGTGTGTCATGGACTCCATTATAGACATTAAACTCCATTAAATAGCCCGAGATAGGCAGTTCATCTCACCATCTCAAAATAGCACTCCACTGGCAGACACAAAACTGGGTAATGGAAATAAATTGCTATTTAATGTCCCTGCCATGTTAGATAGTAGCTTGCTCGACTGTGCTTTGGCACTGCAATTCATACCGATCTCTCTCTCTCTCTCTCTCTCTCTCTCTCTCTCTCTCTCTCTCTCTGTTTTTCTGACACTGTGTCAGCACTTGACCTTGATTCAGACAGAAGAGTCAAAGTAAGATTATCCTCTTTTTAGGTTCAGACTGCCACTCTGTCTGAATTTCTTTCTCTCTTGTTCTTTTCCTGTCAATCTAAACCATTTCTCTTTGTTCCCTAGAGATACTGGCTGATCTATTACACTTTAAAATGGTTTGTTATAATGCTGTAATGAGGTCTTTTCTGATGACAGAAAGGCATCTCAGTTTGCAAAAAGTGTTTTCTTGTAGGAAACTATTAGAGAAAATAAAATGTGCTTGATCTTCCTTCTGTGTTTATTATGATAAGTACATACAAGAAACTCAGTGTTGGTTCCTGAGTGAATGCTCACTTTTGGGGCTCTGGATGTAGAACAGCTAAGACTGAGCATCCAGCATCCAACAGTAATTGTGGAAACCCCAGACATTAACAATACCTCTCAATAAATCACAAAAATAGAACCATCCATAAAATATATGGCTTCTGTATTTTTCATGTATTTTTGTGTTTAAGAAATATGTATATTGGTATCGTTGACAAATTAAAGGAAAAAACTGGTGGCTCTGGTATGTTTTGTGTGTACTGTCTCTTTAGCATAACTGAAAATCAATATAAAGTTTTATATTGATTTACTGATTTATGTTTATACCCTGATGGGATTGGTCTCTTCAAGAATGACTCCACCCTTCTCGACTGGGCATGAGGGCTCACCGGATTGGCACGACAGACAGCATTCTCCATCACCATCATCAAAACACCATATCAGGATTTTGATATCTGGTTATTCTATTAATATACTGTAGTTATAGCTTTAACTGTGTGTCAGATTGTGATTGTATAGATTATCTCATAATATGGCAGATGTGCTTTGTGGTTGTCTGAATAAAAGACTTCTGAGTCTGTTGTCATATTAGCAACAGCTGTATTATTAAGTATGTGAGGATTAAAAAGCATCTTATCAATGAAGCAGTAATGGATATCATTGAAAGTGCTAAAATGACAATCCTGACCTTATCTGAGCAAGTCCAGAATTTGTTCTTCTTGTGTTAGAAGTGTGAGTCATTGTTAAATAACAGTGTTCTTAAAAGACCACAATTTCTGCTAGTCTGGCTAGGAAACTGTTCAGGTTTGTTCACGCAATCGGCAGGCTTAATTCAGCAGAAGTTCCTTTAAAAGCTGCTCCAGCTGTGCACCAGTGTATGGGGGCCTCGTTTCCAGTGCCCAACATGTTATTGGGGTTTAGTCTTATAGCTGCTGTCAGCACAGATTAGTGGGTTTGGGAGAGACGTATTACTACCCAAGAGCAAGTGAGAGAGAGAGAGAGAGAGAGAGTTGGATGCACAGATGCAGAGGTTAGTACTAGAAGACCAAAAGCTTGAGCGTAGCTGTGGATGGCTCAGGCCATCACCATGGCAACCCCATAAAGACCAGTCCCAGATGCAATTAGAAGCGCTTTGGGTCTGTGCTTTAATGGTCGAGGTTGAAAAATAATGAGAGCAAGGAGCAACATAAAACAAAGACATAAAGGAAAACAAAAAGGAGGCCTAACTTGCGTATTTAATAACTGCTTTGAGACAGGATGCCAGGTAATGACAAGATTGGGGGGATGAGTTGAATTGGGCATGGATTAGACACGAGGGCAGCAGGAATCTAATGGGAAATGGTGGAGCAATGCAAACAGTCCACGTAAGCAATACTCAGCCTCCCACTACAGTGTAGCACAACATAGAACAGCACCGAGAATCAATATTAAAAAGCAGGCCATTTGATTTGGAACAGTGCCGAGGGATGAAGGCTAGGCCAAGGAGCAATTAGAATTGCAATTAGAGCACAGTGGAGAGCCGCCCCTTTTATATGGGTTGATGTAGCAGTAGGATTCTGCCTTCGCGGCCATTTCAGAGAGAAGGAGGGATCCAGAGGGAGGGCATCCAAGCTGCGCTGGGGTGAGTGGTGCATGCTGTGGCTACTTTTTACTCCGCTCTCTCAGTTTAGTTGCTAGCCTCAATAGCCTCCAAAACAAAGGGCAAGGAGAGTGTCATTAGCAATCCATTCTAGTGGTATCATGAGTTTTAGCCTTACCATGCATTGTGCACTAATCATCCACAGTTAGAATAGAGACTCCTATGCTTTCTGCTTCAGCTTGAATGTTCAATATTGACATATTCATATCATTGGTACTGCTTTATCATGTCCATTCACGCCTCCTCTCTCGCATGCTGCTCAGAGGTGCTGCAAATCCAGGAGCACTTTCTTAGCTTTGAGCTTATCCCACAGCTTCTGTGTAACTTAATCCAGAGTGATCCTTATCTCATCAAATCCTGATCTGATTCCAGCTCTCTTTCAGCTCTCTCTCTCCCTCTCATTTTTCATTCCCTTCCTTCTTTTCATCTCATGTACAAGCATTACATGTAATTTAATGTCTGATTTATTGCATTACTTTGAGTGATGCTCATAGACGATGATCATAAAAGGTGATGACTCATCTTCTCTCAGTGATTAAAAATCGCAGTAATCCTATTTATTGTGTCCCCTTTGAAAAAATGTAATAACTGTTGTTACAAATGTGGTATAATCCAGATGCTTTTACTGCTATTTTCTTTGGACTTGTTCCTGAATAGCTGGTGGTATTGAATGTTAACGGTGCAACACCCCCAAGCATTATTTGACCCTCTAGTAGGGTCTCAGACATAGCAACTAATTACATACTAGTCATGGCATCAGGAACACCTCATTAGCTTTGAAAAAACATCAGATGGACCCGCAAGAGAAGCCCGTAGGTGAAGACATCAGAAGATTCAATACGGCTCGCTGGCTGTGTGCTGTCTCTTGCTTTGAAACCTAAAGTGACCAGTGACTGAGAAATGGCCTTCTTTTATGGAAACGAGGCTGTGTGTTTGATTTGGACTGTGTTGCAATAAGTGCGCTCTGAGAAAAAGAAATCAATGGCTTTCACTTGGAGCATGTTATATATGCATACGTTTGAGATTAAATGGTTGAATCAGAGGGGGCCATGGGGGCTTAGTGGTTAGCACATTTGCCTCGCATCTCTGGGGTTGGGTTTGAGGGTTCGATTCCCACCTCCACCCTGTGTGTGCAGAGCATGCATGTTCTCACCGTGCTTTGGGGGTTTCCTCCGGGTACTCCAGCTTCCTCCCCCAGTCCAAAGACATGCATTGTAGGCTGAAGGCAAATTGTCCATAGTGTGTGAGTGTGTGTGCATGATTGTGCCCTGCGATGGATTGGCACCCCATCCAGGGTGTCCCCCACCTTGTGCCCCGAGTTCCCTGGGATAGTCTCCAGGCTCCCCACGACCCTGTGTAGGATAAGCGGTACAGAAAATGAATGGATGGATGGTTGAATCAGATCTTAGTTCTAGGAAAGTTACATTATAAGCAGTACTTTCTATTTCAACTTCATCTCATAAAAAATAGTTTGAGTTTGTCGTTATATGTCGTTCAATTTCATAGAAAGTGTTAAGAAAATAAGCTTTGTTGATAAGCTCTATTTTGGTTTTCACTCAGTTTAAAAGTTTTTAATTTTAGTATCTATACAGGTTTGTTATTTTGGCTTACGAATTAAGTATTACAAATTATCTATCTAATTTTTGTATCTATAAGTTTGTTAGTTGGGCTTAAGAACATTAATTTTAATGTTATACAGTAAATAAATAATCCATGAACAATGTAAATTACAAATACTGTCAGATTAAACCCAATGTGGACAAATTTAGCTTTATTGGCTCTATATTGAGTTTAATTAAAGAACATTCCTTTTAATTTTTGCTCTATCTTCATATCTAAGCTGTACGGAAGCCACCCCCCATTATCAGGAGCTCTGTTTGCTGCGTGATATATCCCGGGCTCCTGTTAAGCAAACTGTTGTCATTATGGCAATATTGGAATGACGCTAATGATACGTTTGTGGCATTCTAGCTCCTTACCGGAACAAATTAGTCATCATAGACGTGTAACATTGTGTGTGTGTGTGTGTGTGTGTGTGTGTGTGTGTGTGTGTGTGTGTGTGTGTGTGTGTGACCACAAGAATAGGAATATCTGACTGTTTTCACAAAAACTTCAGCTTTTATTTAAACAAAAAGAGAAAAAAAAACATCTAAAAGTGTTTCCTATTGGTTACTAAGGTTAAAGTTAGGCTTAGTTTTAGGTGTAGCACAGCATTAAACATCTGCATTATTAATTATGTTGATAGAAGGTCCTCACAATGATAGTAAAACAAATGTGTGTTTGTGTGTTTTGCTGTAGAAACCAGATCCAATTTAGCTCTTTACAGTGACAAGATAAACTTCCTTTTTCCCCCAGCGTTTATTTTTATTTTTTTTCTTAGCAATCTTTTTCTTTTTTTATTCTGCTGAGCAGTTATATTTTTCAATGCACTATTAAAAATGTAAGAGTTTGCTTTCTGTGGAAAATGCAGCATTTTTTCATCGTGCTTCTCAGTTTTGCTTCTCAGGGGTTGTTTCATCTTTAGCAACTAAAACATATCTCAGAACCATTGCTTTTAATGTTTGTTTTTTTATATACAGGAGTGTGACTGGAGGCATTGTTCTGTACTCTTTCAATTGTCATACTGAATCACAAGTTTCATTTTCACTGCTGAACTTTAGGGATTGTGTATTTGTCACCATTGCTCAATACTTCAGCTGAAAATCACCCACAAAGATACATCACCTTAAGGCATGGCATTACTTTCATCTTTGAATAATGTTTAGATGTAATCACAGTGATATGGTCTTCATTGCAAAGTTTCTACATAATCACTCATGGATATCACAAAATCTTAGAGGACGCATAAGAACTAGAATTAATTTTCACTGTATTGCTCCAATACTGAATAAAACTAGATTTCGAAAGGCACTCTCTTATGACTGTCTTCTCATTATTGTTAAATTAGTTATACAGTAGCTTTGAGTTCACGCTATTTAGTGCTTAATTTATACATTTATGACCTGCTCCGAAAACTGGTCCTAGACATCCGTTTGGAAAACAGCTTTTCTGTTCTTTTCGGGTTACAGGATAATACTTGTCTGTGGAGATCACATATTTGCTACAGATGTGCCAGATATAGAGTAGGTTTTAAATAAATAAATAAATATTATTATATATTATTTAAAATTCCTTGAGATGTGATTCTCTTTTTAACTTGTAACATGATAACACAAGTACAGAAGAATTCTTCTGAGTACACTCTCAGTACTCTCCGAGCATACTGCACGTCTTGTACTTTTAAGCCTAGTTCACACTGCACAGACAGATGCTGACCATCTGAAGTAGTTGTTGAAACTGCTTGGGGGCAACATCCCCTGTCTGTAGTTCTCTGCATAAATTTAAGCAAGCTCCCTGTCTCACGTCACAACAACCAAGGCTTCACCCACAACCTCTTTCGTTTCACATCTTTTCAGGCAAAGAATAACAAGTATAGACACTACTAATGACACAGACATTTCGATTGTGGTAAAAGGATCATCCATTTTTAAACCAGTCAACAATGTTTCAGCGCGCCTAGCACCTAGCACACAGGCTTTCGTTTCTATGTAGTTTTCAGGGACACTTGCCTCATCGTCATGACAACGGTTCGTGCCCAGGTCAGATTATATCAGAGTTTGTTGGAAACTCACACCACACTGCCCAGACATTCCACCGACCGACAAACGCCGATTGAACATGTTCATTTGGTGAAAACAAACGCCGACCAACGGCAATAGACGCCGACAGGGTTAACACACTGATCTGACAAAACCCGACAAACATGTCTGTTGACGTTGGTTGGCGTTTGTCGGTGCAGTGTGAACTAGGATTTAGTATGTATCTTTTAGCTAGAAAGGTGCATATGATGTATTTTAACACACTAGTCTAGGTAATTACGATCCATTTGTTTTCCTTAAATAATTTAAACGTGCTATATTCACATTTCCAGGTAAAAGATACATATTTAAGGGGGATTTCTGGTCCCTGTGGTAGATAAAATGCGATTAATTACCCCATTGGCTGCCTTCACAGTGAAAAAAACATGTTGCTGTGCTCTAATGGCTGCCCTTCAAACGAAAATAAAAAGTGATGAAATGCCCCATAGGGTGTCACTATGTGCAAGAAAATGTGATCCTATAGGTCCTATATAGGGTGCCCTTCCAGTGGATACGTTTCCATACATGAAATGAAACATGATGAAGTGCTCTAATGGGTGCCCTTACAGTAGAGAAAATTAGATAGTGTGCATTATAGGGTCCCATAGATGCAAGAAGATGGCAATGTGTGCCTTCTAGGAGCTCCTATATGCAAGAAAATGTGCCCTATAGGGTGCCCCTAAAATTTTTTTAAAAAGTACATAAAAAGTTATTGACGCAGGCTTAGTGGTTAACAGGCTTGCCTCACACCTTTGGGTTTGGGGTTCAAATCCCACCTTTGCAATACGTGCCCGGAGCTTTCCTGTGCTTTAAGGGTTTTCTTCCGGGCACTAACCCCCCCCATCAAAGTCCCCCCCGCAGTCCAAAGACATGCATTGCAGGCTGACTGGCATACCCAAATTGTCCACAGTGTGTGACCGTGTGTGATTGTGCCCTCCAATCGGTTGGCACCCCACTCAGGGTGTTCCCCGCCTTGCGTCCCGAGTTCCCTGGGATAGGCTCCGGGCTCCTCTGCGACCCTGTGTAGGGTATGCAGTATGGAAAATGGATGGATGGATAGCTCAACGGGCCTGCTGAGGGTATCATTTGTTTTGTAAGAGCAAAGTGGTGAGGGAATTGAACTAAACTGAATCAGGCTTGATGCTGGTAGCGCTGCATTGCTAATACCCGGGCAGAGACATGCATGACATGTTTGTGTGTGTAGAAAGCATTGCACTCTTTAATATCCATGTCATTAGAACGTGGCCTGTGGTGAGCTGTGTGAGAGAGGACACAGCGAGGGGCAAGTCCGCAATTAACCTACACAGAGCAGGAAGCTTCTCTTTCACATTCACCTGTGAAACTGTCTCCTCCCACAGTCGTGACCCACGAGCTCTGGCACCCACTGACTACACCAACACTTATTCATGTGATTACGTACAGTGAACTCCCAGGTTGCGTCTGACTAAAGCCTGCGTTCCACAAGGAGGTTGGATGAGATTGTAAATGATTTACAATGCAGATCTGACACAGCCATAACTCGGGCTCAGCTCCATTATGAAAGACGGCGTGTAAAATATTGATGTGGCCTATTTTGCCAGGCAGAGGGAAAGAAAAAAGAGAGGGAAGGATCAAGACAGAGGAAAGTGAAGGAGAGTGTTTGAGTGTGTATCCTATAAGAAATGAAGCAGATGTCGATAGTGAAATGTTGGTAGCAACGACGTGTGTATGTATACTTTCTCTTTCGCTTCAAATGCTTCATTCCTACCCGCATGCCTGTATATTTGTTTTCTGTCTGCTTGTTGTCTTAAGACTTGCGACAGATGAGTGCTGTTTGAGTGATGTATATGTATGCTTCTGTTCACTTTGCGTGTATGCTTGCCAGTTACAGGTCCAGAGCTTCTGCTGTCCAATTAAAGTGGAGGCATCACTGAGTTAGCTTGGGGAAGGAGAACAAGAGAGAGCAGCATGGCTTCTGTGTTACCTTAGCTTTATTACTGTAAAGTCCTGCCTGCCCCAAGAGGCCCACTCACCTAAATCACCTCCACACACACACACACACACACACACACACACACACACACACACACACACACACACACACACATTCACCTTGCTTTCATTAGCTCTTGTCCACACTGTAAAATCACAGCAAATAGCTTTTTTTGATAGAATCCTTCTCTAGGGCAAGGGTTTTTGCCAGGGACCACTTTAATAGTAAACGGACCCCTCAGTACAAATTTATTAAACATTAACATTACTTAAATGTGTACGATAATTTTTTGGCTATTTATTAGAGCCTTAGAGCTTTTTATTGTTGAAAATTCCACTGACAGAACACATTTGCTCTGAGGTAACTTTATTTAAAAGCCTATGTGATTTGGAGTTATTCAGTTTTGGATTAAACTGATTCAGTTGATCAGTAAAATAGATTGGAATAATTAGTAGTTAGCACATTTGGCTCACACCTCCAGGGTTGAGGGTTCGAATTCCCCCTCCGCCCTGTATGAACGGAGCTCGCATGTTCTCCCGTGCTTCAGGGGTTTCCTCCAGGTACTCCGGTTTCCTCCCCCAGTCCAAAGGCATGCACTGTAGGCTGATTGGCATTTCCAAATTATGTGAATGTGTGCACAATTTGCCCTGCAGTGGGTTGGCATCCCCACCCAAGGTGTCCTCCGCCTGGATAGGCTCCAGGCTCCCCACGACCCTCTGTAAGATAAGCAGTATGGAAAATGGATGGATGGATGTATATGAGATATAATAGCTTTCATAATAGTATATTGTGATTTTCACCACTGTTCCAGTGTGGTTCTGAGCCACATGTGTAGCGGTTCTCTATGGATTTACATGTAAATGTGTCACTAAAAAAATGACTTCCTTGATCATCTTTTATAGTCCACTACAATTCCAAACGCAATGGTGCATTAAAAACTAACAATATGGAAAACAATGCCAAATGATTAGGCTAATATTATTTTATAAGAGCAAAGGGTGAAAGTTTTGAGTACTTTGCAAGACTGGCAATCATCATCATCATCATCATCATCATCATCATCATTATTATTATTATTATTATTATTATTATTATTTCCCTAGCTTTCCTATGGTTTTTTCCCCCCTCTAATGATCGATTCCTTACTTCTAGTGTTATTGATTAGTCATTTATTTATTACTTAGCACTTCTTGTTCTCCAGTAGCCCAATATTATTTGCTCTGGCTTTTCAGGCTTGACACTCATGATAGATTCATCAATTGTCAATTAAAGTACCAGAGGTAGAATTTAAAAAGTAATTATATACTTTAATAAATGATATCAGGTGGCAATTTCTTTGCAAAAGAGCCACACTAATTCACACAAAAAGTAACAAGGGTAACACTATCAATAAGGCTTAGGAGAACGATAATGAGGACTAATAATAATGAGAACCTGAAATAATTGGGATGGTCTGATTTGAATGTAGATATCTAAAGGACCTTTCACTTCAATAATTCAGCCATCAGATCAGTTCTCTTTAATGCTGGAGGGGCTAAATCTAAGTTTATAGAGTCTTTATCTGCTAGGGATGTTTCATACCTTCTCTAGGGATTTATTCCAAAGGCTTGTTCATGCATTTCATGTGCAGGATGCTTATCCACCCATAAGCATGTTCTAAGCCATGTTCCAAGCCTGCATCTCTTGAAGCCATCACTTTATCACTGACAATCGTCAATTCACAATTCCCCTTGAGACTGGTTTAAAAAATTGCAATGTTCTGTTATTCACTTTGAACAGTATTAATAGTGACTTCTCACATTACCTGATGTATCCATGTGGCTGCAAAACTCCAGAGCTCTGCTGAGGGTGTTTAGTGCCTGGGGTTCGTGCCAAACTTGAATAATGACATTAAAACATCTGAACATGCATGCTGTGGCGTCATGCTGCATTTGATGAGTAGTTGTGTGGTGCTGATGGTGCATATCCAGGCATAAAATTGAGGCAGAGCTGATACTGCCTAAATGTAGTTTCCTAAAACAGACACACAGTCAGATTATGTGCATCAACACAATTGATACTATCATCATTTCACATATCTCTGGGCATCCATGACTAATTGCTCTAATCTCATTAACACATAAAAAGTAGCCCAGGGTTATGTGTCCAGCGAAGGCAATTAGCAGCATTCCTCTACAGGAGTAAGAATGGAGAACGGCCATGTGGGAGAAGTAGTAAAGTTGTGATATGAAGTGGGTGCAGTGAATAAGCAGGTCTGTCTCAGTGGGCCACGGGGATCATCATATATGATTTGTCTCTTGAGAATAAATGGCATTCCAGGTTTATAATGGATGGAAAGATACTGACAATTTCCGCCTTTTACTTTTCCTCCTGGCACATACAGGTTTACACAAGATTTATGCAAAAAAAGAAGCGTTCAGTTATTAGCGCAATATAGAGAGTTGCACTATCTATTTGTGTGTGTGTGTGTGTTTGTGTTTTAAATAATCCCATATGTATAGATAAATGGGCTAGATCCGAGTTTGATCCACATCACAATCTAATGTAATTCTTTTGACTTAAGATTACATGCTAACTGTTTAAAATTCTAGCGAATATATGAAATATATGAATATATGAATATATGAAAACTTAAATAATTGAAAATGTTTTATTCTACCAGCATTTTTTAAAAACAATTTTTACAATGACTGAACTTAATAGTGACCTGTTTGCCCCATATTCAAACAATCTCCCATTGTTTCTTTTCACCGTACAGCACTGCTTCAATTACTGGCATGTTGCCAGTGAAACATTGTCTTTTTGATACATCCTGGGTCTTGGTCCTCCTTCACATCATTGTGAATGGAAAAAGTAGCTGCTCCTGGGACTGTCTTGCTCCGTAAAGTGAGGAGGAGGTACCTTTTATTCAAGCTTTAGGAGAGAATTGATTTTTTTGCTACTTTAGCTTCCCACAGTGCTTGACCCCTGTTTTTTTGCCACTCCACTGAGTCCAACAGCTCAGTACAATATAGCATTGTGAAAAAACGTAATAGAAACACTATTGTCAATAAAGCAGCTCTAAAAATGAGGTAATATCACATCGAAATTGGAAAAGATTGTGGCTTTTTTTTTTTTTTTTTGAGTTTCTGAAGCAAGGAGATGTTCCCATAGGGAAAGGAATGGAGAAATGGGAGTCCCTCCAATAAATATATACACTATGGTGGAAAGAATAGATTCAGTTATTTTTTCCCTGAAGGCAGAACCACACTTCAGCACCATGACAGAGATTGAGAATGGCAGGTAACACGCCAGACCCGGGATCAGTGACAACAGAGAATCTATTCTCAAGATACGTTATACAGTATATTTGCTAGGTGCTGAATGAGTCATTATTTCATCAACATGAAAATGTGAAGCAGTATTGTTTTCTGTTGGTAATTTTATGATGTGGCTTGGTCTTTCAAGACCCATTAGGATAAGCAATACAAGAGCGAATCACTATTCAGGATGTGTCACCCAAGGTTAAGTTGCTGTAATTAGTGAGTGATTTACTGGAAGATTTAATGAGTGTTCTAACACAATAGTATGCATTTGCTTGTGTGTGCATGTATATTATGGAAAGAAGCAGCTCTCTGTGGTCTGCAGTTCTGATCAGTAAACAAGAGATGTGCTAAAACATCCATTTATTCATTAATAAATTATGCACAGCCCAGTGTAGTGAAGTATAGCAGAGCATCATAGCCTTATGGCTTATAATTGGGAGATTGGCCTTCCTCCACCAGACCATAATTTTCATCCTTGTCACATGCTGTTTTATCTTTTTCCCTATCATCTTTTCATGCTCTCCTTTTGCTTCAGTGCTTGTCCTGCCTCTTGGCTCTTTGTTCTTCTTTTGCTCATAGTCTTCGCTCCTCTTTCTCTTTCTCACCTTACTGTGTGGAGTTCTAATTGTCCCTCCCATTCTCTTTTATCTTCTCCTCTTACATGGCTGTAGTCACACTTTCTTTCCCTTTGTTTTATTTTTTCAATGGTTTTTTCACTCTCACCAGTGTTTAAAATTCACACAGAGCCTTCATTAATCTCTGAGCCAGCTAGACTGGGTAATTGAAAGGCATGTGGCTAACAAAAGTCAAACGGCTGTGGGTTTATCAGCTCCACATGGCATTCGAACTCCGGAGCGTGCCAGCACTCAGCTAATTTGCTGTCTGTGTCTGGAAGTTTTAGAATAAGATCAAATATAAAATACACAAGAAAAAAAAGAGCAGGAAGACAGCAGGAGCCAAAACTTTGTACCTTTTCCTTTACCACTAGGTTAGGTCAGGCTTTGGTTTTGTGGAGAGAAACATGAAGCAGCTGGTGGGTTTTGTTGGGTGAATGATATTTTTTAGTATATTACAGTCATTAGAAGCAGATAAACTCATGTAAAAACATGCTACAGGTATGGGCTGAGACACTGTACATATACAGTCTTATATACACTATATGGCCAAAAGTATGTGGACACCTGACCATAAAAGCCATAAAGAGCCCAAACCTGTTTTAGCATGACAATGCCCTGTGCACGAAGCGAAGTACATGAAGACATGGTTTGCCAAGGTTGGTGTGGAAGAACTCATGTGGTATCTTTGGGATGAATTGGAATGCCGACTGCACCCCAGGCCTACTCACTTAATATCAGTGGCCGACCTCACTAATGCTCATGTGTATAAATGAGCACAAATCCCCACAGGAGCCACAAAATCTAGTGGAAAGTCTTCCCAGAACAGTGGAGGTTGTTATAACAGTAAAGGGGAACCAATTCTGTGTTAATGCTTATGATTTTGGAATGGGCACATAGAGGTGTGATGTTCGGGTGTCCACATATTTTTTGGCTAGTGTTTATATACTTACTGGTGTGTGTGTGTGTGTGTGTGTGTGTGTGTGTGTGTGTGTCACTGTCCACTTTAATAGGAACACCTGTACATCTGCTCATTTATGCAGTTATCCAATCAACCGGTCATGTGGCAGCAGCACAATGCATAACACCATGCACACGAGCTCCAGTTAATGTTCACGTTAACCATCAGAATGGGGTCTCTAAAAATCTCTGTGACTTTAACCGTAGCATGGTTGTTGGTGCCTGATGGGCTGATTTATCTCAGAAACTACTGATCTCCTGATTTTCACACACAACAGTCTGTAGAGGTTACACACGAATGGTGCAGAAGGCAAAAGGATTGAGTTGGCGACAGTTCTGTGGGTGGAGACACTTTCTTGATAAGAGAGGTCAGAGGAAAATGGCCAGACTTATTTGAGCTGCCAGGAAGAATATAGTAACTCAAATAATCACTGGTGAGTGGCAAGTATCTCACCATGCACAAAACATCGAACCTTTAGGTGGATGGGCTACAGTAGAAGACCCCATTGGGTTCCACTGCCATCAGCCAAGAACAGGAATCTCAGGCTATTATAAGTGCAGGCTAGACAGTTGAAGATTAGAAAAAAAATCACCTGGTCTTTTTCTAATCTTCAACTGTCCAGTTCCGGTGAGTCTGTGCCCATGATAGCCTCAGATTTTTGTTCTTGGTTGACAGGAGTGGAAACTGCTTTGGTCTTCTGCGGTTGTAGCCCATCCACCTCATAGTTTGATCTGTTGTGTGTTCTGAGATGCTTTTCTACTCACCACAACTGTAAAGAGTGCTTATTTGAGTTACTACAGACTTCCTGTCAGCTTAGACCATTCTGGTCATTCTCTTCTGATCTCTTGTCAACAAGATGTTTCAACCTGCAGACCCTCTGTACACAGGATTTTTTTTTTGTTTGTTTTTGTTTTTTTGCATCATTCTATGTATACTCTAGAGACTGTTGTGTGTGAAAATCCCAGGACATCAGCAGTTTTTGAAACTCAAACCAAACCAGCCACATGCCACCAACAACATGCCACAGTTAAAGTCACACTTTTTCCTCCATTCTGATGTTTGATGTGAACATTAACTGAAGTTCTTGACCTGTATCTGCATGATTTTATGCATTGTGCTGCTGCCACATGATTGGTTGATTGGATAACTACATAAATGAGCAGGTGTACAGGTGTTCCTGTTAAAGTGGACGGTGAGCGTGTGTCTGATATGCTTGACAAAAAATTTGGCCAAAGGTGGAACGGATTAGCAAAATGTACCTTTTACCTTATATCCCTATAACCTTTAAAGTTTCATGAATCATACTGTAAGTAATTTTACAGACCGTGAGGAGCAACCACTAGACTAAAATTGTATACTTAGCCACAGCTGTGTTACCTGACTGAAGGTATCTACTAGCATAGGATGCTGGGGACACTGGGGACATGTCCACAACACTTTTTTATGTACCTGTTTTGTTCCCCCCACTTTTTGAAAGTGTATTAAGTTAGAAATCTTTTATATACTTGCTCTAGGCAGAAATGTATCTAAACGTGTATCTAAAAATATCACTTTAGCTGTATTCATGGCATTTTTCTCAGGGTGTAATAAAATTTTCCCTCTATGATACAACTCTCGCATCCGGATGGCAATAAATGAACACGGCAGGAGTGAATTTCTAGCTGTTTTCCTTTTTATGCAAATCTAGATTCTTGCATCACACACGGTGATATGATAACATTATTGTATCATGAATTTATATATAGAAAACTATAATCATATTGTGAGACATATGAATATAATGATGCTTTAAATGGCCGCAACTGTCATGATAATATCCAATTTAATCCACCTGCAGTATTGCTCACTTTCTTTGGGCAGAAGTGTAGGTACCTACAATATGTAGGTAATGTAAATTAGAGCAACACAGTTTTCCATCCATCATTCTATGATTACTGGATTAGTGGTGTAGATTTTAAATGGAAGTATATCTTTTCTGTGAGATTTTCTACAGACTACTGAAAATGCTGTAGTAATTATGTACTTATGTATATATTGTTTTTGATTGATCTTATATTTGGCTTATTCTAAGAATAAGAATAGTCTCCTGTAGTCTTTAGTCCCGTAACCCTCCCTCCCCCATCACCATGTGAGATTGGCTGGTCCACAACGATAAGATTTTAAGCTGGTCTACAGTGATATGATGGATGCTCAGAGATGATAGTGCAGCCTGTTCAGAGATGTGTTTGTGAGCCATGGTGGGGCTACGCATGCCATTCTTATCTTATAAATGTCCTCTTACCAAAAGAAGACATAAAAGAAGTATATAAATAGTATATAAATATTAGTACAGTACATAACACTGTCTGTTATCACTGTGACTGCTCTAGTTGTCTATCGAGTTGGTAGAAAATGAACTAAAATCTCAGGTACTGCTGACTCCTGTTTGCGACATTTCTTGTTTCTGAATGTGTGGTGGAAAAACTCTCACTCATGGATAAAGTTGTCTAACTAAGGCACAGGGGAAACTTGACACATATGCCAATTAAACTGTGTAGCAACTCCACTGCTGGCAGTTAAAGATTTGTGCCTGTGTCTCTGCTTGTGTATTAGAAGTAATATCATGAATATGCTTGGGATCATTGTCCTGTTGGAAGGTCCAATGACACCCAAGCTTCAGCTTCCTCACAGATGGCATGACGTTTTCTCCTAGGATTTCCTGATACTTCAATGAATCCATCTTGCCTTCCACACGCTGCAGTTTTCCAGTGCCAGAGGATGCAAAGCAGCCCCAGAGCATCACCGAGCCACCACCATGCTTGACTATGGACAGAGTGTTCTTTCTTCATTCTTCTTTCTTCAGACATACCACTGATCCATCGTGCCAAAAAAGTTCCAGTTTTGTTTCATAGCTCCACACAACAGAATCCCAAAATTCTGCGGCTTATTTATATGCTTTTGAGCCAACTTTTCTTGTGCTTTTGGATCAGTAGTGGTGTACATCTTGGAGTCCTGGCATGGAAACCTTCTGCATTTAGTATGCGCCATACTGTGCTCACTGAAACCTGCCTTCTCAGAAATCTGGTTGCAGCCATTGATAGCTTCCATTTTCTGCCCTGCCCAGGTATTTCATGTATTTTCTGCCCCTAGCCAGTTCAGGTATTTCATGTGTTCCAGCTCAAGCACACCTGGTGCAACTAATGAAGCCCTTGATTAGTTGCATCAAGTGTGCTTGAGACAACACCTGTTTTGCATATCTGTGCTGTTGTGAGGGATTCTATTCAGGGGGTTGAATAATTTTGAAACTGGAGAAGTCATTATAAGTTGCATTTTCAGTTGAATTTGGGGTAAACACTTGAAGCATTCATTGTGTTCAACTATTTCAATTGCTTTTGTTTGAGTCTGTAAATTTTGACAATAAACCTGATTTGCAAAGGGGGTTGAATAATATATATATATATATATATATATATATATATATATACATACACAAACACACACACAGTGGGGGGAAAATTTTATCCCCTGCTGATTTTGTACGTTTGCCCACTGACAAAGAAATGATCAGACTATAATTTTAATGGTAGGTGTATTTTAACAGTGAAAAATCCACAAAAACGCATTTCAAAAAAGTTATAAATTGGTTTGCATTTTAATGAGTGAAATAAGTATTTGACCCCTTCGACTTAGTACTTGGTGGCAAAACCCTTGTTGGCAATCAGAGAGGTCAGACGTTTCTTGTAGTTGGCCACCAGGTTCGCACACATCTCAGGAGGGATTTTGTCCCACTCCTCTTTGCAGATCCTCTCCAAGTCATTAAGGTCTCGAGGCTGACATTTGGCAACTCGAACCTTCAGCTCCCACCACAGATTTTCTATGGGATTAAGGTCTGGAGACTGGCTAGGCCACTCCAGGACCTTAATGTGCTTCTTTTTGAGCCACTCCTTTGTTGCCTTGGCTGTGTGTTTTGGGTCATTGTCATGCTGGAATACCTATCCACGACCCATTTTCAATGCCCTGGCTGAGGGAAGGAGGTTCTTATCCAAGATTTGACGGTACATGGCCCCGTCCATCGTCCCTTTGATGCGGTGCAGTTGTCCTGTCCCCTTAGCAGAAAAACACCCCAAAGCATAATGTTTCCACCTCCATGTTTGATGGTGGGGATGGTGTTCTTGGGGTCAAACACGGCGAGTTGAGTTGATGCCAAAGAGCTCGATTTTGGTCTCATCGGACCACAACACTTTCACCCAGATACTTTTTTCCCCCACTGTGTATATATATATATATATATATATATATATATATATATATATATATATATATATATATATATATATATATATATATACAGCCGTGGCACAGAATGACACAAATATGAATTTTCACAAAGTCTACTGCTTCAGTGGTTTTAGATCTTTTTGTCAGATGTTACTAACTGTTACTGAAGTATAATCACAAGCGTTTCATAAGTGTCAATGGCTTTTATTGACAATTACATGAAGTTTATGCAAAGAGTCAATATTTGCAGTGTTGACCCTTCTTTTTCAAGACCTCTGCAATTCGTCCTGGCATGCTGTCAATCAACTTCTGGGCCACATCCTGACTGATAGCAGCCCATTCTTGCATAATCAATGCTTGGAGTTTGTCAGAGTTTGTGGGTTTTTGTTTGTCCACCTGCCTCTTCAGGATTGACCACAAATTCTCAATGGGATTAAGGTCTGGGGAGTTTCCTGGCCATGGACCCAAAATGTTTATTTTTTTTCCCCGAGCCACTTCGTTATCACTTTTGCCTTGTGGCAAGATGCCCCATCATGCTGGAAAAGGCATTGTTCGTCACCAAACTGTTCTTGGATGGTTGGGAGAAGTTGCTCTCTGAGGATGTTTTTGTACCATTCTTTATTCATGGCTGTGTTTTTAGGCAAAATTGTGAGTGAGCCCACTCCCTTGGCTGAGAAGCAACCCCACACATGAGTGGTCTCAGGATGCTTTACTGTTGGCATGACACAGGACTGATGGTAGCGCTCACCTTTTCTTCTCCGGAGAAGCTTTTTTCCAGATGCCCCAAACAATCGGAAAGGGGATTCATCAGAGAAAATGACATTACTCCAGTCCTCAGCAGTCCAATCCCTGTACTTTTTGTAGAATAGCAGTCTGTCCCTGATGTTTTTCCTGGAGATAAGTGGCTTCTTTGCTGCCCTTCTTGACACCAGGTCATCCTCCAAAAGTCTTCGCCTTACTGTGCGTGCAGACGCACTCACACCTGCCTGCTGCAATTCCTGAGCAAGCTCTGCACTGGTGGTGCCCCGATCCCTCAGCTGAATCAACTTTAGGAGACGGTCCTGGCGCTTGCTGGACTTTCTTGGGCGCCCTGAAGCCTTCTTCACATCAGTTGAACCTCTCTCATTGAAGGTCTTGATGATCCGATAAATGGTTGATTTAGGTGCAATCTTACTAGCAGCAATATCCTTGCCTGTGAATCCCTTTTTGTGCAAAGCAATGATGGCTGCACGTGTTTCCTTGCAGGTAACCATAGTTAACAGAGGAAGAACAATAATTTCAAGCACCACCCTCCTTTTAAAGCTTCCAGTCTGTTATTCTAACTCAGTCAGCATGACGGAGTGATATCCAGCTATGTCCTCATTAACACTCTCACCTGTGTTAACGAGAGAATCACTGACATGATGTCAGCTGTTCCTATTGTGGAAGGGCTGAAATGCAGTGGACATGTTTTTTTGGGATTAAGTTCATTTACATGGCAAAGAAGGGCTTTGAAATTAATTGCAATTCATCTGATCACTCTTCATAACATTCTGGAGTATATGTAAATTGCCATCATAAAAACTGAGGCAGCAGACTTTGTAAAAATTAATATTTGTGTCATTCTCAAAACTTTTGGCCACGGCTGTATATATATATATATATATATATATATATATATATATATATATATATATATATATATATATATATATATATATTACTGACTGACTGGAAATACCTGTGCATTATACAGTTTGAACATACACCTTCCAGCCAATCAGAATCGAGTATTCAGACAGGACAGACCACACACACACACACACACACACTATATATATATATATATATATATATATATATATATATATATATATATATATATATATATATATATATATATATATATATATATATATATACATACAACTGTAACCATAGTAACATAAGTTAAATTCACAGCTTCATTATTAGTAGAGACGAGGCACAGACGCAGGTAATTCACACACACACACAATCTCTCTCCCTCCCTCTGTCTCTTTGTCTCTCTCTAATCACTATTTATTATGATTCATACAAACAAATGTAACCTTATCACACTGCTTTATCTCTGTGTATGATTTAGGGCAGGCAGAATTCTAGATATAGCGACCTGTAAATAAAATAACTAACGAAAATTAACTGTTATTTTTATCCTTTCATTCAAATTTCACACTGCAAACATCAATGACAGATTTAACTTGTCAATGCTGGCAAGTGACCATAGCATTTAATGCACTCTGTGGAGGCAACCACCCTCCACGTCGGGTGATTTTTCGACTCCACATCATGCATTGAAATCGTGTAACGCACACCTAGCCATGAATTATCCCTTATATTAATGTGTGTGGGTGTGTGTGTGTGGGTGTGTGTGTGTGTGTGTGCATTCGCATGCAGTACACATACAGGTTTAATGTCCTCCTTATTACACCAGTCTGTCTCTGGTGCTTGTGGAGGTATACTGCAGTGACCAGCAGGCCATCAAGCCTGTTTCGGGAGTAAGTCTGCTGATATTACTGCTGCAAATCAAGTCAGCTGCAGTGCTGATGCCAGCACATTTCAATGGCTGTGCCAAGCTAAGAAGGAGCAGAGGGAGGCCATCCAAGGTTCCTGCAATTTAAATTACTGTTATTGTGGCATTAGGAGATCCATTTTATGTTTGGAGACATGCCCAACTAAGCCTAGTGGCTAATAAATCTTTTGCCATTGTCTCTGACAGAAAACATTGAGGAAGTAGTCACACGGGACTATGTGAGAGTTTGTGTGTAGAGCACAGTTTATGTCGTCTGTGTGATCCAGAATCACTTTTTTAAAGATTTTTGAGTTTTATATATTTTTGTAAAGAGGAAAGTCTCACCCTGCATTCACACTAGCAGGCAACAAGTCGCTCGTTTATCTCTTGTGAGCATGCTTTGTCCAATGGATTAGCAGAGCAAGCTAATTGTACTAGCTACGTAGACACATCAGAGGCACCAAAAATCTCTACTACTTCCTCACTCACTTTCAGTAAGCAATTTATCATGGTCAGGGTCACAGTGGATCCTGAGCTTATCCCAGGAACACTGGTACACCAGTCCATCACAGGGAGCCATGCACACACACATTTACAGCCTCATTCACAAGTAGGGGGAATTTAGCTTAGCCAATCAGCCTACTGGCCTGTTTTTGGGAGGTGTGAGGAAACCAGAGAACCTGGAAGAATCCCACACAGACATGGGAAGAACATGCACAGAAACTCAGAAAGCACAGACAGTAACCCAAGTGCAGGATTGAACCAGAGACCCTGTAACTATGATGTAGCAGCACTGCCATCTGCGCCAATGTGCTGCTCTGCTACTTCCTTCCAAGCTTTATTTTTCTTAATAATGTCTCAATACACATTTAGTGAGAGGTTGTATCGGACAGGATAAGTTGAAACCATGGTTATCAGTTTTTATTCCATTTTTGTGTGTCAGACTGTAAATGTGTACTAACTGCAGATAGGAACTAAAGGTGTGAGTGAGGATCTGAAGAAATGTCACACGACATGCGCCATAGGAGTTGTCCGAGGGATCATTTGAGCCAGTCTTTTGGATTTGTCAGTTTACTGTGTCATATATAATTTGCAGAAAATCTCACTCACTTTGTTGCTTGAGGCTATAAATGCAGGTTCAGATTTATAGTGATATAGTCCGCTAAAAAATTTTTGAACGGCAAGGCCAGTTCAAATGTTTGTGCTCTACACCAAAGACATTTGGGTTTGTGAACAAAAGATGGATATGAGATGAGAGTTTAGGATTTCAGCTGTTATTTCTTTGTATTTACATCTAGATGTGTTAAACAACATAGAACCTTTTCTATCAGACCACACTTAATAACACTTAATATATAACACTTAATATTTAGTTGCATATCCCTTGCGTGCAATAACTGCAGCAAGCCTGCGACTCATTGACATCACCAAACTCTTGGTTTCTTCTTTTGTGATGTTTTTCCAGGCTTTTACCATAGCCTCTGCATGTTCAATTGGGTTAAGGTCTGGCGGTTGACTTGGCCAGTCTAAAACCTTCCACTTTTTCCCCCTGATAAACTCCTTTGTTGTGTTGGCACTATGTTTTGGATCATTGTCTTGCTGCATGATAAAGTTCCGATTAATTTGGATGCATTTCTCTGTAAATTGGCAGACGAAATGTTCCTGTAAACTTCTGAATTCATTCTGCTGCCGCCATCATGAGTTACATCATTAGATGTAACTAATTACATCTAATTACATTAGTGAGCCTGTCCCAGAAGCAGCTATGCAAGCCCAAGCCATATCACTACCTCCACCATGATTCACAGATGAGCTTGTACAGTATGTTTTGGATCATGAGCAAAAACCAGATGTCTTCCAATAGTTTTGGAGGGGACTGTACTAATTCATAGTAATACCAATACTGATCATCTAATGACCAATTATCAGATGAAAGCCATAAAAAATGTTAAACATTTTAGACAATATGCAAATAAAATAAACATGTATTTAGACATAAGTGTACATTTAATACATTTTTCAACAGTGACACACACAAGTGGCACACGCAGTGTGATGCCAGTGATGTCTTACATCAGTTGGTTAAACACTTTTCAGCCAATTGTACTGTAACTTCAGTCACACAGCTGTGTATTCAAGGTTTCTGGCTACAGCTTAATGAAAGAGGAGGGATGCTGATTGGGAATAGATAGAGAGAAAAAGAAAGGCATTATGTGCAGCTTACCAGCTTCTGCAGCTTTTTTTCTTGAAAGTATCATTGGACAATATAAATTATTTATATTTAGTTTGATTAATGACAGCATGAAAGCTTAAGGTCTATCAGAAATTAAAAAAAAAAAAAAGCATGAATCCAACCTGATTTCTGCATAGTGACTTCCAATTTCATGGAAGCCATTGTGTATATGTGTGTATGTATATGAGAGAGATAGAGAGCAAGAGAAATGTCTGTATGTTCTGTGGCCTTGACGTTTTGTAAATAAAAGCATTGGCTGATGTGTGTGGATTGTCCTTGTCCATTAAGAGTTCTCCTGTTCTCAGTGCTACTTTTTCTGTTTTATTTTGCAAAGGTTTAGAAAGCAGGGGATCCATCATATACTGCATAATGAGCACACACAAATATGACTATACATACTGTGTGAGTTACTCGATGTGAGCAAATGTGTTTGTCTGTGAAAGGCTGAGGAAGGTAGTGAGAATGAAGCTGTTTTCCATGGACATCAGGAGTTACGACTACTGAACATCACTTTATATGAGGCTTGTTTAGTTGTGAGCCTGGTGGCTGAGAGCTAATTCCTACAGTGCAGGGAGTACCATAGCAATAAAGTATTTAACAAGAGAACAGCAGTGGTTTAAAGAAATACTCTAGTGTTTTTTAGCCTAATCTCTATCCACCAAATCTGTCTTGTTTGACACGACATCTGACACACATCCTGTACTGAGAAAATCCACTCAGGGTAGTTACATGTAAAATATATGACTACATAATGCATTAAAATGTTTGCTCTCTAAAGGGCTTAGGGTGACATAGATATAAGTAGTTGTGTAGTTGTGTTTGTTATGAAACACAAAGGGGAGCTGGATGCATGCGCTGGGGAAAAGTCACTTTAATAGGAACAACTCAAAAGTAACGGAACACAAAAGCATGGGTATAACGCAAGACAAAGGCAGGGTTCAAAAACAATAATCCAAAAAATAGCAAGGCAGTAATTCCAAAACAGCATGGCAGTAATTCCAAAATAGCAAGGCAATAAATCCACAGTGCACAGAACATGAGAACAAAACAAAACAAAGCAAATGCATGAGACTAGGCTATGGTCCATGAACTATGATCTATGGGCTATGGGTGAGAGCGCGCGAGAAGGTAGCAGGCGTACAGCACATGCATAAACTTACTCTAATACTCCACGTCTAGGCGGAAACAGGAAAAGGTTTAAATACACAGAATAAACAAGGACTAACACAAGGCAGCTGAAACTAATAATGAGACAATAAACGGAAAACCAATGAACACGAGGAGGCGGAGACATGACGTGAACCAAAACAGAAGCACATGGTGATGTAAACAAAGCGAGAGTCTATGAGCGATTCAGTCCAGCGGAGTTTGTGAATGGAGCTCGCACTACTCTCCGTAGTAGCGCGAAGCGTGGAATGCGGAAGTGTTCGCGCAGCGAACGACTCTGGGAGTCAGCTGCTCGCTTAGCGAGTGACTTTGCGTGCGAGGGGTTCTCTAACAGTGTTGTTGTATTTGAATCACTTTCTGCTGCAGTGAATGGTCTCACATGGATACTCTAAAGATTGCATGTCCAAAATAATAATAATAATAATAATAAAAAAAAAAAAATAATAATAATAATAATAATAATAATAATAATAATTGAAAAACAAGTATATGCCAAAGTCTCACTATTGCTTCAGTGGAGAATCTCTGAATACTGTAGACATTTACCTAAGAACTGCTGCTTTTATCATAAAGACTGTCCTGTGTTTATCCCAGAACTCTTATTCACAGTAAACTCATACTGAATATCCTTTCAACCCTTTTAAACATTTGTAGAAGAGTAGTGATTTATAATCCCAAGCTCAGGATGTTTTCCTTTTTAGACTGGTTTCTCTTAAGGTTTCTTCCTCATGTCATCTCTGGCCTTTTCATTAAGGATCTCAATCTACATCCTGATTTCTGTAAAGCTGCATTGTGACAGTGTATATGTAAAAAATAATAATAATAATTGAATTCTTTTGAACATTGGTTATTAGTATTTTTCCCACATTACTGACTGAAAGGATGAATTATGCAGACTTAGAGCTTAATTTACAAATATGATTGGAAGAATTAATTTACATATTACAAAACATACTATATGAAACACATTACTTTCACTTCCAGTCCATTGCCCTTGGATTTCAATTAAGTCAGTTTTGAATAAACAAGCTTTCTGTTCGTTTCTCAGTTTAGGAAAATGTGTTGAAAGCCCGTGGTAATCACATATGCACTATAAATGTAGAGAGAGAGATTAGGTTGAAAAGGCATATACAGCTCTTCCCCACACATACACACTTTTTAATGTATGCATACTCTTCCATATATAGTCATATAGATAGCAGACACATCACTCAGGCATTATTAATGTTTTATATCACAGAGAGAGAGAGAGAGAGAGAGAGAGAGAGAGAGAGCACAAGAGGAACACTGGATGAAGAACAGAGTTGAAATGCTTCCCCATGAAATGATTTGAGACGTGATTTGATTCTGTATGTTGACGCACAAGTCAGTGTGACAGTGTTTGAAGTGCTTGATTGATTTTCACGACAGACAGTAGCGTTTGCGATATACACCTGCCTAAGTTTAATGATCCTAAATATGGAACAGCAAAGAGTGTAACAATAGCCTTTATCAACCGTGAAACATTTCTCTTTTTCACCCACATCTGTCGACTTTAACAAGGACAGTATCCTACGCAATGAAATGCCATGTGGTTTTGGAGCTACGCCGTAAATGTGTAAGCCAAGGCCAACTGTCAGAGGTGCAGATGGTGATAGAGAGCTGCACGCTTGTTACCGGGATTCATCTGATGTGTCTGAGTGGCAAATAAAATGATATTACTTACTCTTCCTGAAGGAGAAGCCCTGATGGTGCATAAAGACAGAATCATGTTCTGAGGTAGCAAAACATTCCAGCATTGAACGGCTCCAAGGTAAAACACTCCTCCGAAAAGTGCCTGTCACATAACCATGAATCTGCACAAACTGCACCCTCTTCAAAAGCATAAACTCCAGCCATTTGTTTTCTCTAGTTGGAAAAGGGAATGGTGTGCAGGAAGACACAAAGGCAAAAATGGACACAGAAACTATGTTTACATATAAAAAACTGCTACTTTAGAATAAGTCCCGTCCCCAGTAGTGGGACATATACTGTACATTCTAGAGAGCATTTAATTGGACGAACAGAAGACGAGTACAGGATGAGTCAGGTTTCTTTTTTTAATTATTTTCCCAAAACTTTTTTTTTTTCTAGGTATACTTGCATATTGGTGTACATAACACCAAGGGACAGGTACAAAAAGCTCTGAAACACCAATTTTGATTTTAGGGGCACTTTAGTACAGTAGATGCAGCTGAATAAAGAGACAATGTAGATGTGTGTGTGTGTGTGTGTGTGTGTGTGTGTGTGTGTGTGTTTGTGTGTGTGTGTGTGTGTGTGTGATTGGATGGCCGAGATGATTAGCTCAGCCAGGACTGCAGTAGAGCTCAGCCAGCTTTACTGTACTGATCCTAGGAGCTCAGGAGGAAGAACTGGCCTGCAGTGCACTAATTCATTCACACACACTGAGTCACTGAGTCACTTACACACACACACACACACACACACACACACACACACACACACACACACACACACACACACACACAACCACATACTGTATATACACACACAGCAAGTCTGAGCTCTTGTGCTTCTCTAACATTCTTCTCATTCTCTAATACAATTATGCTTATCGTTTTCTATCTCTTTCTACTTTTACCTCTTAATCTCCTTCCTTTCTGTCTTCCTCTCTCTCATCTTTTCCCCCCTCTTAGTCTCTTCACCTTTATTTTTCTGTGTCTCTGCACGGTGTCAGTTTCATCATCTACCTCCATTTCTCACTCGGTGCATTCACACTTCTAGGTATTGCTTCATCACATTCGTACTTTCCTCCCTTTTTCCCCCCATCACCTTTTCCAGAGATTTCTCTGCTTCTTTGCACTCTAAATCATTTCCACCCCATCCTCTGCTATTTACTCTTCTTCCTCTGTCCTGCCTCCCATCATTCCTTCTATGAGAAACTTTCATTTCCTCCCGCTGCAACAGAAGTCAGTTGCAACAGAAGCGTCCGAATTTAAGTCTGAATGAGGGCTCAAGCAATTACAAGGTGAAAAATTGAAATGCGCCTATCAGATTTCTTTTTGCTCCCGAGCGTCGCTGTCCTGCAGCGGTGCACTCCACAATGAACAGCATCAGTAATGCTGATGTGCTTTAACACTGTTGGATGCAGCTGCAGCATTGTTACAGCAGTGTAGAAACACTGAATTTAGCATGTGTTCGAATCATAGAAGCTTCTGGGCTGCAAAATAAAACTAAAACCCTGTGGTGACTTCCAGCTTATATGGAAATGAATGTGGTATTCTGTCTCTTTTATGTGCAGGTAGGTGAATATTTGATCTTGTAGTTCAATGGTCCTCACATTACGACGAGAGGCATATTGTGTCATATTGTCCACTCACATTATTACACATGGTGAAGAGCCACATTGTGTTATATTCAGTGTAAGAGGCAAGCCAGACTGTATACATGCCACATTTCATGTCCATATTCTCTTTTCTGTCATTGTCTCTCGACCTCACCTTTCTCTCATCTTTGCAGCTACAGACCCCTTCTCACTTTAAGCAAAAAAATAATAATATATATCCATGGACCACCTCTGTATAGATTTATTTAATGAACTACTTAAATATTAAGCTAATTATTCAAATTTGTACAATAATATTTTGGGTGTTTATTGGAACCATAGAGCATTTTATTTCAGAAATGTGTACTGATAAAGCACAATATATCCAAGTTGACAATATTTACAATTATTGAGGTTTTGTCAAACAGGCTAACAACTTTAAGGCAGTCCCTCCATGACTTTGCGATTTTGCGATCACAGAAATTAATGCAAAATCCAGGAAACTCCACATTATTCGGAGGAGCATGCAATTTTTCATAATTACCTCAGATGTTCTGCAGATTTGGGCCAAGATGTGCGATGTGGCGACATCACAACATGCATTCAGCCAAAGCCCTCTTCGATTCACATGCGTCAAACATGAGTACAGCTAAAAGATGTAGCACATTTAACAACAAACATCACTGCAAAAGACCGTGCAAAACAATTTCGTGCAATTGCAATTTCACCAATTCAAGTAGTTTTCAGCAAAAAAAGCACAAAAAAAAAACCTCAGCAAATTGCACATTTTGAAAAAACCTTTTGGCCGCAACAATCACAAAAAAATCCTGAAACACAAATTTTGCTAATGGTGGGTTGTTATTTCCACAGCTGTAACAAAATAAAAAGATCTCAGACTATATACACTTTCCTCAGAGAAAAGTATATACTAAGGGTTGAAATATGACAAGCAGTTTAGAGGTACATCTTTAATAGTTTATGTGACCAATACCACCATGTAGAATTCAAAATGGGCTGTCGCTGAAAACAATATGGATTGTATAGCTCAGGGGTTGTCAACTGGCAGAACATGGACTGGATGCAAACCCAGCAAAATATTTCAGAAAATCAAACCAAGCCCTTGATGAAATACTGCAGCAGAGATGATAAACATATGGAAACAAAAACCTGGCCACCATTTAGCTTATCTAGTTTTCAAAACATAACATTCAAAACCAGCTTAGCTTCTGTAGCAGATCCTTCATTGAAGCAGTCGCATAAATTTATGTAAATGATTTAGCTGAAGACAGCTCATTGGTCCTGAGACTAGCTACAGGGCTAAAGACATTAGTTCAGAAAGGGGAGAGATTTCACAGACTTTCACTAGATTTTTCACTTTATCCTCTCTGGTCTGATTAGCGAACTCATGACATGCCTTGCTTAACAGAAAAGTTGATTACGAAAGCAGAATAGACAGAGATATATGTGTTTAATCTGTCTGCTTCAGATTCAAAACATGTCTCACCTATTGAGTCTGTGGTGCTGGTTAGAGGTTGTAATGTGAAGCACCACTATGAAACAAAACGTAACCACTTTGAATTGTCTTATTAATAGCCATAAACTAATCATTAATAGCAAAATCATTTTATGTAACTGGACCTAAAAACTTTCTACTTGAATACCCCTGGTATGTACATTCAAAGTTCCAGCAATGTTTACTTACACTAAGAAAAATCCAGTTTTCTATGATATGGGACTTTTAAGCATTTCAGGGGGAAAATAATAGAATGTAATATTTGTTGTCACGTTTTGGGGAAAAAAAAATGTAAATGTATTTAATCACGCTTTAATTGAGCTAATTTCTTGGCTGTCACTGTGAATTGATTCAAGACAATGACAGGAACAAGGTGAGGCATGAAAAAAGTGAGAAAGAGTGAGAGAGAATTAAAGCTATGCCTATCATTCTCCTGCCAGTTTGCATGGCATTCTTCCTCTTTCATTCCATAATTGAATTTCAGTCTCAGCATGCCATGCTGTTTCTGTGTGTGTGTGTGTGTGTGTGTGTGTGTGTGTGTGTGTGAGTGTGGTGGTCATGCATGCTCACACACACATTCTCTCTCTAAAAAATGGCTGTTCTTCAATCAGATCACTTTGGCAGCCTTCTTGCACCTGCACTACTTTATTAACTGTACAGTAAACGCTCATTGTCATTTAAAGGTGCTTTGTCCAGCTTATATTTTATGGAGCTTTTGCCTTGTTTGTTCTCTCTTTTCTAAATCTATTTAATCATAATTTTCATGCAGTTAAAATGTTAACAGAGCTTAGATGAAGATGGGATAAAGAGGAACAAGGTGATGAAACATAACTTGACAGAAATTCTTAAATTGCATAGTTTGAAATTCTTAAAACTATGTAAGTATACCAGTACAGTATACCAGTTAGAAAATTGCAGATTTATTTTTAACTGGCTAATGATCCATTCAATTGTGAAAGGAAAGAAACGGAGAGATACATGAAGAGAGGATACAGTCCATTTTGATATTGATTTGTCTAAGTGCTTATTATTTCAATCAGCTAATGAATTGTATGGGCTTAAATGGGAACCATAAATGGGTAGTTCTCATTTGCAGTCTATGCTGCAGTAAAAAAAGCCAATAGCATCATCTGCACTGTTCACTTTTACACCGAACACCATTTGGTTCATTAGTTTAATGAATTGAAGCAATAGGAACTTCACACAGTTCTGTAGTAGGAGTCTGTACAATACAACCCCAATAAGTGAATCGCAAATTGCTGCTCTTTACTCTTGTCTTGTAGTCTGAGATTGTGTCCTTGATCTGTTTAACAGTTTTTCTTCCTGATTGATCGTATTGACATCTTGTGTCTTCTGTGGTTACACCATTCGGTTCTTTGTTTTGAACAAAGTTTCTGATGCAGCTAAAGTTTCGGTTGTCTCAGATTTTTCTTTTGTTTGTTTTCTTCAGATTTTTTCACCTCATAATGGCCTGCTTTGCTGACAGTGATACTTCTTTGATCTTCATATTTCACTAAAATAGCAGGATTTTGCGAACACAGAAATTAACGCAAAATCAAGCAAAATTTTTCAAAATAGATTTGGGCTAAGACACATCATGTTACATCATCACAATGCGCATTCAGCCAAATCCCTCTTCGATCCACGTGCTTCGAACATGAGTACATCTAAAGGTCTCATTTACGAACAAACATCACTGTGAAAGACAGTGCAAAACAATTTTGTGCACTTGCGATTTTGCCAATTCAAGCAGTTTTGCCGCAAACAAAAGCAGAAAAAACTCCACAAGTAGCATTGCAAATTTTGAAAAAAGTTGCAGCAAAATCAAGCATTTTGGCCGCAACAGTCACAAAAAACTCTGCGAAATCCTGTACAGACTGAAATAAGGCTAAACAATGTTCTAGGTTTACAAATCTCACTCTAAATATTTAGCAACTCCATATGTAATTTAAATGTAAACACTAAAAAAGACAGAGGTCATTAGGCATCAAATCTTTAACTTGTGGGCATTAATAGGTGCATGTCAAATATACCATTATTGAAAAAATGAATATCGAATAGCAAAGCAGTGACTATCTGTGTTGACAGAGTCAATGTTTACTAAATTGTCATTAACTTATCAAATATCATAATCAATAATCAATGACTTTTACTTTGTTTCAGCTGTGTGGACGTAAGCTCCAGTCCACTAATCCATTATCTACACGTCATATGCATAGAACACGCCTTTATTTTACCTCATATACACCTATTGTACATGGAAAGTGCCCTAATATATGTAGCTGTTGTGATAGTGTGCCAATAAAAGGAAAGCATTTAGTAGGCTATCCAAAATTTCAGGAAAATCCAAGAAAAGAAAGACCAATCAAATATCCGAGGAAAGAAGTAAAAAGAGAAAGTAGATCATAAATTTCAGTAAAACTGAGTAGAGGTGTTTTTGTACAAGGTTGCTGCAAAACAGACAGTTCTGAAAGTGTGCTGTGTTTTTATAAAAGCCATGGACAGGCAACAAACTGAACCGTGATCTAACATTACCTGTAGTTATATCAGCTCTATTTATAGTTACTTAGAACTCCAATAGGTCAGGTTTAACTGAAGTCATATTCAATAAAAAAAACTAAATACAGGTGAGCCAAGTTTATCCTGAACGAATAAACAAATCCTTATTTTACAGTATATAAACAAAATTCTGAAAGAAAATAATGAAACTGAAATATTCTCTGAAAAAAAGCTAATAAAAGCTGAAAAGCTGAATGAAAATTTGTATCTAGAATGTTTTAGTGTTGATATGAAATTAGGTCATGTGTGATGATTTCTATGCATGCTAAAAAAAAAAAAAAAAAAAAAAAACTCAGTTCTTAGTGGTCCTTCATGTACGCAAATGTGCTTATTAATCAACTGAAGGACTAATGAGCCGTTAAAGATGCACATCTGCGCCTCTGATTTCAAATGTACACATTGCATGTTCACACATTTTTCTTCATTTTAAATTAAACATATAATACATTATTTAAATGTATAATGTATGTGGTTCACTCTATACATGGAACTGTATACTGTATAAAAAGGTCTGTGATTCCTGTATGGTTCACCAAATATACATGTAGATCTATCACTGATATAGCTGTAGAGTATATTCATTGTCAGTAGATTCTTAATTTAAAAGTGCCATTCTACATTATAACCTCATCTAGATCTAACTCAAAATTGCAGAGCCAAAGCAGCAAAAACTGTTCCTGTCCAATTACTCACAGGCTGCACTATGGATTTGTAGCTCAGTGACAGCTAATCTTATTTCTTTGATGTATCATGGTGGGACCTGAATCTCTGACCTTATGGTCATGGCTGTGAGTCGCTTTACCAGAACGTCACTGTCACTACCTGTGACGAGAATTCTTTAAACAGTTTTTGTTAAGAACTGGCGAGTCAGCGTACCTACATGTGCCCTATTTATCTTCATGCACATATATATTGGTAAGACTCTGGTTTCATCTAGATTGCAAATTTGATTGATGGGGATACATGAGTGTGGCCTTATTCACTGACAGATGCTCAGTGATCTCGGCTTACACAACCCTGTCACATAATTCACATGGATCGATTCTCTCATTTTGTTGTGGGGGAGGAGAAATGCTAAAGCCAGGAACCTCTCCTTTTATCTTGTGTGTGTGCGTTGTGTCTGAATAGGAAGAAGGTAGTTAGCCATAGAGAGGGATGGGGTAGTGGTCATTTATGATAAGATCCATATCCTCAATCTTACCTAGCCTGTAGAAGAAACTGCTTAATAACCATGATCTAATGCTGGCACAATTTTTTTTTTTATGGGCTATCAGTCCTATTGCTTATGGTAAGTAATGTAATTTTTTGTTTTACTTAAAGAAGGATCATGTATTTTTTTTTTTTTTTTTAATGTACAGTTTGTAATTTGTAATGAAATGAATAGAGGTCTTAGGTCTTACCGAAGTGTTGGTACCTTAATCTAAATGAGCACCTGTGCAACCCACAGTTTTGCCAGACAGAAGTAAAGTGGTTAATTAAACTGTACATCTCACAAAATGTAAAATAGGTTAAAATGTAACCTTAAGCCTTAAGGATTTGTCAAAGCTCAGACAGAGCTGCGAGCAGATGAGCCTATCCACAAGCTGTAGTTGTCAGTGGTATGGTAACATAACATGCGATGTCTGACATTTAGCTTATACATTTTTATGGTGGTGTATGTAAGGGAAAACACCCAGTGAAGTGTCTCAATATCAAAAATTAATGAACTGTTTGTTTGTAATGATGTGTTTCTTCCATCAAGTCTTATTTTCTGATATTGGAGCACTTCAGCAAGCTTTCTTGTGTACTGTATAAATACAATGGCCTTTTACTGACCTTTTACTACAAAACAGAGAGTACCATATGTTTTGCTTGCTCAAAGCTAAATTATCTAAAATGGCAAATGTTTTATTTATTTATTTGTTTGTTTGTTTGTTTGTTTGTTTGTTTATTTAGCTAATTTTCTAGTCCTCCCACAGGCTACTATTATATTATTATTGCAGTGATAATTTCAATGCACTGTAGCCTATAAATAATTCTGTGCCATTAACATAAATAGTTAAAACATAAAAAGTAAAGCATTAATTGTTATTCAATAATATAAAAGGTGAGGACAAGTAGAGATTAAACGATCAAATTCACTGAAGAGCAATAAGCCTATCTCTGGTGCAGTATGTAATCAGTACTTGGTGTTGACTTGTATGTATGTATGTATGTTTTTTTTTTTTTTTTAATGAACAATAATTTCCACTAATATTTAATTTTGGTAGCAAAAATGGTAGAAAGTATATTTTGTTTTATTTCTTTGTCATCTCTGTCAGGATTAGGATAGAGAAACGAGACTATTGAACTGGCAGATTGAAGGTGATTATGTGCACTCCAATCAAATAAAAAAAATCAAATTAGGTCATCCATTTTTGTTCATTTTGTTTAGTAGCATAATAGTACATGCAACAGTGTAGTGTATGGACCTACGATAAATTATGCTTGTTGTCATGGTTACATTTGTAAATGGGACTGTGTTCAATGTGTTTAACAGAAAATTTCCTGAACAGCCAACTCATTTGGAATTCACTGCTTCTTCGAAGAGAATTCATGATTTTTGACACAACATTGGCGTTTCTCAATATGCAAATGAATATGGAAGTTCAGTTTGCTCTACATTTTTGGGTGTATCTTTTCTTCATACTTCACCAGCACGTCTGAAGTAAATGTTAATATTCCCAAAATATACTGCCACTGTACATTTCATTTGTCCATACCAGGTTCTCTGGTTTCCTCCCACCTCCCAAAAACTTCACAGTTGGTCTACTGGCTACACTAATTTGTCCTGAGGCATGAATGAGTGTGCGAATGAGTGAGCAAATCAGCGTACATGGTGCCCTACAATGGACTGGCGTAACATCAAGGGTTGTATTCCGACATCTCATTTTCCTGGAATAGGCTCTGGATTCACAGTGACCCTGACCAGGATAAAGCACTTACTGAAGACGAATGAGTAAAAGCCTTAATGTCACCCAGCCAGCAATCTACATTGCTAGTCTAGTTCATTAGTTAGCTTAAGCTTGACAGCAATATGTACCACTTTCCTAGCAACCTTTTTCCTCCTGCTTTTAATAACTTATTGTGTGTTCACCACTTCATATCAAAGCATGCATTTCTAAGTACCATTAAATGCAATGATAGTATCAGGAGTTTGGGTCTTGAACTGTGTTTATTTTTTTTTTTTTACTAGAATTTGACCCAAACTGAGAATTAATGCACACTTCCCTGCCAAACAGAAATTCTTAAAGAGAGAAATTAGGCAATTTGTAAAAAATAAATAAATAAATAAATAAAATAATAAATAAATAAAAATCTGTCCTTCAGCCTATTTATTATATGCAATAAAGCAGTATGCTAGTGATCAATTCTAACTTTCTCAGAGTATTCAAAGAATTCAAAAGGGCTGCCAGTGAAGGAATAATGAAAAGAGGAGAGAGAACAGGCCAGTTTTTTTGACTCTGCAATATCCCACAGTGCCTGTCAGCTGTACTGATTGCTGAGGTATCAAGCTGCACTAACTAAGGCAGAAGTTGCAGGCGTGAAAGAAGAGTTGCACAATGTGACAGGGCATGTACACAGAAGTAAGAAGAGTAAATACAGCACTGTAACAGGCTGAAACTAACAGACTGTAGAGAGCAGATGGTCTCGGTGTTCACGCCTAAAGGCAGTCTAAAGAGGGAGAGAAATGAGTGAGAAACACGAGACACAGGCACAGGCACTATTAACAAGGTTTGGAAAGAACTGACAGAGAGAGGAATACGAGAGCAAAAATGGTTTGATGCATCAGAGATCAGGCTGATTGCTAGTGATATATCTGTGTTAAAAGAATTCAAGGATTTTCAAACAGAGAACTTGTTCATGCTGATCAATTTTTGTTGAAAAAAGATACTTCATAAAATAATTCAAAGTAATTGTACATTGCTTGTTGACAGGTCTAGCTGAGCATTTACTGACTGAAGATTCTCTTCTTATGTCAAGGTTGTCAGAATGGAAAGCAATATGTAGTTTTCGACTGGTTTTTTTTTTTTCTTGATGTTTTTTTGTTTTCTTTTGGAAAATGTTAAATTTTTGGTAATTCCACATACTGTAGCTTGCTGAACATACTGTAGCATGTACAGCCGGATGACATACTAAAGGATGTTGTTGGAGGCATTTTTCTAGCATGTTTTGAGTCCAGTAGTCCTCTTAGAGGGAACAAAGGTAACAACAAACAAACGGGAAAAAAACTATTGCAACCATTTAGAACACATTATCTGTTAATTCCAAATAATGTATTCGGTTCCATCCCTATCACATACAGTACATACTTAAACCTATGCATCTACTAAAATAATACAGTCCTTACTGAGCGTATTGGAACAGCAAGGCACATTCTATTGTAAGACATTTGGGTTTGAGCTCAGAAGATGAATGAGACACTATTTCCTCATATTTGCACCTAGATGTGTTAAACAACTTAGAACATGGCACCGTTTGTTTGAACTCACACACTTTTTTTTTCTTTTTCACCTTGCTGCCCAGGTGTGATATGTTAAATTGATTGTTTAAAGAATTTAATGAATGTCTACTCTTGGTTTGAGCCATAGGTTTGTGAAGACTGCATTTGTTGGTAAAAAGGATAAACCAACATGAAAACCAGAGAGCTGTATATGGAAGAAAAGCAAGCCATTTTGAAGCTGAGAAAACAGGGAAAATCAATCAGAACCATTGCACAAACACTGGGCATAGCCAATATAATAACTGGTGTACTAACCTATTTGGCTTGCAGAAAAAATATATTTAATCACTAATGTATGCAAAATGTCCAGGCCCAACCCACAGACAAAAATGTCACCAAGTGACAGCAAGTCAAAAGTGGCCCAGGGAAAACGTTGGAAATGGCAACTCTGGTTATACGCCACATGGATTCATCCTCCAGTTGCACTGGTTCTACTCTATTGGGATTATTATGGTAGCATTCTTGGCTGTTCACCAACAGTGCCTGTGTCTAAATCGCTTGGCACAAAAATAACAGCAACTGACATCTCTGTTTATCATATCAGCTAACACCTGCAGCTTAATGACCAATGATCAGTCAGTTCAGCACACCATAATAAGTAGGTAAAATCTGTAAATGTATGCTTAGATGCCACCGTGCACGTGGACTCTGTTTGTAGCCCACACACTAAGTGACTATAATTCCCCATGTGTTCTGTCTTTGATTACTCAGTAACTGAGTGAGAGTATTCAGTGGAGATCAAGAGAGGAGAGAGAGAGATGGAATGATGGAAAAAGCGAGAGAGAAAATGATGAAGTTTGAGAAAGAAAAGAAGTAATTTAGGGAGAAGCACAGGGGTCAGGAGCATAGATCATTTTTAATGGATGATGGAAAATGGAAGTAAATGTTCAGAGATGAAGAAATGGCGAGATCTGTGCTGCCAGAGTGTTGAGAGGGTAAAACATAATTATGGAGAGGAATGAAAATGGATGTGATGTCAGTGTGTTATAGGTGGTCCCTGTCTCTCTACCTTCCCTAATAGTCTTATTTGATGACATGCATTATGTCAGTGGTGTTCTGCAGGCCAAGGTCTAAAAGCTCTCATGATTAAAAAACAATAAACATTTGCATGCGCTCTTTTTTTTCATCTTTCCCCTTTGCCCTTCCTTGGTCTGCTCAGTCTCTCAAACATGCAGTTAAAATTGATTCGCTCCAGTTTCAAAGGCTCTGATCTCTCTTAGTGTGATGCAAAACTGACATGGCCTAAACGAAATAATTGCAGTTTCACCCGCCATCGAATGCAATGGCTCAACTAAGAACTTCACTGTATGATGCTTTTCTGCGAATCTCATTATCCCACTATTCAAACCAGTACCCCTGCAGGACATGCTGTTATCATTAGATCATCCATTAATGATTCTAGTTCCTGTCCACGTCAGTCCAGACTCCAAGAGAATACATAACCCCCAAAACCTCTGCCATCTAATGAGCGACATTAATATGCAGAGAGACAGAGGGGGGTGAGAATGAGCAGAGAATTTGTCTAATTGGGTGCGTAATGTGTTTTCATAGCTTAGAAATTCAAAAAGTCAAGCTTGGGCTGTGTATAACAAGAACAATAAGCCACATAAATAGGTCTTAGATAGCCAGTGATGGAAAGGTTGCGTGTGGGCTGAAGACTGTTAGTGTGTGCTTAGTTGTTTACTCAATCTGTGTGGCAGAGATTCAACACGTTCAAAATCTGATCTCAACCTGTGTATTAGACTGCATGAGAGAACTATGGGTATCGCTTGGTAATCTTCAGGTACACAGAATTATACAGATACAGTGCATTCTTAGGGAAAACAAGGTTAAATCTCCCACTCTGAAACATCTTCTGGTTTATCCTTTTTAGAAAGGGTTCTAAGTAGAGCCTCTATAGAATGTTAAACCATGAACTATCAAAGTATCAGAACTATCAGAGTAGGGCAAGTGAAAGCTAGCGTTCTGTAAGACTCAGCTTAAGCATTTAAAGATTTGTTCTGGCCATGTGTGGGTTATTAGCATAGTGGTGGGTCCAGCTTCTTCTGTGTCTACTAAGGAGATCAATGATTCAGTGAAAGATGAAAAAGAATTCAAACTTTGTCCATGGAGACTGGAATGTGCTGCATTGTATTTGAATCTAACTGAATATAAGGGCCTAAACTTTAGTTACTCTGAATATTTTTTTAGGTAATACACAGGTGGTGTTTTAATAAAACTCTGTCTGTACATAATGATGGTGATGTGTGTGTGTGTGTGTGTGTGTGTGTGTGTGTGTGTGTGTGTGTGTGTGTGTGTGAATATTAAAAGTGTATACGAATGTTCAGTTTCTTGAAAACCAGCAGGAGTCTTAGATGCCTTGTCTTGGATGAATCATAGCAGTATGCGATAGTTTTCTGCAACTTTGATGGATGTGATTCAATAATATATCAATTTATTGTTGGTTAAACATTACTGCAGTATACAAATGATGGTGCTGACAAGCCACAATTTTGTGTGCTGTGAACATTCTGGCCAATCTTCAAGATACCAGATATGTTTTATTTAAGTGTGTTGACAGCATCATGGCATTGGTGTAATAAAAAAAAGTCTGTGCCATGTTAAAAGTTGGCATAATTAACTGAAGCTCTTGACCTGCATCTGCATGATTGTATGCATTGTGCTGTTGCCACATGACTGGCTGACTGGATAATTGCATGAATGTGCAGGTGCACAAGCATTCCTATTAAAGTGGCTAGTGAGTTTATGTAATACATGTGGTTTTTTTTTTTTTTCTGTGTGTGTGTATGTGTGTGTGTGTGGTGTTTTTATCCATATAATGAAGGGTTTGTCAGGGTTGTGGGTCTATGTGCTGCTTGCATATGTGGCCACAACAGCAGGCGTCAACCCTGTGCCAGCTCCCATGGTTCTTGTCCCCATTCTGTCTCTGTTTCATCTATCAATATAAAATGTTAAAAAGAGAAAGCCTTTTATTGTCAACCAGCAGGATTCATACTCTGATGATGAGTTTAAACTGGTTGTTTCCTGTGGTTGGTACTGTATGGGTGTGGTATTCCCTGGTAGAAGTATGTGTGTGGTTAAGTATGGTTTTCTGAAAAGAAATTTTATAGTGGGGTTGTAACACTCATTTTTCTTTCTTGAAGGTCAAGTGCATTTAAAATGAAGAGCACTTAGCAAGCAATATAATCTAATTTTTAGCTAATTTGCATGTATGTGTGGTTGTGTGCATTTGTGTGTGAATGTGTGGCTGTGTTATATGAGGAGAAGGGTAGCATCTGTGCTCCATTAAAAATGACCGCTCTGGGATCTCCATCTCCTATCTGTTCCTTTTTCCGGGTCTATCACATTCACAATCTCTATCTGCAATGTCTGTCCTGCCACTGTGCTTGTACTGCGAGGATGTATGAAAGCTGGAAGCAGCAATATACAATTTAATATGAACACTTTACCTTGACCGGGCAATATTTTTCCAATCTTCAACTGTCCAGTTTCACTAAACCTGCACCCACTGTAGCCTCGAATTCCTGCTCTTGGTGGACAGGAGTGGGACAAGATGGGGTCTTCTGCTTTTGTAGCCTATCCACCCCAAGGTTCCACATTTCTTTGTGTTCACCACAGTTGTAAAGATTGGTTATTTGAGTTGCTGTAGCCAACAGAACTGCCACTCATATTTTACTTATTTTTTTGTTTTTCGCACCATCATTCACACCAACCCTAAACACTATTTCAGTTTCTGAAATACTTAATTAGCCAATCTGACATCAACAACCATGCCATTGTCACTGAGATCAAATTTTTCCCTATTCTGAGGTTTGACATGAACATTAACTGAAACTCTTGACTTGTATCTGCATGATTTTATGCATTGCACTGCTGCCACACGATTGGCTGATTGGATAATTACATGATTGAGCAGGTATAAAGGCTAATAAAGTGCACAATTATTGTATTCTTAAGTGCTAAATTTCTTGTGAGCATGATTTGACATTCTAGCACCACCATTGCTATGTTGATGATGTCTCCTGAGAACACTTCAGTCTTCATGCTTCTCATAATGCCTCACAGACTTTGCAGTCTGCATGAAGGATCATCATCTCCATCTTCTCATCTTGAGAAGTCAGTCCTTCACTATCAAGATGGCTTATGGTCATTATTACCATGAAGAGCCTTGTGGCAATAACTAATGACTAACTACCATTTCCAGCCAACATTGCAGTTATCCATATCTTGTGAATTTGTTCTGTGTCACATCAGGAAAATCAGACCGTAACTGTCAGAGAACATGACTTAACTCCTCATCTAAGCACTCATCATCTCCCAGCTTGACTAATTTGCCTCTCAGCTGACAGGTCAACTTGTCCTGTGAAACCACTGCAAATGATCCAAACTGCAATAAAGCGTCTAGTCTTCAATCAACCTCACAGAGCAGAAGGGATGTCCCTCTTTAACACACTTCTATGGCTTCCAGTAACTGCTTTCATCAAGTTCTATCCATTCATTTTCAGTACCACTTATATCCTACACAGGTTCACGGGGGAGTCTGGAATCTATCCCAGGGAACTCGGGGCACAAGGCATGGGACACCCTGTACAGGCTGCCACCCTGTACAAACTGGAGTACCTGGAGGAAACCCCCAAAGCACGGGGAGAGCATGCAAACATGCAAACCCCCGAGGTAGGATTCAAACCCCCAACCCTGGAGGTGTGAGGCAAATGTGCTAACCATAAGCCACCATGCCCCACTGCATCAAGTTCTAGTCTTTGATATTTGCCTACAGAGTCAGCCATACTTATTCAATCCAACCCAATAAAATTTTATTTGTATAGCACTTTTAACAATAGGCATTGTCACAAAGCAACTTTACAGAACTCAATAAAAACCTACATTTTCATAAGGGTTCCAAGATCCCATTCCAGAGTTGCCATCCAAACATCTTTATTGGGAGGACACCTTGCTTTTCTTTCTCATACAAACACAGGCTGTATGTTAATTCAATATTCCAAAAGGACTCCAAGCTCTGTGGTTTGAGGTGCAGACCAAAGAAACCTAAGTTCTCGAGGACGTGTAAATGGAAGAAATTGGGACAGTCCACAAGACAAGACTTTTCATAATGTTGCCTGTTCAGTGTGGTGCTTTTGCAGTGGCTTTTGTAATTGCCATCCATCCATCCATCCATTTTCCATACCGTTTATCCTACACAGGTTCATTGGGGAGCCTGGAGCCTATCCCAGGGTACTTGAGACATGAGGCAGGGGACACCCTGGACGGGGGGCCAGCTCATCGCATGTCACAATCGCATACATATTCACACAGTACGGACAATTTGAAAATGCCATTTAGCCTATAATGCATGTCTTTGGACTGGGGGAGGAAACCGGAGTACCTGGTGGAAATCCCCAAAGCACGGGGAGAACATGCAAACTCCACGCACACAGGGCAGAGGTGGAAACTGAACCCCCAACCTCGGAGATGCTTACTCAGTCTGTTGGTTGTATTGCATTGTGCTGATCCCTTTAACATTTTTCGTTTCGAGACAATTAAAGTTTAGAGTAATTTCTATATTTTTGGCCTTGTTGCATCAATGTTGCTCTCTACTGTCAACAACCCTATTCTCTGTGATCTGTCCTAGTTAATCAACACAAGAGGTTTTGTGTCAGAGGCCAATGCTCAGAGACCTCAAGTTCTCATTGATTGGAACTTCATCAAAGGCTGCATTAAGAACAAATACAGGACAATTTTGAGCACATATTTGAGCCTCCAAATAAGAAATTACAGGAGACACAGTATAGATTTGAGGACCACAAGGCAGGGACTAACTATAAGCATCTTTCACCGCATCCACCAACAAATTATAATCAACCATATTATAATGGTCAGTGAACACATGTTTCTGATTATATGGCTAACAGATTCGCATAAATTAATCTAGAAGGCATATTAAACATCTTTACAAGTGCTGAATCAATATGTCCATGACAAAAGAGCCAAATCTGGCATGCAAGTAAGGTAAATAAACAGCATGATTCACCATCAAAGTTGAGGCCGACAGATGCTTATAATAAACCTATACAGAATGATGTACTGTCAGTAAGTGTACATTTTTTGGGTTCTTTCAAATTGTAGCAAACCAGTTTTTCTCAGTTCACCGTGATTCCTGTTCTGAGGTGGTAAACTGTTTTACAGCTGCATATTCTGCCTCGATTACAGCCAATCATGACAGATCTAAGACATGCTTCAGAGATTTGCGGTACAGAAACGTATTACTTTCCAGATCAAGCCATCTCTGTGTTGCATTCACTGAACCTTTTATCCCTCTAACATTGAATCAATAGTGCTGTTATACAGTCTCTTATGTTTGTTTTGGTGTAATTTCCTCAGCTACATACCTGTGTTTATTCTTGTTTACTGTATGTCTTAATTTCTTTCTGTACATTTTCATAGCAATAATATGCCAGCAATGTGGTATTAGCAAATTGTGCTTTACGCACACAAATACAACCCAATTTCAATACATTTGAAGCCAAGAACATACTTTAAGAATAACTATGTAGCCATAGTTTTTTTTTAAAAATTGCGAATATGAGAAATGTAAAAGGTAAAAAATGTATTGCTATGGTCTGTGAGTGCCTGTTTGTGTGGGTGTTCTGAAACCAGACTCATTTGCCTATGGGTCCATGTTGGTGGATTAATTTGTCTAGCTTCATTTGCTCTAACAAAAGCACTCAAAATACACCCTGTACTGTACTTTGTCATGCCATGGTATTAGTGGTAAACTTTTTTGTGTGTGTGGTTCTTATTATTATTGCAAGTCAGCAGTGTTTTTACCTTGAGATTACAGTGTTGCTTTAGAATATCATTAACTGAAGCTCAGTGTATCAGTATGACTTCATTCAAACTACATGCATTTGTAGTTTATCTATTTATTTATTTAATTTTGGTTTCTTATAAAATAAATAAGAAAGTTAACTAAAGCCTATATAGGAGTGTTGAATGCCATTTAGCTCCACACTTACATGGTCCATTCCATATTGAAAATGGAAAATGGAAAAAGCACCATCCAAGATGGCTTCTTATGGTGGAAAAGCAACAATTTGGACTGTGTTTGTCAATCTACAGTGCATTTTCAATGCCATTCTAAGCTCCTCAGTCTCCTCAGCCAGTAATGTGTTATTGTGTTGTTTTTTGTTTTGTTTTGTTCTGTAATCCCTGGCCTGCACCATTGGCCCCACCACCACTTCTATTGGGGATAAAAAAATAAATAAATAAAACTATTCTTTTTTTTCCCAGAATCTGGTTCACTTAACATTTCATATATGATAGTGAAAATACTAGAATAGAATAGTGAAGTGTAGTGAAAAGTGTAAGTTTACTGGTAGTTCTGAAGCTGTTCTGAATCCAGCCACAAATGCGACCAAAGTCCTACCCACTCTGAAACACATGAAGAGAAAAAAGGGAAAGGAAAAAACAAAAACAAAAAACATTAAAAAAAACAAAACAAATGAAACCTACAGGAGCTGTCTCTTTCCCACCCCAAATATGATAGAAAACAGAATAAACAACTGGACTGGCAGCCATTCCAACATACAGGCAGACATACATACACACAGATGGATATTCATGGCCCAATGCTATGAGAAATAAAAGAAGTATATGGTGAGTGTAGGGTGGATGAACTTCAGATTGAAAACTCAATACTGAGTTGGAAGATCTTATACATCTAGAAAGAAATGGAAAGAAAGAGAATAAAGTAGAAGTGGAATACTCACTTTCTACTAAACCTTTGCTATCAACTGGACATTTTGGATGTCTGCTTGAGGCAATTTTTCCATTTTGCAGAGGAAATAATCAACAAGGTTAATGACCTGAATAGTGTTTAATATAGGAGCAGTGTGGGACTGTGTGGGGGTGCTGGCAATTTTGTAGCACAGTAGTAGTAGTAGCACAGGCTACTTAGAAACTGATACATTCAGTAGATTTCACATGGACATGTTCAACTAATTTGTAAAGTCCTATCTATAAATCAGTCGTAGCAATGACATATTTAGCAGTTTAGACAGATTTGTTAACGCCTTAAACTCTCAGTAGATTTTGGCAGATCCAGATTCACGTTCCATACTTTTGTAACTGCATACATTTTCTTATTAGTTTCATTGTAGCAGCTGAATAATTTGTTACGATGTTAAAAGTTTAAAAGTGTCTGCCAAATGAATAAATGTAAATTTAAGTGGAGCTGCATAAATCTTAAGTAATGTTACAGTTAATGGAACAGTTCTGTTTGCATTTACTTTTCCATCTTAGGAAATTATGCATTTATCTTCATGACTTAAATTAGGTTTTGACACCAAATGAAGTAAGCAAGTTATTTTAGCAAGTAATTAGATTTATAAGGATTTACTTGGGAACACTGTTTTTTTTTTATTGAGTCCAAACTGCAGACATTTGTGAGGAAGGTCTCTTCTAAACAGCCTGCAGTGAGACAGGAGAGGGACAAGATGAAATGCCACAAGCTGCTTCCTGAAATCAGAGAGGCTGTGCGACAGCGAAAGGCGAGAAGAATTAAAATCATTAAGAGCGAAAGAGTGTGAATCAGATGACGGAAGAGAAGGGAGAAAAAAAAAGCATCACTCCGACGTGACTGCTGTAATGATGGCTGGCGGCAGTTCTGTGGCTCTTCTGTCATACGTCTTGTGCTGAAAAGACAATTAATGATCACGTGCTGTCTCATTAGGGAAGAACAGGCTGTGACCCACTTTTGAAATTACACGAATGATATTTGCTCCAAAAAACAAGAAGCAATTTCCATATTTTTGATACTTCTTTTTAATGCCATGGAATAGTGTCCCCAGTGGTGCCACACATAAGTGCTGATATGTCCGTTGTGTGTGTGTGTGTGTGTGTGTGTGTGTGTGTGTGTGTGTGTCTACATACATACATACATATACAGTATACATACATACATATACAGTATACACACACACACATATATATATATATATATATATATATATATATATATATATATATAGATATATATATATATAGAGAGAGAGAGCGAGAGAGAGAGAGAGAGAGAGAGAGAGAGAGAGAGAGAGAGTAAAAGAATGTTATGGTTAGATTTTGGTGTAGTATTAATTAGCTACATGAATAATTATGTCAGTGAAAGTTCCTCACAAGAATAATAAGACAAACATGTGTGTGTGGAGAGTTTTCTTATGCCTCACCAAGCCAGCCTCTGCTACAATACACTTAAAAGACTTCGGTTGCTCACACAAGGCTCCTTCTCTGACGTATACTGATCGAACCCTTGGTTAATTAGGACTGGGACACTAGAGTGCAGATGGGGGAGGGAGAACGGCTCATATGGATGAACATTAAAGGAACACTCAAAAATTTTTTCAACCTAATCTCTATCTACTGCATCAGTAGTACATAGGCAATTACAGCAGAGAAAATTTTCAATCCCGAACTGAGAAAAGAACAGAAAACCCATTTACTCAAAACTCACTTGGAATTGAAGTTTAAGTGCAGGTGTCAAAAGACCATTTATGTAACACACACATTTGTGAGCGCACATTCATGCACAGTATTTGTAAATTAAGATTTATATCTGTATAATTTTTTTTGTTTGTTTTTTTAAAGATGTGGCTTCTTTTTTTAGAAGGAAGAGTTTGTGGCTATGGAATACCAGTATGTTATTCTGCTTATACAACAGTGATTCTTATGTGTTGTCTCATATACACTACAGATAAACATGGATAAGTGAACCTAAACTCTCTCGCGCTCTCTCTCTGGTCAGTATTCAGGACAGGTGGGCAGTTTATTAAAACAGTTCAGGCCACAATAAAAGTGTGTGTGTGTGTGTGTGTGGTATTTCTGTGGTATTTGTGGAGGGAGAAAGTCAACTGCATTACAATTCAGCCCATGCACTATCAGCACCATCTTATTTTAATATTCTGTACAGCTGAGACAGTCATCGTGATATGAAATGGTCAGTGGTGCAGCCTTGCAGGTCTTACTGCACTGACATACTTTGAGAAAGAAAGTCAATATAGAAATTTAATAATTTAATTGTATGTCCTCCACTTCAATACATTATATATATACACATACACACACATTTCAAAATAATAAACATTCCAATTATGGCTCTAGTTATTTGGTCTAGTTTTCAAGCAGATGGTTTTCTGTATATATAAAACTTTTTTTAAGACAAGTGCAAAAATAAGGCATAACATCACAGAGCGAAAAGTGATTGGATGGTAAAAAGTTTTAGGGTTTGAATGAATGCATTATCAAAAGGTCTCATTACAAGTGCTGCTACAATATCCATCAGATCAGCTCCTCTCATTCTCTTGTACACAGTATAGCGCAATAACTGTTTTACAAATAGATATTTTTTTAAAGAGATATGGTTAGATTTCACATTGATATTTAGTAGTAGAAATAACCAGCTGGTTGATAGAACTTATACATTTTCTATCCTCTTGTGTGCATTTTTAGGGTTCCTGTTCTCAAAGTAGGGTCCTAAAAGAGGGTCATAAACCCAGGGCATCTGTGATATTTTGATGAACTGCAAGGGAGCACCGTTACCTGGGTGAGGAAAAATACTTAATCTCCGAAGCTTCTCATGTTAAACTCTTTTGTTGTAGCTGCCATGATAATGTGAATGATTTTTTATTGTTCAACAATAAAATCAATTGCGGACACATAACGTAAACCAAAACAAAGAAGCACATGGTGACATAAACAAAACCAGAGTCTATGAATGGAAGGAGGGGAATGCGGAAATGCGCTATTCGGCAGTTTTCACGAGTCGCGCAGAGAGGACGACTCTAACAATGGCATTCATACTGGAGTAATTCTGGACCAAAGTGAATTCTTAACTCCCACTGAGCTGGTGAAATTTGTGCCACTTCAACCATCTAAACATAGGAAGGTTCATTTCTAGCCATGATTATAGCAGCTGGACAAGAACAGGAAAACATTGTCTTATTTCCAACCAAATGAGCAGTGTGCTGGTGATACACCACTTAAGTACACTCACTATAATATGCCAATATAGAGCCCATAATTTGTTGTTTTATCCACTAAGGTCAATGGAATTTTGATTTTGATTTTGATTTTAGGTTTGTTTCCTCTTACATACTGTATAGAGCAGCCTGAAAGCCTGATTATACAATTGTGCTACTCCTTAATATGTATTGCATATACTGGAAGAGTTTGTTGTGAGAGGAGAATATACTAAAGCCTTAAGAATTTACAGAATGTTCCATTGTTCCATTTATACACCTTCAAGTCTATTTATAGTAACTTGGAGAATAATGTATCTATGGTTGAGATAGCAAAGGTTGAGTACCATACAGCCTGTACGAATTAATACACTTATAGAATATATTTACTTGAAGCTACAGAGCTTATAGCACACACAGATATAGTATGTCCTCTCATTTGTTCTCATAGCATGTAAAGCCAATAACCCCATATGCTACAGGGATTCATATTGACCTGACCTCTCTGTTGCTACTTAGAAAACATCTTTGCCTTGCAGCTGAGTCAGACTTAACCATTATGCATTTCCTTACACTTATTCTGCCAGCCTCATCTAACTATTACCCACATTTCCTCATTATGCACCTTTCAAAATATTTATTATTACATTTACTATCCTGATAATTTGACATTCTATATTGGCTTCATAGAATTGATCCACAGGCTCTCTCATATTATGGCACTGTTGTATCAACTTGTCCGTCTCGTGTCTGTGTTGTATCGATTTGCGGATGCAGATCTTTAAAGCCCGTGTGGCCTCCCCCTGAGCCCTTGTAGCTTCTCTCTGCAGTTGCTAGCCTCCCTGCCATTCCCACTGCTGAGAGATTCACACATTACATGCTTCCATCATCAATCTGCTTTCTTCTTTCTTCACACTGCTCCACAGAGCCAGCATTGCTACCACTGTACATACAGTGCTGTGAAAAAGTATTTGCCCCATCCTGATTTCTTCTGTTTTTGTGTATATCTGCTACTGAATAGGTTTAGATCTTCAAACGAAATACAACATAAAACATAGGCAACCTGAGTAAATACACAATACAGTTTTTATTTTTTATTGAAGCAAAAATCTGGTTGTGCCACCTTTAGCAGCAATAACTGCAACCAAATGCTTCTGATAACTGGAGATCAGTCTTTCACTTACTTCTAGGACTAGGATTTACTCCTATGCTTTGGTTCATTGTCTTGCTGCATAATCCAGTTGCGCTTGAGTTTCAACTTACAGACTGAAGACCAGACATTCTTCTTTAGGATTTTCTGGTAGCAAGCAGGATTCATGTTTCCCTCAATTATTGCAAGCTGCCCAGGCCCTGAAACAGCAAAGCATCCCCACACCATCACACTCCCACCACCATGCTTGACTGTAGGTATGATGTTATTTTTGTGGAATTCGTTTCGGGTTACTTGACTGTAACCCTGTTCCCTGAAAAAGCGGGAATGAGATGCTGCGCATCAAACGCTAATGAGAACATTCTTTGTTCGACCAGTTGCGAAGTATGTGTGTCAAACACGCCAAGAATTTGGCCTCAATAACCTCGGTGAGTTATGTCATTGATAACGTGCACCTGCAGGTTATAAATAGACTTGAAACAGGCATACCTCCAGGTTACACTTTGTCTGAGAGACGCCAGACACGTCTGCAGTGCGGCATTGAGGCGCAGCATCTTGTTTCCCTCTTTTTCAGGGAACAGGGTTACAGTCAAGTAACCTGAGACGTTCCCTATCAAAAGCTACTCTTGATGCTGCGCATCAAACGCTAATGGTAACAAGAATACCAACGCCACCGCACTGGAAGTGTCTGAGCCCCCAAGGTTGTGTAGTGTGTGCGCACAAACATTGAAGAGGTCTCAGACATGCCTAAGGGATGTTGACTCAAGGACCGTTTGTTTAGTGGCAGCCGCCCCCCGACTGCGGCCTCCATAGCATATGAAGAGCTGCTCCGACTTACACCACTGGCTGGTGCGGTGGACGTAAATCTAAAGAGCACGTACTGGACCCAGTAAGTCTTTCCTGCTCCGTAGTCGTGAAAGGCGGAGGACAGAAGGCTTCAAGAACGACCCGATGCATGGTCGAGAATGGAACTTTCGGGAGGTAATTAGGGTGAGGATGCAAGATAGCTTTGACCAGCCCAGGGGCAAAGTCTAGGCAGGGCCGCACGACTGACAGAGCCTGCAAATCCCCAATTCTTTTCAGAGAAGTAATAGCTATTAGAAAAACCATCCTTAGGGTCAGAAACCTGACAGGTGCTGACTCTAGTGGTTCGAAAGGGGTGCCGACCAGACCCTCGAGCACTATAGCTAAATCCCAAGAAGGGACTGTAGCTCTCGTGGACGGTCTCAACCGCTTGGCTCCACGAATGAAGCGAGCGACTAGAGGGTGCTTTCCCACAGAAACCCCCTCAATCGGAGCATGGCAAGCCGAAATGACGGCCACATAGACTCTGAGAGTACCAGGACATGTGCCTGAGGATAATTTCCCTTACAGGAACTCCAGCACTGAAACCATTTGGCAGTGAACTGGGTCTACGTGGTGCGCCATACACCAATTTTCAAAAATGTGCCATTTGAAGGCATAACTTCTTCTAGTGGAGGGGGCCCTGGCACTTAGAATGGTCTCTACTACGTCAGCAGGGAACCCAGCATCCCTCAGCTGGTCCCCCTCAGGGGCCAGACGTGAAGGTTCCAGAGCTCGGGCCGGGGATGAAATATTGTCCCCTGTGACTGAGATAGGAGATCTTTCCTGACTGGAATCGCCCACAGCGAGCTGTAGAGGAGAGATATTAGATCCGAGAACCATACTTTGGTCGGCCAACGGGGCGCTATCAATAAGAGGCGAAACCCCTGTTGACGGACCTTGGCCAGGACTCCCGGGAGCAGAGCGATCGGGGGAAACGCATAAAGACTCCGTCTGGGCCATGTATGAGCCATGGCGTCCAGACCAAGGGGAGCTGGAGGAGTCAGAGAGAAGAAGAGGGGACATTGTGCCATCTCCTGTGAAGCAAAAGAGGTCCACCTCTGCTTTGTAAAATCTTCCCCATATTTGACTGACCACTTCGGGGTGGAGTTTCCATTCCCCGAGTGTCACAGCCTGTCTGGACAGCAAGTCTGCTCCCACATTCATATACCCAGGAACTTATCCTGTGCCCACAACAGGACCTGCTGCGCTAGCCTGTTCAGGCGGTGCGAACGCAGTCTGCCCTGGTGATTTATGTAAGAGACTACCGCCGTATTGTCCACCCGCACAAGGACATGGTAGCCTCTTAACTGCTGGAGGAAGTATTTCAGGGCCCGAAATAGAGCCATCATTTCGAGGCAATTGATGTGCCAGTCGAGAAGATGACCTCTCCAGATCCCTTGGTCTGGACGGCCACCCAAGGCCGCACCCCAATCTGTGAGGGAAGCGTCTGTCATTAGCATCTTGTGACGACAACACGGACCTAGATTGGGACCCAAAGTCAAAAACCGGAGTGTGAACCACATAGAAAGGGTACGAAGCCCCTGGCGCGTGACCCTTGTTGCCTCTGGGGATTGGCCCTTGAATGAAATCCCCTGGCTCTGAGCCACAACTGAAACGATCTCATGTGCAGGAGACCCAAGGGTATCACCGTGGATGCAGCTGCCATGAGACCTAAAAGCTTCTGAAAGACGTAAATCATAATTATCTGGCCTAGCTTGATATTCTTTAGGGCATTTACAATGGATTCGAAGCACGCAGGAGAAAGCTGTGCCTGCATCGTGATCGAATCCCATACAACCCCCAAATACGTTGTCCTCTGAGCAGGAGAGAGAACGCTTTTCTTGGCGTTGAGTCTCAACCCCAGAGATTCGAGATGAGCTAGGACGACATCCCGATGTCGAAGCGCCAGCTCTTGAGACTGAGCCAGAATCAGCCAGTCGTCTATGTAATTTAAAATGTGGATGCCCTGGAGTCACAGAGGAGCCAGTGCTGCATCCATGCATTTCGTGTATGTGCGAGGTGACAGAGCTAGGCCAAATGGAAGAACCCGATACTGGTAAGCTTCGCCCCTGAAAGCGAACCTCAGGAACTTCCTGTGTTGTGGCAAAATTTCTATATGAAAATATGCGTCCTTGAGATCGATTGTGACGAACCAGTCCCCTGGCTGGATCTGAGACACAATCATCTTGATCATCAAGCTCTTGAACTTGTATGTTCTGAGGTAGCGGTTCAACCCGCAAAGATCTAAAATTGGACACAACCCCCCATCTTTCTTGGGAACCAAAAAATACCGGCTGTAATAGCCTGACTCTCTGTCTGGTAGGGGAACATGTTCTATGGCCCCTTTGTCCAGCAGAGCTTGCAATTCCTGTGTCAAAAAATGGGCTCGTTCTGGTTTCACAGAAGTGGAGACCACGCCGTTGAAACGCAGAGGCCGATATGCAAACTGAATCCTGTAGCCTTTCCTTACAGTTCTTTCTACCCATGGAGAGATACTTGGCAGTAGCTTCCACGCTGCTAGTTTCTCTGAGAGGGGCACTAGTTTTGACACTTTGCTTAGATGGGGAGGTGTTAGGTGTCTGGTGTCCTGAAGCATGGCAGGAGGCAACCGAACACCTAACATTTGGCTGGAGGCCGCTGTTCCCCGAAACACCAGTGGTGGAGAAAATTGTACAGGAAGGAGCGTCTACTCCTGTTGGAACTTCTCGCACTCCTCTCCGGAGGGGCACACCCCCACGGTCCCGAGGACTTGACCCTCAGGACATTTCCCCAGACAAAATGATCGTCCTGAGGTCTGGCCTCTTACTGTGCTGCTGAGGTCGGCGAGCCGCTCCCCAGTCCCTACGAGGGGACAAACGGCTCACCACACTCTGCTTCTGCGACTCTCGCTGCAGAGAGACCAGATTGGGTCGGGGCTGGGTGGCCGACAGCCCTGACGCCTGAGCACGACGGTGAAGAAACTCATCAAATTTTTGAAGAGTGATGTTTTTTTTTTGTTTTTTTTGTGAAGGTCGGGATTTGAACTCAGGTCTACAGCATGAAAAGCGAGCGTGCAAAAGGTGCATCACAGAATGGCCAAGCTCTGAAAAACGCCTCCTCACTAATACTCCCTCCCATGCTCAGGTCTTTCAGCAGGTCAGCCTGGTACACCTGCAAAACCGCCATGGTGTGCAGGGCAGCCCCAGCCTGACCCGCTGCCTGAAAGGCCTTCCCCACCAGAGACGATGTTACTCTACAAGGCTTGGTGGGGAGGGTTGGCTTCTTAAGCAATGACGAGCTCCCAGGGGAGAGATAGCCCGCGAGCGTCTCTTCGACCTGAGGCATCGTCACATGTCCATGTGCCTTAGCACCCACGATAGTCGAATAAAGCGACATCGTGGGTACAGAGATACGTGAGGAGTAACGCCTACTCCATGAATGAGACTCCTCATGGAGATCTGGGAAAAAGGGGAGAGATCGATGTTGGACTCTCTCCCTTTGGCCACCTGACAGAAATCTGTCGTCCAATTTGGAATGCCTAGGGTTCTTTTGCTCCTGTGGCCAGTCTAACTTAAGCCTGGCCACTGCATTAGTCACTACCTCGAGTAGCTCCACAAACGCCTTATTATCGTGCAAGGAGCGCTCAGAGGCGGCGCTCAGAGGCGGCGCTCTCGGTCTCCATATCGCCGGAGGCAAGAGAAGCCGCGCCCTTGTCTCGCTCTGAAGAAACGCCGGCGCGTGCTTCAGCAGCGGAGGAGGGGCTTCGCGATCTGGGGAAAGCGCGAGAGAGAGGGGAATCTCTCTCAGCCAGCTCGACACGCGAGCCCCATGATCTTAATGAGGACGCCAAGCTTCGGAAGAAAGCGAGCCTCAAGTGAAGCACTCAGAGCGGAAATAGCTCGCAGTGCATGCACTCAGTGTCCTCCAGAGCAGCAATAGCATGCTCTTCCCCAAGGCACTCTAAACAAAAATCATGCGGATCATCATCCGGAATAACTCGTGCACACGGCGGGATGCATCGCCTGACCGAGGCACAAGCCATTTTCTGATATAATTTACCACTTACCGACACTTACCAAGACAACACACACACAAAGCAGTCTCGAAGACAAAGAAACCTGGAGGTATGCCTGTTTCACGTCTATTTATAACCTGCAGGTGCACGTTATCAATGACGTAACTCACCGAGGTTATTGAGGCCAAATTCTTGGCGTGTTTGACACACATACTTTGCAACCGGTCGAACAAAGAATGTTCTCATTAGCGTTTGATGCGCAGCATCGAGAGTAGCTTTTGATAGGGAACTGTGTTTGGTTTATGCCAGATGTAATGGGACCCCTGTCTTCCAAACAGTTCCACTTTTGACTCATCAGTCCACAGAACATTCTCCCAAAAGGTTTGAGGATCTTCAAGGTGTGTTTTGGCAGAATTCAGGTGAGCCTTAATGTTCTTCTGGGTTAGCAGTGGTTTTCGCCTCACCACTCTTCCAAGGATGCCATTTTTGCCCAGTGTCTTTCTGATTTTTCCATTTGGAGATAATGGCTCTCACTGTGGTGCTTTGGAGTCCCAGAGCCTTTTAAATAGCTTTGTAACCCTTCCCAGACTGATGTATTTCAATCTCCTTCTTCCTCATCATTTCTGGAATTTCTTTCAATTTTGGCATAGTTTAACCAACTTCATGCTGTTGAAAAAGTTCTGTTTAAGTGTTGATTTGATTGAACAGGGTTTGCAATAATCAGGCCTGGTTGCGTCTAGTCCAGCGTAACCCCATTATGAAGACAGTTTCATAGATTTGGGGAATTAGTAACTACGGGGGGAAATACATTTTCACACAGGCCCAGTTGTTATTGGATAACTTTTTTGCTTCAATAAATAGCATTATCATTTAAAAACTGTATTTTGTGTTTACTCAGGTTGCCTTTGTGTTATCTTAGATTTTGTTTTAATTTCTGAAACAATTTAGTATGAGATATACATAAAAACAGAAGAAATCATGTAAATACTTTTTCACAGCACTGTAAGTGTGTGAAGATACGTGTAGGGAAATGCAGCTCTGGTGCACCTAATTCCTCTGTGAGACCATGTTGAGTCTGAGATTGGTGGTTGTAGAAACACGAACATGTCTGGTATGAGACTCAGAGAACAAACATTGAGGAACATCTTTATGAAATACAGATGCCATTTGTACACAATGCACTCTAAGGAGTTTTGCGTAATACTGTGAGACATTGAGAAGCAAGAGGGACAAGTAGAGAGATTTTAATAGAGCCTCTGGAGAGCAGCATGGTGATGGATTGTTGGTAATTGTTTGTTTGCTTAAAATGTCCTTCAACAGAAGATGCTTTCGTGCATACAGCATGGTAGATATGTGTCTCTGGACACCCAAGACAGGGAACATTGACATGTCTCCACAACAGCTGCAAGAATCACCAGACGCCAGAAAAGTTTCTTTCCTTATAGTCTTATGAGCTAATGATCACTTAATTTCCTCACAAACACAATGACAGTGCCACTGGCTGCATTGTGTTTTGTCATCTGTGCAATATTCTTTTTTTTTTTTTTTACTTTATATTTTACTTTATATTCTTTATATTCTTACTCCATATACTTCATATCACCAGGGCTTTATTTGTCCTTGTCTTTATGTCATTGTAATGTTTAATGTCTATAAGCACAATGAGAGCTCAACAACCGAGTCAAATTCTTTGTATATTCGAATGTACTTGGCCAATAAAGCATGATTCCGACAAAGCAGCTTTACAGAAATCTGGATGTAGATTTAGATTCGTAATGAGCAGCCAGAGGTGACAGTGGTGAGGAAAAACTCCCTAAGGTGACATGAGGAAGAAACTCTGAGAGGAACCAGACTCAAAAGAGAACCCATCCTCTTCAGTGTGACACCAGATAGTGGGATTATAATTAATTACTCTTCTACAATTGTAGAAAGTCAAACAATACCAAGTATGTTGAAAAGATTTTTTTGTACGAATTTATTGTGAATAAGAGTATTAGGATGAAAACAGGAGAGTGTTTATGATTACAGAAGCAGCTTTAAGGTACAAGTTATACAACATCCAGATGAGATTATCCACTTGGATACTTGAGTCTTGGGCATGTTTGCTTGGCCAACTATTTTTGGGAAGTCCATGTCTAATTCTAAGATGCCTCTCTCTCTCTGTGTGTGTGTGTGTGTGTGTGTGTGTGTGTGTGTGTGTGTGTGTGTGTGTGTGTGTGTGTGTGTGTGTGTGTGTGTATGTATAATATCTGCCACTTTCAACTCACCTTTAGGCAGAAGTTTAACACAGTTAGGCCAAATACCAAGTGGCTTCCTATTTAATATATATGTTCACTATGTATGGCATAATATGGTAGCTTTGTAGAACATATGCAATGCACTGTTTTATGAATTTTAAAAATTGAGATTCAGCCACAGAAAAAGAACAACTCAAATAAGTAAAAATTTAAATCATTGGCAAATTGCTGTGGTATAAGAGGAATAAAACACTCCCTGCTGTGTTGTTGTTGTTTTTTTTAATACACTTTGCATCACCCCATCATTGATTATTTTCCTATAATGGCATGTCTCATTCGTTATTTTTTTTTTTTTTTAAATGGCCATAATAAACCTCTTCTCCTAAATTTAAAGGAGTCATTTTAAAAAAAATATGTATTTTGATAGCCTTACATTATTTGTTGTCTTTAAGTAGATAAATATTTTGAACATTTTTAAAATATGCACACATATTTAAAAAAAACAAAACAAAACAAAAAAAACATTTTAACATTTCTAGTGGGAGAGAGAGAGATAGAGAGGAGATGACGGGCATTGCAGTGTGAGGCTGCGATTGGACAGATACTGTGTTCACAGGATGATGTGGTAGGAAGATTTTGTTCTTTGCACTTTTAATTAGGCCTGACAGGAATTAAGAATAGCTGAGAAGGAGCTAATGAGAACAGAAAGGAGTGAACAGTGCCGGAAAAGCATGTTAGGCTACATCCTGGTTATCATGTAGCTCTTCTATTCACACTAATCCACATCCTCAACCCTTCATTACTTAGCTCAGTGATTAGAATGTAGATTCTGTTAGCCTGCCACACACAAGTGCAAAGAAAACTGATGCTTTTGCTGTCCTGTGCATATTGTTGGTAATTTTGCCTTTTTGATTTAAAACAGATGCATTTCTACTCATTAATGTAACATTCATTTATTTGTCAGATCATCACATCATTTCATCAGAGTGATTTACCAATCCAGCCAGCTGGCTCTTAATGGAACTGATAGTGAGGCTAAGTGATGAAACACAAATGTCAGTTGATCAACTTACCAATGATTATCTCATTAGTCACTGTATAAAAATAATAATAATAATAATAATAATAATAATAATAATAATAATAATACAGTAATTTATTAACAATTATAATAGTGATATACAGTGTTTGAATCATGGGGGATGCTACCAAGGGGCCCTTTTTAGAGCAAACTTTGACGACCACTTTCTGACATGTACTATATGAAACAAGAATAAGCTATATAATAATAATAATAAGAAGAAGAAGCTTATAATGTTTTCCAGAACCACTACAGGAAGATACAGTTCAAACATATATATGACTTTCTGATGTGTAGCCTGTTTGAACAAATCATATATTTCTTAATATGATACATAACATAGATGTAACATAAAATAGAAGAGAGACACCGGAAATATATTTGGAGATAATTAGATGAGCTCTGACTAAAACACAATTCAAACACTGGTGATACACAATAATAACAATGATTTGAATTTGAATTGACATAATATCAGTAACTGCGAGTAACATAGCTCAATGAGCAACTCACAAGCACAACATTAGATTCACCAACACAATTATCCAAATGGAAAATTATATTAAATACAGTTAAAGATATACTGTATGGTTATTTATGAAAAAATATCATATACTAATCCTACATGTTGCTGGAAAACCAGTGTATGCATTCCTATCTGGCTACATGTCCTGCTGTATTTCTAAATAAGATTCAGATCATTCCAGGAAGTCAGAGAGTATTGCTTTTTAATGTAAATTAAATACATCTTATTTGATTTATATTGGCTTCCAGTTACATTTTACATTTACTCCAAGATCTTGCTTTTGGCATTTATAGATCTCAATGGCCTAGTTACGGCATATCTTCCTGATCTCTTGAGGCATTACATCACATCCAGACTACTTCACTCAGCCGAGACAGGTTTACACCTAATCCTGAGGATTACTTTTCTCATATACTGCCTAATAGTATTCTGGAGCATGTTATGAATGTGAGCTCTATTGGTGCTGTTATAAATACAGATTAAAAACTTGGTTATTCAGACTGTCCTACACTGTTATTTCCATTGTTAAATTTAATGCTTTTAATATGTTTTATGAAAACCTAATTCTCTCTTGCTTTTATGTACCTGTCAGTGTGTATGACCAGAAGAGGTGTGAGTGGAATGTAAGCAGATAGCAAAGATAGGATGGGGTGCTAGTGAGAAAACCTGTAGCCTACCTGTTGGAAAAAGCTGTAAAGATTGTTTCGGTTGTGCGACTTCTTTCCAGTGATTTAGAGACAAATTTTAATGGTATGTCTGTTTTTTAGTGATGTTCTTCTATGTTATTTGGAGAACAGGGCACATGCATTTACTGGCCACTTTATTAGAAACACCTGTAGCCCTGAACGTACATCCAATTATCCAATCAACCAATCATGTGGCAGCACTGCAATTTATAAACTCATGTAGATACAGGTCATGAACTTCAGTTAATGTTCACATTAAACATAATGGGGGGAAAAATGTGACTTTGACCGTGGCATGGTTGCTGGTTCCAGATGGGCTGGTTTGAGTATTTCAGAAACTGCTGAACTGCCAGGATTTTCATGCACAACAGTCTCTAGAGTATAGACAGAGTGGTGTAAAAGAAAAAAACAACAACAATAAAAAAAAACAATCAGTGAGCAGAAGCAGTCCTGCAGGAAGAAATGCCTTGTTGATGAGAGAGAGTGGCTGGCCAGGAAGGCTGTACTCAGATAACCATGTTTGAGTTACTGTACTCAAATAACCACTCTTAACAACCATAATGAAAAAAAAAAGAAAAAAGCATCTCAGAATGCACAATGCACTGAACCCTGAGTTTGGAGATTAGAAAAACATCGCTACTGACTGAGATCAAATTTTCTCCCCATTCTGATGTTTGATGTGAACATTACATGAAGCTCTTGACCTCTATGTACATGATTTCATGCATTGTGCTGCTGCCACATGATCAGTTGATTAGATAACTGCCTGAATTTGCAGGAGTACAGGTGTCTCCATTACATTGGCTAGTGAGTGTATTTGCAATAATACCTCTCTTTCAGCAGGACATCATGAGTTTCTCATGGACAGTTATCTCAAATTGATGATGTCACAGCTGCATTGGTGTTAGCTAAGTGTGCTCATAAACACCTGTAATCATGCAGCAGAGAACTGCTGACAGGGTTTAATTACTGAGTGTTGCAAAGAACCAGGTCAAGTCATGGCATTTTCTTCTGTCCAAGTCCAGCAATGAGGTCACTTCTTTCCTTGGCACTAATTAACACTTAACTAATATGGGGAGGGGGGGAGTTCCATATCTCCATTCCAGCTTTATGTATTTCTCTGAAATAGGAAGCCATTTTCCAACAGCATTTCCCTGATTTGGTTATTGTTATTTTAGACAAGGCCACCTGTGTCTACGATAAAAATTGGTAAGATGCCATTACATGATTGCAGAGGAAAAACAAAAAGTACTTGTGATGCTAAAGATATAATTAGCTGCTGTCTTGAATAAAATCAAACAAACAAAAACAACAACAAAAATGTTACGTAATTCTTACTTTTAACAAGACCTTGTTTTTTAGCTACCGTCACCCAGTTAGCTGCCTAATGTGATTGCCTGTTCAAGCAGCAGTGCTCATACATGGCTGATACTGCAGTGTATCTGTGCTCAAACAGCAAATATCCTACAAAAATAGCTAGTCACCCAACATTAGAGAGATAAAGTATAAATTCTGGTTGAAAGGAAACGGTGGGTCCACTGTAATCACAATTGCTTTGCGCAATTTGTCAGCCGCTCTGTACTCCATCCATCAGTGGAAAATGCTTAGCACGGCAGTGACACTGACAATAGCACTGTTTTTGTTGGTGCGCTAAACTCTCTACCAAGCTTTTATTTTGGAGGTATTGTTGGACTATGACCTAATTTACTAGCATGATATGTTTGACAATAAAGCATTTATTATATATTTCACTTTGCATAAGGACTTCTGCTAAATGCTGTAAATGTGCTGGTTTGACAGCTACCTTTTTTAAACCAGACATACCTCTGATCTGTGGGTTCAGACAGTTCAGGTTTCATCACTCCATAAAACTCTCTTCCAGAGCTCTATAGCCCTGTGCAAATTCCTTTTTGCATATTCAAGTCAACTTTTGATGTGGTTCTTGATCAAGAGTGGAGTGCGGCGAGGTATCTGGGAATGAAGTCCTTGCTTGTGTAATGTTCTTCTTGGAGTGTTCACTGATACTTTTGTTCCTGCCTTCATCAGGTCATACTGCAGTTCTTTGGCAGTAATTTTTCCCACCCAGCTTTTCTGTTCAAATGTCAGATTCCTCTCGGTGAAATTTTGTTCTTTTTTCCATACCTAGGTAGGTTTGCTGCTTTACAATGAGTTTTAAACTGATACTGCCAACTGTGTCTCTTGGAAATGTAAGTGTCTGAGATATCTTCTTGCCTTTTTGCTTGTCATTATAGAGTTCCCAATGACCTAATTGTGTTTTAGCCCAATTCTGTAGCCTTGCAGACTAGCAAGTGATTTAAAAACCAGCAATATTGAATAGGGTTGAATAATGATGACATGCCTAGATTAAGAAAATATCCTTTTACTCAGATGTAAGACATCATACGCTTTCACTATAAAAATTTAATAGGTCACTCAACTAATACACAGGTAATTGTAAAATATTCTAGGTCTTTAGGAAAGCTTGAATTTGTAAATCCTTACAGTTTCAGGTGAGGTTGAATAATTTTGAGTGCAACTGTATGTTACTTCCTGATCTGTAGCCTGAACAAATACACTGAGCATAGACTCTGACTAACCTCTCTAACAAGCTTTTATTTTAGTGGTATTGTTGGACTATGACCGAATTTACTAGCATGATATGTTTTTGATGAAGACATTAAAGCATTTCTATATTTCACGCTGGATAAGGACTTCTGCTAAATGCTGTAAATGTGCTGGTTTGACAGCTACCTTGTTGTTCATCTTGTAGCTTTAGGGACTATGCCTCATCTGTTCCATTGACAATCTGTGTTAATTGTTCTCTACAATATCAGGCACAGTTTCTGGCCACAATATTGCTGGTAGCTGAAATGTTTTGGCAGATTGTTCTCAAATAATTTTCTATTCTAAACCTGCTTTTTAGAAAAACAGAAGAGGCTTGAGTGAATATTTAATTTCGCCCTTTGCAGTCAGTTGCCTCGCTACATTGCTTTATCCACTGGTCTTATGGTTGAGGGGCTGAGGCGAAATGGCCCTGAAGGGGGTAATCCATCCTGAGTGTTCTTGCTTATAGCCCAGTTGATGAGGCTCTGGATCTGCCAGTGTGCGCACACACACACACACACACACACACACACACACACACACACACACACACACACACCTGGTACATTCAATAACACCTAGATTCTTTTAAGAGAGCTCAAGAATCTATCAATATCAGTAAAAAAAACCCTAAAGCTTTGTAAGAATTATGGAATCAAAGAACGGTTTTACATGCAAAGTAATTTGTGAAACTTTATAACTATATTTCAGTAATGGGATACGGATATGCTGTTCATCTCTTTTCCGGCCTTTTATCTACTTTTAAACACCATGAGACTTCTTCCTGGAAATCAGTAATCTCTGATTATAGTCAGTAAGCATAGTATGGTGTAGTCATGTACTGTACATTATGAAGCTCTGTTGCAGTACTGTGCTTCAATTGATCCTTTTTAGAAGCCATTTTGGAGCTTTTAGTAAGCTTTTTGTATTGCCAGGTTGCTCAGGTCATCATTTCCCCTTTGACAAACTGCAACACACTCTTTTGTACAGAAATATGTTAGTCGTTTTGGTCTAAGTGAAGTAACAGAAAACATGTACATGCTGAAGCAATGGACCTATTTCTTCATTCAGTTCTCGAACAGCATTGCAACAACCCCATTACCCCCCACTCGGGGAGTATCTTAAAAAGCATGTGAATCCTGCCAATATGCTCTTTTAAAAATGCTGCTATTGCTGTGTCATGGGGCAGGGTAACACACCCAGAGGAAAGCACTATCTGCCCTCTTCCACATATATAGCTCAAAAACAGAGCTCAGAAACACCTGCAATTGGCTAGTATCTCTGTGATTGACAGGAGAGAGAAAGTGTGCCATACCTCCCACTTAGAGAGCACGGCCTATTTTGTTGCTTTGGCTCCCGGCAATGGATGGCTGGACAGTTTTTTTCAGTATCAAAGTATTTGATACTACAGCTGTAGGAAGTTGAATGAGCACACTGGCAGGCTTTACATAAAAAACTTCTCTCATGTGACAAATGGAAGTCAAAGACTGTACAATGCATACAAGCTTTATTAGAGCGATATGATGCATCAGTGTTTCAGGCAGAATTGTCTGAAATACACAATGAGAAACCACATGAAAATGAACATGAAAGCAAGGCTCTTGGAAGCCAGCTATGAATCAGAAGTAGTGACAGCATATGAGCTTTTGCAGCATACAATCAGAAACAATGTTTATTCACACACTATTTATGTAGCTAACAAGACAAAGGTGACGGCAGTAATTAGGTGAATGGGTGGCGCTTAAGATTCTGGACCAATCGAGAGTGAGGGACCCAGTGTTCAGTCTTCCTCAACATCCATCACATTTCTTGTAATTTCCCATCAATAGTAAATAAGTGCTGCTGTAGCTGATGGTGGATTTCGGAGTCAAGTTTTTGAACAAAATAACCTTCTCATGATGTGAGATAATCTTGCATAAGCTTCCCAAAATAATGCCACATTTTAACTTTTCATCTCTTCATTTCTATTCAAGAAATCTCTTCAGTCCCATCTCTTTTCCGGGTTTAGTGCTTTGCTGGAAAGTGTCTGATGTGTTTTTGGCCACAGATCTTCAACTGACAGACCCAAGTGACAGACCCACTGGACTGAAACAAGCACTTGAAAAATACTGTGGTAGAGCCGATCAATATATGAAAAAACGCTGGCCGTAGTTTAGTCACTATGTTTAGTGTTTTCTAAACATAAACCGGTGTGGTTTCTGTAGCAGATCTTTCAATTTATCTAATCACATGCATAAATGATTTATGGCCAGAAACTAGCTACATTGTGAACTAGAGGTGTCAGAAAGGTTTTTTTTTTTTGTTTGCCCTTTCTGGTCTGATTAGTGAATTTGTGACATGACTGGAGATTAACAGACAGAGAAGTTTACATTTATCACATTTATACAACTGAGCAGTTAAGGGCCTCACTCAAGCTGGGGGTTAAGGGCCTTGCTTAAGGACTTTGCAGTGGCAGCTTGGTAGTGCTGGGATTTGAACTCATGACCTTCCAATCAGTAGTCCAACATCTTAACCACTGAACTACAACTGCTCTGTTCAGAATAGAGGTGTACATTGGGACAAGAAAGCCACAGAAGTAGGAGGATTTTACTTTAATACAGATGGTCAGATATGAAAGATGTAGAAAGACCATGCTCATTAACCCGTGCAGTATTCATTCATTTTTCTTCAGTAGCTACTTTAACCTGATCAGAGTCATGGTGGTTTCAACTGCTAATTTGTTTATATTTTTATTTCTTTATAAACTATGTTTGCAATAAAATATCACATGCAGGTACAATCAAGAATAATACATAATAGCACAGGAGTGGGGGAAGTGGGATTTAAAAAACAGTCTCTCTCTCTCTCTCTCTCTCACTCTCACACACACACACACACACATGCACACGTACACGTACACACACACACACAAAACTCTCTATTCCCGAGTCCTTGGCGCCAGGCAAAAGTGGTAATGTGAAGAGCCACTGCAAAACAAAACTTAACCACTTTGAATTGTCTTAACTGTAGTCATGAACTAATCATTGATGGTTAAGGATTAAGCTAACAGGTGTCATGTTAGCTGCTTATCCACACCTTTGCAAATAAGGAATTTTCCACAATTTTAATTGAATACGCCTGTATTTGGTTGTAAACTCTACTGTCTTTGGTTGTATTTAAATTAAGTAATTAAGTATGTCTACTTTTCTTCCTATATTTCTGCAAAACAGCATTAAAGTGATGTAGCCGACTCAAAGTGACTGCTTAGAGTAAATAACTCCAAAATTTAATCAGTCAATAAGCCAAGATTAGCTATGCTGTAATTAGCCACACAAACATATGCAAATATACAAATCAGAGAGGAGCAGGCTGGGCAACGTTCAGTGGAGCATGACAGATTTTCAGGTAGAGCGCTAGAAGGGGACAGCTGTAGGAGGTTGAATGAGCACGCTGGCAGGCTTTACATAAATAAACTTCTCTCATGTGACAAATGGAAGTCAAAGACTGTACAATGCATACAAGCTTTATTAGAGCGATTTGATGCATCAGTGTTTAAGCAGGCAGAATTGTCTGAAACACACAATGAGAAAGCACATGAACACGAACATGAAAGCAAGGCTCTTGGAAGCCAGCTATGAATCAGAAGTAGTGACAGCATATGAGCTTTTGCAGCATACAATCAGAAACAATGTTTATTCACACACTATTTATGTAGCTAACAAGACAAAAGTGAAGGCAATAATGAGGTGAATGGGTGGAGCTTAAGATTCTGGACCAATCGAGAGTGAGGGACACAGTGTTCAGTCTTCCTCAACATCCATCACATTCCTTGTAATTTCCCATTAATAACAAATAAGGGCTGCTGTAGCTGATGGTGGATTTCAGAGTCAAGAACCTTCTCATGATGTGAGATAATCTTGCATAAGCATATTTTCACTTTTCATCTCTTCGTTTCTATTCAAGAAATCTCTTCAATCCCATCTCTTTTCTGGCTTTAGTGCTTTGCTGTAAAGTGTGTGATGTGTTTTGTGGAATTTATAAAGGAATTTGTGACATAACTGATTTCTTTGTCAGCAGTAAGAGCTCGATTTAACAAAGTGTACCTTAAAAGTACATTCATTCAGCCCATGACCCTATAAAAATCCAAGATGGATGCTTCAGACTGATAGAGCCTCTGTGTCACAATCTATTCTCGACTTCACATGTGAAAAATTAGACGGGTTGAGAGAGTGCACTAAAGATGAGATGTAATTTTACACTCCTTCAACCCATTAACCCGTTGCAGCATGGCAAGATGAGCTCTCGACAGCTCAAAGCTTTTGTGTCAGATTTCCAATATCCCTTAGACATCCGCTACTAATGCACGTTTGATCAGTTTGTTAAATAACTCCCCAGACTTCTGGTAAAATGAATACTGCTGACTGGTTCTGTTCTGAATCACACTTTGTCACCCAGACACTTTATGTAACACTAAACGTATTGCTGCTACCCTACCAATAGTTTACAGTTTACATCCCATGTTCGGTGTATTTATTGTCCTGTGTATTTATTGTCCTACACTCGTCTCACACTGTCGGTATTTGCACTTTATGTAGTGCAAATACCGATGAAAATGAAAATCAATGAAAACCCACTTGATTTGACTTGACTTGATGCAGAGAAACTTGCACTAGTGATGAATGAAGTTTCTAAACTGTGTACCGGTATGTAGTTGTGGCTATCCGAGGGTCTTAAATGAGTTTCAGAGATTTGATTTCTGTCACCAGCACCCAAGCAAGTAGCTCATTTTAAGAGCAAATTCAATGTGCTGGTTTCCGCAATTCAGTCTCTATTTAAAAATTGAATTCACATGAAACACAGACATTTCTACTCAAGCAGGCTGAGCCAATGCAGGGATGCACTCAGTGGTGGAAAGAGATTTTAATAAATCGTTGCCTTGTCATTTTGATTCAGTTGCCTGCCTCAGAACTCAAAAGCAGCAGGAGATTTTGAAAGCAGAATGAATTATGGTTTTGATTAATTTCACTTTCCTTTTTCTTTTTCTTTTTTTTTTTTTACAGGCCCCAATTTTGTACTTCTTTTTTGCAATCACATTGAAAATAACAATATTACAATATAGTGAAATTATAGTACGACAAAGTGCTTGATGATACACTTGCTTTGGTGAGCAGCTGGGCAGCAGAAATCATGATAAAATAATGCAGGCCTGCGAGAGGGAGAGAGAGGGAACAGTCGTCTATAGTTAAGCTGATAAGGAAAACAAAGCAGTGTGAATATACATAACAGGGTATGGGCTCGTCTGCAGATACATGTATGCAAATGTAATACTTCCTCTGCGGCTATGCAGACTGTCTACACTGCAAGTTTTAAAGTTGACTGAATGCTTTACATTACCAGGTAATCTCATTAGCTCAAATGCCTGCAGAATACAGAGAAACATGCATTAAATTTAGAACAAAATACAGAGGGCATGTGTGCTGGATATGAAATATGAATCCACTTCAGCCTCGATAGTTCTGTAAGGCTTTTTTTCAAAATGCCGCACTCTATACTGCATACTGAATGCTATTCTTTGTGGTAGTATGCAGCATGGTATGCAAGTCATATGACTACCTGACCGCGTTTCCTCAGAATTACCCCATAGTGGTTAATTTTTGTGTTTGGGTTTAGTTTTTCGTGTGTAAAAAAGTATGCAATAAGAAGCTGAAGAAAAGCTTAAGGCAGTCATAACCTTCTTTAGCCAGAATTTGATAATAAACAGTAACTTTTATGTAAACCATCACAGCTAGTTCAGAATAAAGATCCACTGAGAAAAAAAAGTATAATCGATATTATTTTTAGTAATGAATCGCTAACCATTAACCACTGTTAATAATATGAAGGAGAGTCAAATGGAAAACCTTGATTTTTTTATTTTGCGTTGTTTATTGTAAATGGGTGTCAAAAAAGTGCATTATTTTTCTAAATAATTTCCATTTTGTTGAATGCAAATGCTCCAGCACTTAACGAGAGGTTGGATTCTTTGACTCAATTCTAATTTGTTTCAATAGGTTCACAAAAGGTTTTAATAGTAATAGAGTATGTGTGTAATAGATGTAATAGAATATAGTGTGCGGAATTATTGTATTTCAACTTATTCACTATTCTTATAACAATGGGAGATGAAAATCTAATTTCATTCTACTCATATGATGACAATAAATGTATTCAGTTCTATGCTATTCTACGCAGTTCTACTGCATTCTATTTTTACTAACTTCTATTCTGTTCTGTTCTTGGTCATAAGCACAATAAACTAGCTGACATACTGTAAATAAAAAAAAATCCCTATCATCAGGGTTTATGATATTTACGGGAGATTTTCATCTCCCATTGTTATAAGAATAGTGAATAAGTTGAAAGAAGTACATTTCACATTTTATGTGAAATTCAAGACTGGAATCACCAAATGCTAAGGTTTAAGGGTGGGCGATATGACTACAATCTTATTTCACGATAACGATTAGTTTTCTCGGGGAGGTCTATCAGTATTCAAGTAAGAAATACTACGGAAATTGAATAAAGCAATTAAATGTAAAATAAAATAGACTTCACTGTATGACATATACAGTGATTCCTATTAAATTTGCTATTTAAGTTATTCAGTCAAATGAGTAGGTGAGTGATTTTCTCTTTGTCTTTTATTTGATTAACATTAATGACACAGACAGCAGCAGGTTTATTAGCCTGCTGTCACTTTAAGACCTAATGTACAGATCCAATATACTGTATTGACACACCTCCGATTCCCCCCCCCCCCCAACTTTTTACATTCACTTAAGACATAACCGACTGTGTTTACATGAATACTCGGCCAGACCTGCATTTTGACATGATGTGTGTGTATTTATTTGACCGTCCAAGCGGAATAAGCCGCTACAGAGAACTCAGTTCGGTACTTGCACGATGAGGCGGCTTTATGTGCGCCCGCTTCGTGTGTGTGGTCAGGCAGGGAGACGTTCATTCATTTCTTATTATCTTAATGTTGTTATGTTATTTTTTTTCTTTTTTTAATCTTTCTTTTCATGTTACACATGACCAGGGGCATTAGCTGAACTGTTAATCATCCTGGGCTGAGCCCAGATTCTTCTCCAAAAAAAACAAAACAAAACTTTTAAAAACGTACTTCTAAATACACTGTTTGCACACATTTTTTTCTTGCTTGTAAGGGCTAATTGAAAATTGGACAAAAAGTTGGATTTATCATAAAACTTGTCTCGGGTGTTATCACTGTTTGCAGGACTACCAGACCGATAAAATATCTAACACGAGACTATAGGCTAGTTTTCTGTCGCTAGCCAAGTGGAGGCACAGCTAATCTGTCACTGTAGCTTAGTTTAGCTGCTACAGAGCCATGCAGAGTGTGTTATCTGTCCTTATGCTCTGCTCATATCATATTCACCTAACTTATATTCACAAACTCATATAAACATTTACACACCTTGTTTCCTGCTCAGCACGAGAGGATGTTGCTGTTTTAGTTTCAACCCCTTTACTTGTTTAAAAACTAAAATAAAATCGGCGTATATCCATTTGATCCATTTTTCCTCACACTGACTGTGAGCTATAGCATTTGGCAGAGTTGAGACTGTCAGCCAATAAGACGCGAGTATTTCCACGTGTTTTCCTGTAAACTCACCTCCATTCACTGAAGATATAAAATTACAGGCTGTCTTCTTTTACTGACGTTCAGTTACGTAGTGACAAACTGCTCCAAGTGGAGAATTATTCAGGGCTAAAGAAAAAATTCCAGGTTACACCCCTGCACATGACACGGACTCGACTGTAATCGGGAAAATTTCAGAGTCCGTGTCAAGTTCGAGTACAAATTTACCCGAGTGTGTTACAAGTCCAAGTTCGTTCATAATTTGACTCGAGTCAACCGGGATCGAGTAACCCAACTCTAGCACCCGGTAAACGCAGGGGTGGAGTTAGTGATTTTGGGGCCCTAGGCAGAATATAGGAATTGGGCCCTCATTTCAGTGTTTTAACATCGATATTTAAATTTTCAGTATGCATTATTTAGCATTAATAATGAAAAATATATATAATTAGCATTTTCAGAGATTGTATCTAATCGATTGTATTAAATCTCAATGCTTTTTATATCTGCATCTGAGATGGTAGCACTTATTCTGAGGTGACACATATAGGTGTAATTTGTGTAACATCATAACCTCAAAAAAGAAGGTTTCTATCTCTTTGTCTCCTGGACACCATGACCCTGCTGTTTAAAACAAGGTCATATGCGGAATAGCAGATGGAGCACAGAGCTCCTGCATTATAGAAATGCTCTGGCTCATCCTGGTCAATCATCATTAAATGTATGTTTTATTCATACACATGCATGCAGGGTCAATTAGAGAGAGAGAAAGTGTGTGTGTGTGTGTGTGTGTGTGTGTGTGTGTGTGTGTGTGTGTGTGTGTTGTGTATAAGGGGAATTAGTTGTGTTAATGATATACATCCCAGAATACATGTAAAGTGCACTGGCTCGATGTGTGGGTTAAAGCTTCTGTTAGATGTTTAGTAAGGCTTGTGGGAAATCCCTGTAGCATAGCTGACCCCTAATTAGTAGCTCTGCAGTTCCTGATTAGCACTCCTTCAATATGCAAAACGGATAGGGAGACAGGGCTGAAGAAAAAGCAGGGTTATCGATCATATTAGCATAAAGAGCCGCAGTGGTTCCATGGCCGCAGATACCTGCTGCTTCTGCTAACCAAACTGAAATGAACAAGTGTGTGTGTGTAAGAGCAGGTCAGGGCCACATGTCACACTGCACCTTTTTTTACACATAGATGTGGGTAGTGTAGGCAAAACATTATTGAAGTTAAATGAATTTAACTTTTTAAAATTATAAGGATTAAAAATAAATAAACAATCCATATAACTATTTGTATTAAGCTGGTTTTAGATTGTACGATTACAGCTGTCTTTTACGATCATTACTCATCATGATTCTATAACAACGTGTGCTCCATGTCAGATTGTACAATGAAGCTCTTCTACCAATAGACCGGTGGTTAAAGAAAAGTACTACGTTCTGCTTACGTCATGAATCAGTGTAATCTGGGCTTGTGCAGAGAATTGGGGTGGCATAAACAGAAGCATTCTTCAAACTGAGCTTAAAGTAATTTTTTTTTCCTGTCAATCAGCATGTTTCCTTTTTGTTTTGCCATTGCCACTACCATATTTGTAGCTGTCAAATGAGTTTTACATAAGCTGTCCTCCTATCGGTAGCTTTTAGACAAGCATCATAGCAGCGTTCTCACACTGAGATTCTAATAAATAATTTCTGATACTGTCAGAACTTTGTCGTCAGCTGTCATTGGTCGTAATGGCACTAAATCAGCTGCCTATAAACGTGTCACATTATACATTCTAATATAGATGCATTTGTTCTCAACTCATGACCAAATAATTATTTTACAATTTGCAATTTTTGTATACGGCTAAAAATCTAACAGTGTAAAGCCAGCCTAAGTGTATTTTGTGAAAAGACAATTCAAGTAGCGTTATTAATTATGTACCATGGGCTGTCTGAATACTCGATTCTGATTGGCTGGAAGGTGTGCGTTCAAAATTTTGAAAGCACAGGTAGTTCCAGTCAGTTTAACCACTGTTCTAAATGAATGCACTGCCTATAAACAGTTGTAACCATAGTAACATACAGTTACAGTTGCATACAGTAGTTAAACACACAGCTTCATTGTTAGTAGAGACGCAGGTAATTCACACATGCATATCTCTCTCTCTCTCTCTCTCTCTCTCTCTCTCTCTCTCTCTCTCTAATAACTATTTATTATAAACAAATCCGGTATGCTCAAAAGGTCTATGGAGTATGTTTGAGGGTGCTCTTTGGTGGGGAAAAAGTCTCCAAAGAAGGTAATCCAAGGCACACTTCCAATTAAAATTATTAAAATGATTAAAAAGCCTTTATTTAAATGGGCTACAAATGGCATTTCTGACAAAACGCGTGGGTTTGTAGCCCATTTCCCTTCTTTTAATATTTCTACTATGAAATAGCCACTTAAATAAAGGCTTTTTAATCATTTCAATTAGAAGTGTGCCTTGGATTACCTTCTTTGAACTATTTATTATAATTCATTCAAATAAATGTAATATAATCACACTACTTTATCTCTGTGTATGATTTAGAGCGGGCAGAATTATAGATCTAACAAGCTGTACATAAAATAACAAAGAAAATTAACCATTCAGTCAAATTTTGCACTGCAAACATCAGTGACAGTTTTAAAGGGGTCATATCATGATTTTTAAAGTTTTTAAACATTAATTATTTTGTTTATTGGGTGTAATAAAATAGGCTTTAATGTTCAAAAAACGCATTATTTGTCAAATAATATACATTATTGCAGTGCCTCTATTCCCAGGCTGCCTGAAACGCTCCGATTTCTCCAAAGCCCCTCCTTCCGAAAAGCCCAGAGTGCTCTGATTGGCCAGCTGACCTGTTGTGTTGTGATTGGCCGAAAGCTTCACGAGTGTGTCAGAAATGTAACGCCCCTTCGGTTAGCTTTAGCCTCCAACGCTTACATAGCAATTCTAAGCTCCTAAGTAACATGTCATCAGTTTTACCGTATCAGTTCGAGCCCGAGTCGGATTCAGAAAATGAGGATGATCAAGCGGAAGCAAGTCTGCAAACACGACTTGAGCAGAACATTTCACAGCGGTAAGTTTTTATTTTATAACTCTCTTACCTTTAAGATACGATTGTGTGTCGCCTGCCTTGTACACGACCAGGTTCAGGAAGCTCCTCCATAAAATGTGCTGTGCACAAGCAAACGTTCGGGTTGTACTGCTCAGGAACAGCGTTATCAGTAACGACTGATTTCATCCATTTTTGGAAGGCTAAACAAAGAGGTTTTTCTTTCACATTGAAACACACATCATCTCCACGACATGGCACCTGAATTCACTGAAGCCTTGCCTTCTTTCTTCGTGCCTGCCTTTGGGCGGGATTATGCTGATGGTGCACTTTGTGATGTAGAGAAATTACGGAAGTAAATCTGGACTTCGAACGATGCGTTTTGGGTAGGTCTGGAGCAGTGCTCTCTGTTAGATAAAATAAATCCCTTTGGGGGAGACTATGAGCTTTGGGACTTTGCAGAGCTTATACATGCACAAACAGACACATTACACACCCAAACAAAAGGAAAACATTAAAAATCATGATATGACCCCTTTAACTTAATGGGCTTCCCACATTTAATTGGTTCCTTGGTAAACAAATTTAGGGGCACTGATTTACTATCATCTTTTTTGTTTGAGAATTTTTCTTGTACTTTCATACTTTAAGGAAATTTACAGGTTTATACTTTTCTGCTACTTTTTTTTTAAACTTAAGTGAAGAATTTGAAGCTGTACAGAGTATTTATTTAGATGAGTAACTGCACTTGTACTTCAGTAAAAAGTTAACATGTATCACTAGGGATATAAACAGTATTTCTGGTGACCTGGTTAAAGTTAAGATAGTGTTATCTTAAAATTCATGTTTTACTAAATTCATGTTATGTTATTTAGGGCACAATGTAGCATGTCTGCAGGAAAACTACTCTTTTAACATCCATCCAATAATTTGTCTCCTTTAGATAACTGGTATGGTCAGTCATTTTGTTGTTAGCTGAAGCTAGCTGTTTTGAAATTAAGACGATTAAACAAATACACGCAAAACATGCATTCTGCCTAGGCTAGAAACTGAATGTTAGTGCTTTCTGAATTGTGTCCTGAATGTTTGGATGTTGGTGGTCCACATCACTTGTTTTTCTCTTTCATTTACAAAGTCTGGGGTGCTACATAGACCAGCATTTTACTTCTAAATTGATATTTAATTGACTGTGCAGAGTGTTTTTCAGTGTTTCGTTCTGGTTTAGGCCACAACCACTTGCCCTTGTTATCGATCTGCACTAAGAATATATTATTGATACAATATAGATAATTGTTCTTGATGATTCAGTTGGCCTTTATTCTTTATTACTATTCCTCTTCAACTGCAGTGGAAGAAGAGGGGCTGACATTTAATTTCCAAGCCCTGGCAGGTTTGGACAGCAAAGAGCAATAATCCTCAGCTGCACTCTGCCAGACATAAAGTGAATAGGAAGCAGGAGAGGAAGCGAGGATGTGGTGTTATCTCAGAGAACTAGTCAAGGACATTGTATTTAAATTGGAGATAGACTGGAGTCCGGCAGTGAGAGGTCAACAAGGAGAAGGGCACTAGAGAACTGCACTTTGTTCTGTAACTTTTTTATTGTTGAGCGTAAGCTGTTGTCTGTGACAAACGCTGTTCCCAGTGTCAAAAGTAATCAGTATCATAGCCGGATAATTATGAGACTAGGAAATTAATTCAGTATTAATGATGCAACGACCCGGCGCAGTCTCATGCATAGGAGACGTACACACACAGTGGCTCACTGATCCATTTGGGTTCATTCTACACATACATAAGTCTCTGACACATCTCTGTAGTCTTAACACTCAGACACACACCCACACAAGCACCCCTGAATTCTTAATTGCTTTCTTGCAGTTTGAATTTATAATTAATTTTGAAATTAGCTTAGTGGTGACTCGTATGAACCAATCACATTCAATCTCATGTTCAAAAGTAAAGTATCATACAGCTGTTATCAATGAAATTATTCTGATTAACCCCAAATAAAGACCAACTGATTCTGTAGGATTTTTTCAGGTTTCATCTGATTGACTCCTATCCAAAAAGATTGAATGCCATGATAAAATTTAAAGGTGCTTCAACTAAGTATTAGTTTAGTGGTGTTCACACTTATGCAACTTATTGAACTTTTTTTTTTTTTCATAAAATGATTCTTATTGTTTTTCACTTTAATTTATAGGTTGCAATTTCACAATAAAGGTAGAAAAGGTGCTTTTTATATCACAAAAACCTGCCATTTTAACAGCGGTGTGTAGACTTTTTTATATCCATTGTATCTACCATGACCCATATTCTCATATTTCTGTTGCCTTTTTGCCCAGTGGGAAGAATAGCAACGTTGTGTTCTAATTATTCTACCTCTAGTTCTAGTGCAAAATCAGTATTAACTGTTACCTAATATTTTACTGTAGGGAAATGAGCACCATTGCTAAAAGCATATTTTAGCTCAAGCAACACCGCAATGTTGCTGTATTATTGCTATATTATGCAACATGAGACACGTTTTCTTTCTTTATTCATCTTGGTGTGTGTGTGTGTGTGTGTGTATTTCCCATTTTCAGCTCATTAGGTGAGAATTGTGTGCTTTGTGGCTGTGGCTCAAGTGGACAGAGATGCAAATGCCACCGATTTTAGGGAAGGACCGATTTAGTAGTGTTATACAAAATGTCAGAACTGCAGTGTATTTTCCTATAAAAGGATTCCAATAAACATTTCATACATCCTCCTAGCTTTAGGTGGGGAAACAGAAAACTTCAAGGCCCTAGCCACTTCCAGGCAAAATTTAATGGAAGCCAGAAGATACTTCTTTTGAAAAAGAAAAAGAAATACTGTTTTACTTCCTAATGCCAATTAGCTTAATAGGTTTCCATGAAACATGTTCTCATAAGGATGTAATGATATGATAAAGTGTTAAATTTATTGAAATTCGAATAGAATAAATGCCTGTTACAGTTTGGAAACCTTGAATGGAATATATATGAGTACTTTTTCTGTTTTCTTGCCGACAATCTGAAGTGTAATATTGATGTAATAGAATGTGGTTTAATGAAGATCCAATGGACTTTGTGATATCTGTAATGATCCTGTCATTACAGATGTCACAAAGTCCATTGGATCTTTGTTAAATCACAGTCTAATACATCAGTATTATTTGAGACCAGATTATCTGTAAAGACGGAGATGGCCTGTAGTCCTGTACGATCTCTGGATCCAATTAAAGGCCATCAAAAGTTCTATTTAGGACCCATTTCATTTTAATTTCAACCAATATGAGAAAATACAAAATTCTGTTACGAACCCTGATCACCAGAAATCCTGTAATGTTTCCACATATAACTGTACTGGTATGTTATATACAGTATGTTTGTTATGTATGATATATTTTTGTTCATCATCTTCTCACATCCTCTTTTATTATGTCATATTACAGTCGTATTTTGTATAATAATACTATACACACTAAATGTGTTTAGATAGACAGATAGATAGATAGATAGATAGATAGATAGATAGATAGATAGATAGATTGATTGATTGATTGATTGATTGATTATTCATTGTCCCTCAGGAAATCTCCAAAAGATTATCATTTTGCATGATGGAGCACAGAAAAATCACATATTTTTACACAGTATTACAGCTGAGCTGGGAAGTGTTTTTTCTTTACTCTCTCTTTCTCTCTTGCTCTCTTTCTCTCTCTCTCTCTGTTTCAGATTCCTGTGAGTGAATGCCAACTGCAGGAGCACTGGTCAGTCTTCAGAGAAGAGTCTTTCCCCTACTACTGATAATGGAACTCAGTTTGCAGATGAGGAAGCAGTGAGTACTTTCTCCCTTCCCTTGTTGTCAGAGCTCCAATCTTAGCTACTAACGTCTTCCTGGTTCTCTGTGTGTCTTTGTAAGTTGTCTGACCTCAGACAGCTATTCAAGGCCAGTTATAACCTTCTGTCAAGTACCTGGCAAAGATTGGATGCTAGTTCATTTGAGCTACTGTTTGAATCTTAAAGCTCTGCTAGAAGATGAAGAGCTTAATACTCTGCTGATAAAAGTGTCTACTGCAGCATGCTGGCTTGATAAAGTTGTGCAGCTGAAGAGCTTTTGTTCTTGTTATTAAGGATGAAATAATGCCAAAGAGACTCAAGAAAGTCTCTGGCAAAAGATTCTCTTTTCTTTTCTCATTTTTCTTGTTGCATGTGTACCTTGAGTCATTCAAAAACAATACCAAAACAGCAATTCAACTGATAGTGCTTTTAGCTTTGTAATATGCTGAGCAACATTTTTCACAGATGTTCAGTTGATCTATAGTCACACCGTTAGTAGGACAATGAATATACATTTCTGTTATAGAAAGAAGCAATGCATTGAAGTTGACAGTCCAGTCATTCAACATCCCCCGTTGTAAGTACATACAGTACAAGCAACTCCTGGCTGTGAGCTTAGCTTATCTGTTAAAACTTTCATCACGTTTTAGGTTATGCAAATATGAATACCCAGGCCATAATGTCAACACAGATAGAGACTGGACAGTCTTATGTAATCCTTTAATTTAAAGTAGCCAACAAAACAGTGCCAATTATATTTTAATCAGGACAAAAATCTCTTAGATCATACTCAAATACTGTCATAGATGCTACCAAAAAAATAATGTGTTTGCATTTTCATGTTGAAATCCAACCCATGTCTTTGTCATCTTGCTTCCCTTATTTTCCTCCATGCAGGGAGTCTGTAAAATGACGCTCCATTGTCTAATTCTTTTTTTTAACCACAATGACTAAGGATGTCTATGACTTATCTATAGAAACTATTGCAAGATTGTTAGTAGCAAGTTGATAATTCCTAAGTAATGTTAGCTACACCATATACATGGTGCACCATAACTGTTCATATACAAAAAACAATGGGAGATTTCTCACAAGTGACTGTGACATGACATCACAAGCCTTATACTAATGTCCTTGATTCTTTCTGGGCTAAATATAGTTTATGTAACCCAGTATAATATACCAGTATAGAATTGTTTTACTGCCCAACACCATTGCAGAATGCATGACAGCTGGAATCTAAGCTGCTGTGAATTAGAGTACACCTTGTTTATTCCCTGGTGGACTGGCAGTGTAATTTAATTTGAGGTGCTGCCAGGCAGCTGCTGTGAAAAGGTGCAGTGATTGAGCTCATTAGTGAATTTAGGATAGATAAGTGGGTGTAAGTCCGCTCCAACACTCTAGCCCCTTTAAAATAGAATAAGAATCTGTGTGTCTCTTAAGTACTTCAAACTTGGCAAAAAGTTTTTTTATTTTTTTATTTTTTATTATCGAAATAAGAAACGGCTTTTATTAGCCAAGGAGATGCTTTGACCTACTTTGTATACTCCACTTCCAATTGTCATCTCTCTCTCTCTCTCTCTCTCTGTGAGTATGTTTGTTGCACACACATAGACACTGCCACTAATTTGTTAGATTACAATCAAAACTTTCACTTTTTTGAAGAGCTCTTCATCAGTTGCAGCACAGCTTGATAGCCCATGTTACAGCATCATGTTTGTCTGGATTTCACTCTTCTTTAATGCTGTTCAGAGACACTGAAAGTTCTAAGTGGCTATAAAGTAATTAATTTATTAATCATCCCCGTCTACGTGGCTGTAATGTTATCTGTGTACTAATCCATTCATTATCTATCTATCTATCTATCTATCTATCTATCTATCTATCTATCTATCTATCTATCTATCTATCTATCTATCTATCTATCTATCTTTCCATCCATCCATCCACCTGGACAGCGGTGGCTCATTGGTTAGGACTCTGGGCTTCTGATCAGAAGGAGTTTGAATCCCAGTACTGCCAAGTTGCCACTGTTGGGTCCTCACGCAAAACCCTTAACTCTCATCTGCTCAGCTCCATTCTAAGTCACTTTGGATAAAAGCATCTGACAAATGACTTAAATTTTGTTGTAGGTCTAAGTAGCTTAATGTTATCTGTGTATTAATCTACAGGGTGTCCTAAAAGTATCCATACATAGGGGAAATTAACAATTTTTAGCAAAATGTCTAATAAATGTTTCATACTCATATATGTGTGTGTGTGTGTGTGTGTGCGTCTATACATTTATACATTTATTTTTTCAGATAGCCTTTAAAAATGCCTTTGAAAAAAGAACTTAATGAAATCATTTTCATGGCTGGATTGGAAAGCAAGGCAGCGATGGACACCAGATGTGTTAACATGACTTCATCATGAGCGGGAGAGATGACTCCATGTGTGTTACAGTTTGCTAAAAAGTGTTCATTTCCCCTATGTATGGAGACTTTTGGGACACCCTGTATATATTATCCATCCATCCATCCATCTATCCATCCATCCATCCATCCATCCATGTCTAAGTGGCTGTAATGTCATTTGTGAATTAATATCTTCATTATCTCTGCATCCATTCATTCATCCATCAATCCATCCATCCATCCAGCCAGCTACAAGGGTCTGAGAGTGTTCCCAGCATTACTACTATAATTAGCTGGTAATGGCAAGTTAATATCATTAGTGGTCATCCTGAGAAACAATAGCCTCCTCCCTTTGACTAAGTGACTCTACTGTGAGTACTTAGACCCTATTATATGATGTTATATGATGACTGAGTCACTGCATTACTGTTACCCTATGTGTCTTTTCTTACTTGCAGCTGGACATTTTCTATTTGCGTTTGCATTTAGTACTTAAGTAGATACTCTTATCCAGTGGGACTTAAAAAAGTACAACCAACTGAGGTCACTGCTTAGAGAATTTCTAAAGAATCACAACCTGAAATTGGTCCATGTGAACAGTATTTTATGTGCTGCATAATCTTTTGAGGCCTGGAATGCAAGAAAAAGGGTTTTAGACAACAGCTGCTTGTGAAGGAAGCTTGTGAAGTGACCTGAGTTGGGTAGTACCATGAGGGAAATAGGAGGTTATGAGTTAGATGAGCAGCAGCACTCTGAACACTCTTTGGAAGAGACATGGCATATGAATGGCGAGCAAGTAGAGAGTCAGCAAGTAGAGAGTCACAGTAGTCATGTGTGGAAATGATTAGAGCTTGTACAAGAATTTGAGTGGTTTCTGTAGTCAGGATACTGCTCATCTGGGGTCTCATTTTTTCCACCGTTTGTACATTAGTTTTGTGTGTAAACCATGCCCATGCCTATGTGTTTCTATATATACTGCAGAGTGTGATCTATCAAGTTATTCTTGTGTGTGAGGATGTGTGTATATTTAACTACTCCTGATCATGTGTATGCAGAAATGCCTAGTGCAGAAAAGTGTAATCGTGGGTAAACTGAATATGGTAAGCTCCTACACTTATTGTCAATCACTTCAGCATAATTGACAGTAATTGCTCACTATGCTGCTCACAACAAGGTTCAGACAGGTGACACAGATGAAATGTAAAGTAAAATCATATTAAAGGCACATTCTAAAGATTGACTGGGATGATGCAGACAATGGCTCCTTGCACAAGCAGCTTTGGCTGGGAATGTGTTTTTAAGAGCACAGGAACCTCTTTGTTGAGAGTGATGAGTGGCTCATCAGTCACTTCATCTGCCCAGTGCAATTTTCATTGATCTCTGCCAGAAACCTTTGGAGAAGCCAAACAAAATGCAGTATAGCGTCCCTGTGCACACTCAAGTCCTTTCTACTCTAGGGTTTTTAGCCACGGGCATGTTTCATCGAGCAATTGGATACAATTCTCAACCAACTGTGGGCTGAATAATGACACATTGTACATGCATTCATAAAATTCATGCCTCAAAACATTTCATTTTCAAATAAAGCAGTGGAAAAAATAACAATAATAAGGGATTTCACACCATTACAAGGTTTTTGAATGTAATTGGGACAATAGATTGTACAAATAAGATCTATAAAATCACATGTTAAAGGGCACAGGTACAGCTGTGTATATGCATGTGTGATAAATGGCAGTTTATTTAATATTGTACGTACTGGTGGGTCTTACAGCAGAAACAGAAATGAAATGAAGAAGACATGTATAGAGAGCATTTTTAATGCATGCATATCATCTGCAGAAAGGTAATATACAATAGTGTCATGAATTTTTCTTAGGCTTATGATAGCACATCCATCCATCTATTTTCCGTCCCGCTTATCCTACACACTGTAGTGAACAGCCTGGAGCCTATCCCAGGGGACTCGGGGCACGAGGCTGGGGACACCCTGGATAGGGTGCCAACCCATCGCAGGGCACAATCCACACACACTCACACACTACGGACAATTTGGAAATGCCAATCAGCGTACAACACGTCTTTGGACTGGGGGAGGAAACCGGAGTACCCGGAGGAAACCCCCGAAGCACGGGGAGAACATGCAAGCTCTGTGCACACAGGGTGGAGGTGGGAATCAAACCCCCAAAACTGGAGGAACGAGGCAAGCCACTGTGCAGCCACCCCCCTTTATCACACATGCTATATCGAATAATATGCTGTACATGTACGTTATTTTACAATTTGTGATGTCTTGAATAAGATCCATCCCACGCCCCAAGTTTGATTTAGTTTGCATCCTCTTTTGAAATTCTGTAGGATTGTTTGTATTTGCATTTGTGTGTGTGTGTGTGTGTGTGTTTATGTGCATGCATGTGTGTTTGTTTGTTTGGGAGAGAAAGATTGAGAGCAAAATAACCGTAATTAACTGCAATTTGCAAACTGCTGCCACATGTGTCAATACTTTATGAAAGTCTGGTGGCTAAATTGTATTAGTTTTGTATAATTTCTTCCCAACAATGCCTACTCATTAAGAACATTGAGAGAGACTCATGTGAATAGTTGGTATGGGACTGTGGTATAAAGTATAACGTACACTGTTTAATTTATTAGGACCTGACAAAACCATTTTGTGGTTGACAGGGAGTTTAATCAAAATTAATCAATACATTTTTAAAACATCTTGTATGCATGCACTATAAGCAGCTGCACGCACATTTACATATAGATTCAATTTAAAATCAGTGCGAATGTTCTGACTTTGAGATATGGGGGTTATGTGGAGTGTTGTAAATCACATAGCATGTGTTAACTATGAGAAAAATAACCCTTCTTTGTAGCAACTGTTTTTATTCTAGCAGAAATCGTAATTTAATGGTGATTTGATTTCACCACCTGGGGTAGTGAGAATCACATGGATACCTTCTTGTGCATGCAAACATGGAACGTTCATGGACCATTGTTCCCTTTCTTCTTCTCGTCTAACATCAGACCTCATGTACACCTTGGAGCTATCCGTGTAACAGCTTGTAACTGCGGTTGGATCTATAGGTAACCCGTCCTCCAAAGCTGTTGACAGACTCCTATCATGTCTTCACATCCAATGTATTTCATACAGTTTTGGATCCATTCAGAACCCTGTGGATACTAGCTTGAGCTCGGTTTGCTCATTCACTTGATAAACTTGATCTATCGATTACTCATGAACTATCCAATAGTTCTGTTCTGTTGCTCAATACTGCACTCATCTCTCAGTGTCTGAGCCACAGCCAAAGCAACCTGCTAATTGTAAACTGCCATGTCCAACAATGACTGATAAGTAGAATAAAAAGCTGAGAAATTGATCAGGGTCTCTTTCTAGGTGTGTGTATAACCTAGCATTAGACATGGCTCAGTAGAACTGCTTGTGCCTTCCGCTCCTTATAGCCAGAGAATCTGACTGTGAACGGCGATGCTCAACTCCAGCTTCAGCAGTATCCGGAAATTGGCAATCTGAATTGGCCTCTGCGAGCTTGCAGGCATCACAGGCAGGTTCCAAACAGGCCATGAGAGACAACCTTAAAATAGAAGCAGCCCAAATTGGATTGTATGTTAACAGTCCATATCACTGAATGTGCTCTTCCACGTGGCGCTGGTCAGGTTTTCATTGTGCTTGCTATTTACACTTCTATCATATCACTGGTGGTTTTACTAGACAAAGCACAGTGTTCAGACATACAAATTGCCTGTACTTGAGGCATTGTCTTATGACCTCACCAGAATGTCATCAGTGTGACTTCATTTAGTGCTTGGCCATCGTATGTCTGAATGTACCACTTCATCCAGTTATCTATTTTGCTGCTTGCCTTGGATCACTCCAATATGCAGCTCTCAACCCCTCTGTGATGGAGCTGGTCGGAGCCTCACTCTTGGCAGTAGAACATCTAGGCTAGGACACAAAAAGGCTCTCCACCAGCATGGTTTATGGACGGTGCCAAGTTAGGTTGGCATAATCCATGCTGCCGGACACATGCAAGTCAACCTTGCAAAACCTACCCCATGTGCCAGAGTTGCTCTTTAGGACCTGAGGTCAAAGAGAGCTCTGGAGAGAAGTTTCAGAAACTAGAAAATAACACAGCCAAATGAACTGGTTACTTGGCACCCTAACATTGCTGCTGTCTCATCAAAATCCCTTTTTCTTATGAGGAGCCCATGCACGATGCTAAACTGAAATGGGTCTCTCTAAAGTTTGATTTTTTTCTAATGGTCACTTCAAGCAAAATGTGTGGGAGATCTACATGCCCTAGCAATAAGCTTGCCTTGCATGTGATGTTGACTGGTTGAACCCATGCTTTTTAACCAATCAATAGACCTTGCAGCATTCCATGAAGGGGGACCTGCTGAGGGTTTTTTGTTATGGCCAGTGCATGCACTATGGTGCTATTCGGCCAAACTGTGGTGATTTGATCATCACTACTAATATCATCAAATCATATCAATCAGAGGCATGCTGCTCCAAGAAGTCTGTGTTGCTGCTACCTGGGCACCACAGTGCACCTTCAGTTCACATTGCAGTGGTCATGTCTGCCATGGTGGAGGGGTGAAACAGAATGCTAGTTACGGACATAACTGTGGTTCTATGAACACCGATAACTGATAGTTATCTTGGTGAGGGAACGTAGTAAGAAGGTTCTAGGGAATGATATATGTATGACAACAGAATGCTCTATATAAAATACTACTTCATTCTGTCACCTCATGACTGTCACCGTCACTAGTGGTTATCATGTTTGTTTGATTGCTTGTTCATAGAACCACAGTCACATACGTATTTTACCCTGCACTTAATGTTTCTTTTGAACACCTACTACATGGCTTATAGTGTATGATCATTTTGGAGGACTTATGTTTGTAATACTAAATATTTTTCCTTTGTAATATAAAAATTGGTCAACCAAGACTTAAAAGAAAATCTAAATGAACACTTCATTTCTTCTGCTGAGAGCTTGTAATAGCATGAACTCTGAAGTCATGGGGGTGAAAAATACTGCACAAAGGTGAATAATGGCTGACCTTCTCCTTTCATTGACTCATTTACTTTTCTTAATCATGTTTCTATTTATGTTTTCTTGCTGAAGAGACCTCTCTCTTGCTTTTCTCTTGCTTTTTCTTGTCCTATATCATTCTTTCCGCAGGAGAATTGTACAGCATCTGAGTATGACGAAGCTCAAGGTGTAACAGATCACCTTGGTAACCAAGAAAAAAGTCACTTGCTATAGAAAAATGGCAGAATCCGTCAGGTGACGGCTATGAGCACAAGTGGCCTTGAGTTGAACATGTGCAGTGTACCTAGTGCTGGGTATACATTGCTCATGCATATGTTCTTTAAACTGATTTGTATAATTAAATGTCATTAAACAGTTTACACAGCATAATATATTCAAATATTTACATAGTGTAATTGCTTTTAAGGTGGCCTTGTAGTGACTCTTCAGAATTGCTTGTGGTGTCAACAAAAAACCCCTGGATTAATGGCTTTCTACAACAGCAGTATATTCTGTCTTGGTTACAAATTTGTGAATCATACCTTAGCTAAAGTATCCTACAAAGGCATAAGCAGTAGCTTCAAATAGGGAATTATATTAGATTTAGGATTATTTGATGGCTATTAATATGGTTATTTTCATTAATTCATTACAAAAAAATATATGCTAAAACAGCACATATATTTTAATTAGTACAGTAAATACTACCTTACAGTGGGGGAAAAAAGTATTTGATCCCCTGCTGATTTTGTCCGTTTGCCCACTGACAAAGAAATGATCAGTCTATAATTTTAATGGTAGGTGTATTTTAACAGTGAGAGACAGAATAACAACAAAAAAATCTAGAAAAACACATTTCAAAAAAGTTATAAATTGATTTGCATTTTAATGAGGGAAATAAGTATTTGATCCCCTATCAATCAGCAAGATTTCTGGCTCCCAGGTGTCTTTTACACAGGTAATGAGCTGAGATTAGGAGCACTCTCTTAAGAGGACTGCTCCTAATCTCAGTTTGTTACCTGTAAAAAGACACCTGTCCACAGAAGCAATCAATCAATCAATCAGATGCCAAACTCTCCACCATGGCCAAGACCAAAGAGCTGTCCAAGGATGTCAGGGACAAGAAAGTCATATAACAACTTGAAAGTCATATACAGTACATGGCAAGATTCTGAAGTCATATGCAAAGTTTAGGTGATCATACATGGGGCAGAGCTAAGTATAGATAACTGTTTCTCAGGAACCATAAGTCTGACTGAGCTGAAATGTGGTGCCCTGTATCATTGTGACATGTAATGATGACTCGGTTACTTAACAAAACAAAACCACAAGCAATCACTCAGTTTTCAGTAGGCATTTTTACACAGTTAGCATTGAACTTTCTCACAAAAGGTAATAACTGTTCATCTATGGTCTCTTTAATGCTCTATATAACTTAGCAAGAACTAAGCACTAGTGCAAAGGATGTTTGGACTTCACAGTTGCAATATTTTTGTAATGCATTCGTTTTATCTTTCCGAAAACAATAGAATTGAATACCACACTCATTAAATTAGCCGATATAAACATGAGTGAACCCCCTCAAAAGCACATGTGATGGCAGAAAACATAAGTATATAAGAAAGCTGTGAGTAAATCTGTATATCATTACAAAATGCCACTGCACCTAGCTGCTGGCACACACTGTTTCTAAAGGTAATGAGAGAAGCTCATTTTTGATTGGATATGACCACTAGTCATACCTCATAATGTATTCCTTCCACTTCAACCACATTTTGCAACTACACCACTAATTAACCGGTGACCTCTTGCAGAAATGTCAAGAATATTATTTTGGCTCAATTAAACATGCCAGCAGTGTGATCTTGAGCCTTGTTTTTGTCCTTGTGTCATTATCATTTAAAATATGGCCCTTAGCAACTAAATGTTTTTTTCTAGTCTCTAATCTCAGTTTCTAGACAATAATATAACCTGAAGTCATATTCTATCAGAGTGAAATTACCCTATATGCTGGAGGAGGAGATGTTCTATTTCAACCAGCTTAGCCCAGTGGAAAAATGGACCAATTTCTGTACCACACATCACTTATTTTTATGACTCAGCTACTGCACTGTTTTTAGGGGGGTTATTTGTTTGTTTTTGTACTTTACAACTGTCTTGCTTGGTTCTAGAGTTAGGGTTAGGGTTAGAAAGTCTAGAAAATTGTGGTATCATGTTTTTAATCTCCTTATACTATTGTCATTAATTTGCCTTTGCACCTGACAATGTTACACTGTAGCGAATGGTGTGAGTCGTCATTGTTTAACTGTAAAACACTATCAGCAAAATGCCGTCATCTATGTAGAGCCTAGGACAAATCTGTAGCGAATCAGATGAATCTGAAACGTTTAAAATATATTCTCCACCAATTTATGTAACGAATTAGCTCAAATGGCATGAAATATATCTACATATCTAATCAACGCGTGTTATGACCAGTTATAAATATACATCAGCCATGAAAGGGAATTAATGTATGTGCACATATACAAATAGATAATTAATTACAATGGATTATAATTAATTATGACTATATATGTGGTCTAGATCAGCTTTTAGGATTAGCTGTAGTCTAGTTTTAGAATTATGAACTCTAAAGAGGGAGTTTATCCTTCCGGCCACGAAGGATTCTCCATTTTGTTATTAAAAATAGAGCATGTAGCAGACTCGCAGCGTTTAAGGGACTTTATGTGACCGAAACAGGGACAATCAAGCGTGGTGATAATAGATTTTAATAACTAAGTGTAACTATGGATACACACAACTAACTCTAAGCAAACAATACATATGTACATCTATATACAAGAAAAGAGAAAGTATAGAAAGAAAGTAATGAAATGAAAAGGGTAGCAGACAAAAACACAAACGATTAGCCTTTCTCAAAACCAGCAACGAACCAGAATCTCCTGTAAACAGGGGTACAACTTTTAACGCATATATAGATCCATTAAACTATACTTGCATGGCTTAGGTGTTGTTGATTTCAAAGTTTTGCGCGCGGTCCAGAAAAGGCGTGGGCCATGAGGCGGTTGCATCTTTTGTCCGGGAGAGAGAGTGGCTGTAGCCGACCTCGCGCCCTGCCGGAAGGGCAGAGCGCAAGCCAGAAAACCGAAGGCAAGGGTGCTGGAAACGGTAAAAGCTGGAAGAGAGAGGAGCAATGTGTGTCATTGTTTTTAAAGACAACACCAACGCACATGCCTCTTTGGGCTATTGGCCAATCAGGAAGTTGGATTTATTGGCGGGATGAACTCTCTTTGTCTGGTCTCAGACCTGAATTTGCATGTCCTGGGAGGAGCCGGTTTAGACTGTATTATATATGCGATTAAGAAAAAGCATGAAATAATGTATCCCATTGCAATATGATATGCATAATCAATTAGAGCATCAAGAGACAATTAACTAGATATCAAATTCGATGGAATTATAAGAATATTACAGGTAAAACATGGTTACAGACATTTAAAATGATATCCTAAATTAAACTATCCAAAATCATCCTAGCTTGGTTACATAGGCACATAATACATGCAAATAAGAAAACATCAAACTATTTGGACATCGAATAATTACATATAATTGTGTGTGTGCGCGTGTAGGTAAGCTTGTGTGTGTGTGCGTGTGTGCGCGTGTGTATTGGCATTCCGGGCATCCCAACTGGGGTATCTGGAGAGTTTCAGAGACCTTTGAAGTCCCCGGGGGGGATATGTTTGTTCTTAGACAGGCTGGGGCCAGAATGGTCATTAAATGGTGGGGATTTAAAGCTCAAAGATTTTGCTAAATCCAGGTTGATTCAGAAATCAGTTTGATACTGTCAGACGTTACAAATCTCTTTACCTTTTTACTTAATTCCTCTGTGAAATCATATTATATCTTGAGATAAAATAAAATATTGGGACAATTTACTCACTACTTCACATTTCCAAAGATAAATATACAAACACATACATATCCCCATGCAGTGTAAAGATGAAAGGAGGTGGATAAATAATATGCCGTCTGTTTTCCAAAGGGCAGACTCTGCTATGCTAATGGACTCATTTGTAACTGTAAAGAGTGACTGTTTGACGGTTCACGTCTGGACCAGCTTTACTGGAGAAAAAAGCTGCCTAGGGAGCCATCTCTTCTCTCTCTCTCTCTCTCTCTCTCTCTCTCTCTCTCTCTCTCTGCTACTCCCTACTTTTCTTTTTTTTCCTCCAGAGGTCTTTTACTCATAGTCTCTTTTGATGACAAATACATTGTGCCTTCTTAGCTGTAAAACAGTGGAGAGAGTACAAATGGATGAATTGATGAAGAGAAGAAAAAAGAGATTTGTTAAACATTGATGACTCTATTCCAATGCGGAGGAGAGGATGGAGGATAGAAGTGCATGAGGACAAGTATTGATTGTTCTTCCAGATTATCTTCTTTGCAGGTGGCTTATCAGTGACAAGTGTGAAAAGCAGTATAAAATTTGCTTTGCACAGTGTTCTATGTTTCCTCCAGTTTGCTTTGCTTTCTAAGATTACCCACCTTCTCACACATTTCTCATATTTTCTTTGGGTGCTATCCAGATTAGGTGAGTTAAGGTCAAAAGTTATGTTAATATTCACTCATGGAACATTCTCTGTATTCTGAGTCGCTCTGCGTGGGTGCTTGAGTTGATTTTCTGAATGGCCCATTTCGATTATTGAAATGACCTGCATATAGTTCATATTTTTTCAATAGTATCTAGACTACTGCTTTTAAACATAGACACTTTAAACCCGAAGAAAATCGTGGATAGAAAATGCAGACTGAAGAATCAGATCATGTTTTTTTTTTTCCCCTTGCTGTCAACTGCAAAGGCAAAAGACAATTCAAAAATATACAAGTAAAAAGAAAGACTAATATGATGATATATAAATGAGATGATGGTGGGCATTCCAATAAACACTGAATACATTCAATACGAGTCTAGTATTTTGCAAATATATTGCTGCATGAACAGTTGTAAATATTATATTAAGTAATTACCACAAATTGTTCTTAAATAAACAAGATCCATCATAATATTCAGCAGCTTATAGAATAGCACTTGATCCAGCTCAGCTCAACTCTGAAAGTGGCCCTTTATGTATTTAGTATGATATATCTTTTTTCTGCTGTTTCCATTTTCTCACTCTCTTCATGTGATTACGAATTAATAGACTCGCTGTCTCTTTCCTTTTGTTCGTCTCAATCTCTGATCTTACTTTCTTAGTCATTTCACCCTCTCTGCAATGATTTATGTCTGTCTCTTGAGGTTGACATGTCTCAGCTCCTCAACATCCATCATGCCATGTTGCAGTCTGCTCCACCAGGCTGCACACTTCTTCTTGTGTGTTGTGCACATTTGATTTGTGATGGTGAGTTCTTAAATGGTTTCCGAAAAACAGGGACATTTGGCAAAAGATGCTGATGATGTACTAAGGAACGCCTAAAGTCATCCGAAATCTGCTTTGAAAACCATTTTTTAAATAATAAATTGCTTGATATGGCAAATCTTCAAAATAAATTTCATACTCATTCTGAAGTCCTGGTTAAACACCCTCAAGCCTTAGATATGCCCAGTTTAGCTATCCTTTTGCATATTTGAACCTGAAAGCCTGTCAAGGTGTCTATTATTAACATATAAACTGTGATCATTCAGAAATAAGACAGTAGGTGTAGGGCTATGGAATTAGAATATACTGCCTGCAAATATTGCTTGGAGAGTTTCCATTTGGTTACTTATATTTTGGAGAATATTTTGGAGGCAGATTGGCTCAGTGAGCTGTGATAAAAGTATTGGTTATTTGCAGATACAGTGAATTTATATGTATGAGGAATATGGCAGCAGTGCAGTGCAGTGCATAAAATCATGCAGATACAGATCAAGGGCTTCAGTTAATTTAAACATCAAAATGGGTAAAATATGTGATCTTAGTGACTTTGGCCGTGGCATGGTTGTTGGTGCCAGTCAGACTGGTGTGAATATTTCAGAAACTGCTGATCCCCTGGGATTTTTACAAAAGTCTCTAGAGTTAACACAGAATGGTGCGAAAAACAAAATGCCTTGTTGATGATAGTGGCCTGGAGGAGAATGGCCCGCTGACAGGAATTCTACAGTAACTCCGATAACATTTACATTTATGGCATTTGGTAGACACCCTTGTCTAGAGTGACTTACATTTATCACAAATAACCACACTTTGAGCAGTGAGCAGAAAAGCATCTGAGAACATACAACACACCAAACGTCGAAGTGGATGGACTACAACAGCAGAAGACCACATTTGGTTCCACTCCTTTCAGCCAAGAACAGGAATATGAGACTACAGTGGGCACTCCAGTTTTAGCAAACCTGAGCCCACACTTGTGTTCACAGACTGAAGAGATCACACAGCTACTGGGTTCATTTTTATTGATTGCTTAAAAAGTGTTCTTGATTCCTTTGTTGAAACAGTGCAGTGTGACTGTTCTGTGTGGAAGGACCCCCTAATATTGTTTGGGAAATAATGTTCTTAAGAATTCAATTTAAGTGTAAATATAGAACTAAGTGGGCAATTTCATCCATGCACTTCACCTCACATTCTCTACCTTGAACCTACAGAGTGTGCCTCTCGTGCATGCTACAATTCATGAATGCCACCTCCCTAGTTTGTTTGAAGGGCATGTTTTGCATTTTTCGTGATAAGCAATTACTGTTGTGTATAGATTTATATAGAACCTTCCAATCTGCAGAGGGAAAATACCAGCATATTAGAGGAAGCTTGTAAAGTGTTGTGCATTTCTAAGAACTGTGTTATATATCAGATGCCACCAAATAGCTATATGTGATATATTCCTTTGTGTGGCAGTAGTATTGGGACACTGTGTTAAATGAAGGTTGTGCATTTGTAAATTGGATTTTTACTGAAAGATCTGCATCTCAAACATTGATTTCTCTAGTAAACATTAAAGGACTGTAATAAACAGTTCTCTAACGACTTGCTTTCCAGGAAGAGCTTGCTTCATCCAGATTGACATGATTTGTGACTGAAATATGGAGAAGCCATTTGTAAATTCTCTTCTCTTGAGCTTTCGGCATAGTTATTAATCTGACTGATGAACTTACTACAGGGGAGACTGCAGTGAAACAACAATCATAGAGTAGATTCGACAGAGGCTTACTTTAGAGCCATTAGAGTCATTAGCTGTTGAAATAATGAACTAATGAATTAGCTGGAGATAACCATTATCTGCAACTGTGTCATGATTACAGAATGCAGCTGAAAATCAAAGATAAGTGTCAAGTTATGAAAAAAAACAACAACAGCGCAATGACTTAATTTATGGTATATTATTGAATGAGAATGTTTACAAAGTAGCCAATATTCATTTATTTTGTAAATATTTTAGCATGCAGGTTATATTCATATTATCTCTTAACTCTTCATACAGTATGTCTTTATTTTGTCTTTTCTTGCCTCTGAGTTCATTTTCTATCTAAAAGAGTAGAATATCTAAATGTGTGTGTGCGTGTGTGTGTGTGTGTGTGTGTGTGTGTGTGTGTGTGTGCGTGTGTGTGTGTGTGTGTGTGTGTTTGTACAGTACTGTGCAAAGGTTTTAGGCACATGCAAAGAAATGCTGTAGAGCAAAGATGTTTTCAAAATAATGAAATTAAATGTTTCTACCTTAAAAAAAATACCACAAAGAGCAGTAAACAGTAGTAAATGAAACAAAGTCAATATTTGGTGTGACAAAAAAAATAAATAAATGAAAATAAAAATAGTAGTATCCGGTACAATGTGTGCAGTTTTATAAGGAAATGAGCTGGTAGGTTTTATTGAGCATCTTGCAGAACCAGACACAGTTCTTCTGGAGACTTTGACTTTCGCACTCGCTTCTTATTTTTGCAGCAAAACCCAGCCGCCTTCATTGTGTTTTTTGTCTGAAAAGTGTCTCTTATGTAATATGCTGCTTTCTTTAATGACATACAAACATTTTTCTGTAACATTTAATTTTGTGCTAGAAAACTAATGTTTGGGAATCTAAAATGTTTTTGTATTGACTTGATAATGTAGAAGTCTTAAAATAAAAAATCTAAAACAAAGTTTGTACTAAAAAAATAGAGAGCCTAAAACTTTTGCACAGTACTGTGTGTATATATATATATATATATATATATATATATATATATATATATATATATATATATATATATATATATATATATATTACACATCTATTGAGGGGGATTACTTTAGGTAAAAATGGTAAGCCATTCCATAATCAAAGAGCTGCAACAGAAAAGGCCTGGTCTCCTTTAAACCACATTGAAGTCTACGAAATAGTTAAAAGCCGTTGCTTAGAAGATCTCGGACCTCCGGAGGTAGATTGGGTGCACAGGGGGTCAGAGATATAGCTTGATGCAAGGCCATGGAGAGATTTTAAAACAAATAATAAAACCTTAAAGTCGAACCTGTATTTGACTGGTAGCCAGTGAAGGGAGGCCAGAACAGGAGAGATGTTTTCTTTTCTTTTCTTAGGTGTATTTTGAACCAACATAGAACTGAATAGAATTGAAACATGTGCATTTGTGTCCCACTGCAAGATGATCAATATGGTGACTTCAAAAACAGGTGTATTTTTAACCATAAACCAATTTTTATTTTTAACCATAAACCAATTTATTGTTACACATTTAAAAGGAATAATTGAGCAGTTAGATGAAGGAAAATGATGCAGAACATGGTTTCTTTTCCTCAGCTTCTGTTAAATAAGGACTTTTAGAGAACATTTGTTGAGACTGACATGATTTAAGACAAACATACAAGTGGTAGAACATTACTCAGAACAATACTCCTGACACTTACATTATTGTTGTTTTTATGATAATGCTGATAATATATGCAGATCTTCATATAAACATAGATGTGGTTTGTGTGTAAAGCATTTGTGTAAACAGTTTTTTATCAGGTGTGATTTCAGTGTACATGTAAACAGATTCCGACAGAGTTGTGAGTTTAGGGTACATGTACAGTGGGGGAAAAAAGTATTTGATCCCCTGCTGATTTTGTACGTTTGCCCACTGACATAGAAATGATCAGTGTATAATTTTAATGGTAGGTGTATTTTAACAATGAGAGACAGAATAACAACAAAAAAATCCAGAAAAACGCATTTCAAAAAAGTTATAAATTGATTTGCATTTTAATGAGGGAAATAAGTATGTGATCCCCTATCAATCAGCAAGATTTCTGGCTCCCAGGTGTCTTTTACACAGGTAATGAGCTGAGATTAGGAGTGCTCTCTTAAAGGGAGTGCTCCTAATCTCAGTTTGTTACCTGTAAAAAGACACCTGTCCACAGAAGCAATCAATCAATCAGATTCCAAACTCTCCACCATGGCCAAGACCAAAGAGCTGTCCAAGGATGTCAGGGACAAGATTGTAGACCTACACAAGGCTGTAATGGGCTACAAGACCATCGCCAAGCAGCTTGGTGAGAAGTTGACAACAGTTGGTGCGATTATTCGCAAATGGAAGAAACTGTCAGTCTCCCTCGGTCTGGGGCTCCATGCAAGATCTCACCTCGTGGAGTTTCAGTGATCATGAGACCAGTGAGGAATCAGCCCAGAACTACACGGGAGGATCTTGTTAATGATCTCAAGGCAGCTGGGACCATAGTCACCAAGAAAACAATTGGTAACACACTACGCCGTGAAGGACTGAAATCCTGCAGCGCCCACAAGGTCCCCCTGCTCAACAAAGCACATGTACAGGCCCGTCTGAAGTTTGCCTGAATGATTCAGAGGAGAACTGGGTGAAAGTGTTGTGGTCAGGTGTGGTCAGATCTCTTTGGCATCAACTCAACTCGCCGTGTTTGGAGGAGGAAGAATGCTGCCTATGACCCCAAGTCATAACACCATCCCCACCGTCAAACATGGAGGTGGGAACATTATGCTTTGGGGGTGTTTTTCTGCTAAGGGGACAGGACAACTGCACCGCATCAAAGGGACGATGGACGGGGCCATTTACCGTCAAATCCTGGGTGAGAACCTCCTTCCCTCAGCCAGGGCATTGAAAATGACCTTAATGACTTGGAGAGGATCTGCAAAGAGGAGTGGGACAAAATCCCTCCTGAGATGTGTGCAAACCTGGTGGCCAACTACAAGAAACGTCTGACCTCTGTGATTGTCAACAAGGGTTTTGCCACCAAGGACTAAGTCAAAGGGGCCAAATACTTATTTCACTCATTAAAATGCAAATCAATTTATAACTTTTTTGAAATGTGTTTTTCTGGATTTTTTGTTGTTATTCTGTCTCTCACTGTTAAAATACACCTACCATTAAAATTATAGACTGATCATTTCTTTGTCAGTGGGCAAACGTACAAAATCAGCAGGGGATCAAATACTTTTTTCCCCCACTGTATTAACAGATTTTCAACAGACATGAGTTTAGGGCACATGTAAAGAGAGTTTTGAAAGAGATTGGAGTTCAGGTAACTACAGGAAAACAGGTTTTGTCATGGTTTGGAATTTAAGGTACATGTCAACAGATTTTCGACAGAGGTTCAAGTTTAGGGTTCATGAAAACAGATTTTGAAAGAGGGTTGAGTTTATGGTTCATGTAAACAGTTCATTGAAATTCATGTCCATGCTTAAATTTAGATTTACATTTGCAAATTTATATGCATGCATTTGCACATTTATATGATTGTTAACATAACTAGTGTTGTGCATCGTTTTGGTGAACTGCGTAAGATATTCATAAGTCATAGAGCAAAGTAATCAGGAGAAAAGTTTGCTCCTTTCTTCTGAAAGTTGCCTTGAATAACAAGAAGTCGAAAACTAGTTCTGGGTTTTGCAGTCAGGCAGCAGTAATGGAGTCTGCAGCCACTGATTTGGCACAGTGTTTTTGTACTCAGTCAGTTATGCATTATTACACTTACACTCTTCGCACAAGAATGAGTGTGCTCTCTATCTTAGTGTGTTTCCACATGAGTGGTTGTCAGTCCTAAGTGACACAGATGCTGGCACATTCTTGTCACTGTGTACATTGATTTTCCCTTAGTGGGAACAGTAACACACACACAAACGCACACACGTGCACACAGTGGCTCAAGCCTACACGTGTCCCTTTCATGCACTCTGTGCTTTTGCTGCTTGCAGCACTGAAATGTCTAAATACACACAGTACTATGAACCTCAGTTTTGATTTCCAAACATTTATTTTCTAAAACACTTAATAATACAGACAAAATTTTTGTATGTTGCAAAGACAGTAATATCTTAAACAGTAGACAACTTTTCATACATATGTGTGGTGCTAGTTTTGTGCGACTGACATGTGGGTGGATCCTCTGTGTCTGCAGTGTATAGAATTTGTGTTTGTAAGTGTGAGTATGTTAACGTGGGCCTGTAAAGAGATTTGTCATGTCCCTGTCACTGTGATCCGAAAATACTATTAGAGTGATGTGAATAATGCATGACTCCTCCCCCTCGCTATTGTCCTATACTTCATATGCTATATCTATCTATCTATCTATCTATCTATCTATCTATATATATATATAAAAATACATTTTTGGAACAGATTAGTAATAGCCTTAGCACCGTACACTATGCTATTCTTACAGATTCTGGACTCAGCTCAACTTGTCTAAGGCCAGTGTGTATGCGTGTGTGTAAGCAGAGATGCAGTGTGAATGTAAAACAGTATGGTGCAGGCAATGGGTGGAGAGACCTGAAGCCATACTCACAAAAAGGGCTTTTCTTACCATTGAGCCCATGATTGACTGAAGGTTTGTGGGTAAAAACAGGTGCAATATGACCCAAAAAAATGTGCTAATGATTTTCTAACAGGAGCGTGGGAAGGAAATTACCTGGAATATGCCCACTAACTGCAGGCAAATTAGCACTAGCAGTTATGCTGGATCTAGGTAACTCGGTTCCTATGAGTTTTCCTAGGTGGCACTAGAGAAAAAAAAAAAAAAAGATGATTTCTTAAATCCTGAGATGAACCTTTACTTCGGAATCAGACCAATTATTTTGCTAAGAGGAAAGGATGATTATATGCTTCATGAAATCATTTCAGCACTGACTGGATTAAACAGTGGTGGTCTCTTTGGTAATAAAATAAATGAAATCACAATTGGTGGGAAAATAAAACTAAAAATTAAGTGTCACATAATTAATACATGACTATTGCCAGTTCTGTTATATATGAGAAATTTATAAGAGCATTTATTTGACATTTTGCAAGAATATGGTACGGTCAAGCATTGCCACCTCACAACTCCTGGGTGCCTGGTTTGACCCTGCGCTCCATTTACTGCCTGGGTGGAGTTTTTCATGCTCCCATCTTATGACCGGTGTTCCTGAAATAGGCTGCAGATCCACTGTAACCTGACCAGGATAAAGTGGTTATTATAGAAGAATGATTGAATAAAAGAATATCAATTTAAGCAACTTAATTAGCTTAATTAATTAATTAGCTTCTTAATTAGCAGACTCTACCAAAGAGTAACCATGGCTGAAGTTGCTAAACCCCAAAAGGATGACATGTAATCTAGAGAGGGCATTTGTTGTGTAATGAACAGCGTGACTCACTCAGTAGCTCATGACTGAGATGTTCCCAGTTCATTTGCACTGCTTAACTGATGTGTTTTTGTGGCCAATAAGTGAAGAGTCATTAAATAGCTGGTGTTATTGCACTGCTTCTATTAATACAGTTAAATTTTATTAGTATAGCACTTTTAACAATAGTAGCTTGTCATCAGGTGACTGTGCTGTGGGTTATCAACATCAGCCATTTTAGAACTACTCTCTGGACTACCCCTAAATTGTTGGAGCTTTCTCTTTCTCTCTCACTCACACATTGTTTGCCTCCACAATCTGAGCTAATTGATGCACTGGTGCATCCCCACAAGGCCAAATCTAGCATGAATGGCATATGACAGGTATAGTAGACAGGAAATTTGAAGAGCAGGATTTAATGGTACTCCATCAATCTCTTCTCATCACTGTGCAGTTTTGCACTTCTCTCCCTCCCCTTGCTGCGCTGTGCTCTCCTGTCTCTCTCTCTTGTTCTTGTTATCTCTCCCTGTCCAGCTGTCCTGCGTGTGCCCTTACAGCCAAAAGCTCTGCTCTCTCATTAGCTCCTTTTATGAAAGCGGAGATGAGTTTGAAAGAATGAGACAATAGTGTACAAGGATTATTCTGAGCTCATATCCATCACCACCACCCACCATACACCCATGAGTGCTCTACAGCCTCCACTCACTCCCTCTCTCTTTCTCTCTCTCTCTCTTTCTCTCTCTCACTCTCTCTCTCTCTCTGTCTCACACACGTACACACATTGAGTTGTATTTTCATCTATTTTTATTCAGTTTTATTCAGTTATTTATTTATTTATTTTTACCCATGTGTCCTCCGTTTCTTTTTATGTATGTATCTTTCACACACCTAGTTGGGTCCAAGCACACACACACACACACACACACACACACACACACACACACACTATATGGCTAAAAGTATGTGGACACCTCTTCTAATTATTGACTTCAGGTGTTCCAACCATACGCATTCCTAACAGGTACATAAAATCAAGCACATAGCCATGCAATCTCCATAGACAAACATTGGCAGAAGAATGGGTCAAACTGAAGCGCTCAGTTACTTTAAATGTGGCAACGTCAGTTTGTGAAATTCTGGGGTCTGGGGCTGTATTTCAGGGTCTGGGCTTAGCCCCTTAGTTCCAGTGAAGGGTAAAGTTAATGCTACAGCATACAAAGACATCTTAAGCAATTGTTTGCTTCAAAGTTTGTGGCAACAATTTGGGGAGGGCTCCTTCTTGTTCCAGAGACCCATAAAGACATGGTTTGGCAAGTTTGGTGTGGAAGAACTCCAGTGGCCATTAGTAAGCCCTGATCTCAACACCACTGAACACTGAATGATTCGGAAGGTCAATTACAAGTCAGGTCTTCTCATCCAATGTCAGTAGTCAGTAGTTAGGGTAGTCGTGGGGTTGGGGGGGCAACTCCATATTAATACCCTTGGTTTTGGAAAGGAATGTCCAACAAGTACATAAGGTGTGATCATCAGGTGTCCACATATTTTTGCCCATATAGTGTATCTCAAAGTAAAACAGATGTAAATGTAGTGAGTCAGATAGTGTACAACATCCACCAAGAAATGTAGAGTCCTTGTCGACCTTTTTTCATGATAAGCTTCTTACTATTAGCTATAGCTTCTGTGGTGAATGTACTATTGAAAGAATGATGGTTGCCTTTTCAGTTTAGAAATTCCTGAAAGTCTTTTAGCCAGTGATCAGCATGAACATGTTATAGTTTTACCCTATTTCTGCTGCTTGATGTGAGCACTATACCCACAGACATATGTACAAAATACACCCCACTAAGTTTTTTGACTTGGGACTTTAAAAATGAAAGCATTTCAGAAACATTTTTGCTTTGTCATTCCTACCCGCTTTCCCAACACTGTTGTCAATGTCAGGTTGTTTACTTTGCTGCTGCCAATCACTGCTCAATCTGACACACCCACAAAGTCAAAAATTTGAGTTTTTGTAGCGTTTAACTATAATTAATTTGTAATTAAAGCCACAGTGTGTAGGATTTTGTTAAAAATAAAACATATTATTATTGAGTCAGGGGAGAAAAAATGTTCTAAAGCATGATGTTCCTGAGCAGCTGTGAGTCACCCTGGAAATCCTGTAACAGTAATAATAAGTCAGAGCTGTAGGGTTCATATTGGTGGTAATTTTCAAATGCACACATCATATGTGAGCTCAAATACAAACTATGTATCAAGCAGGCATCATAACATAGTGTAGCCTTTCCCCTTCAACAAGGCCTTAGAGCTACTTAGGTAACGTTAGGTAGCTAGCTCACACTGAGCCCCCTGGACAACATGAAAACTCTCTCCGCAGGCTTGTGTGAGAGAGACAGAGAGAAGTCTTTTCCCTTTGACAAGCCCTTATTTTAGCTAGCTCGCTATGATCAGCTCCCTCCTCTGCTCTGATCTCGCAGAACAAACATGGCATTGATGATCAGGGTGGAAATTCACCAACACTATGCTGCAGGATGACAACAAAGCACAAAACAGACAATGGGTGTGATAACCTGATGGCCCGAATCCTGGTTGAATATGTATTACTTGACATTCACAACCATTAAATTAACTCATGTGATGGAGAAGAGTGAAGCACAACCCACTTTATGAAATGCTCATCTGAGACTAGCTTGCAATTCCAACCACTACCCACTGGAAATGCTTATTATGTGAAAAATCTATAGTATCCTTTCATTTCATGTGATATCACACTATACCCTGTAATCACTGCCATTTTGAGGACCAAATAAGGGACTGACTACATTAATGTTATAATGTCTGTGCTTCATTAAGAACATTCATTTTCATTTACTCTGAATTACTGTTACAACACCGGGGATAGGAAGGACGAGGGAGTCAGGATGCATGCGCTGGGGAGACGTCAGTAATCAATCCACAAATGCTGTAATTCAAACAAGGCAGTAATCCACAGAGTCAGTAATAATCCAAAAGAGCAGTAATCCAAAAGACAGGAAAAACATACGAGACAAGGAAGTGGTCTGGGAACCACGAATACGATCCAAAAGAGCAGTAATCCAAAAGACAGGAAAAACATACGAGATAAGGAAGTGGTCTGGGAATCACGAATACAAAGATGCATTCAAACATCATTCAAAATCACAAATACATGCATACAAAATCAATACTCCGCCCCGAAGTGGAAACGGAGCGGCGTATTTAAACACACAGAAAATCAAATACCAAATCAAAGACACCTGGACACAATCACATTAAACGGAGAACCAATGATGAAACGGGGGCAGAGACATGACGCAACACAAAAACAAAAGCACATGGGGAAACACAGGAGGCGGAGACATGACGTGAATACAATAACAAAAGCACATGGCTGAGGTAAACAAAACGAGAGTCCTTTTGAATGGAGCTGGAATGCGCTCCGTGGAATGCGGAAGTAGGCTACGCTTCATTTGCGGCGTAGCGAGAGCGGGAGAACCTAACAATTACTGCCATCATAAACTTCATAAACATTACATACATTCCTCTCTGAAACTATTGGAACGGCAAGGCCAATTCATTTGTTTTTTCTGTAGATTGAAGACATTTGGGTTTGAGATCAAAAGATGAATGTGAGAAGAGAGTTTAGAAGTTCAGCTTTTTTCTGGTATCTATATGTAGATGTGTTAAAAGACATACAACATAGCACATTTTGTATCAGATCACCATACCACATGAAAGAATATTTAGACTATGGAACCCCATTCTGCCATGAAGCCAGAAATTCTGTCCCAAATATGGCGACCGCAACAGAAAATCCACATGACTCAAATGCTAGGATTATAAAGAATTTATTTTTTGAAGACTCGTTGACTTTAAAATGGCCATTAAAATTTCATTTACCAAAGGGATTGCACAAGTAGATAGTGACCTGCTCATAATGTAGATGCCTCTTTGATGATAATTGTTTTAGGATAATCTTACTGAATGGATTAGAAAGGGGAATGGCAGGTTTACTAACACATAAGAGTACCCTGCCAGTTATACCAGAATTTAGCCATAAACCAATTCACTTCAATAAGATTCTTTCTATTTGAAAATGGCATTTGTTCTCAATCTGAGATTTTAAGTGTTCTCAATCTGAGAGTTTAAGTGTCCATATGAGGTGCTAAATTGCACAGAGATTCACACGCCAGATGAAGTAGTGCATAACGGGAGAAAGTGTGGCAGAAAATAGGAATCAAAACCATCAGGATGCAAATATGACGCAAAGTGAACAGGAATAAATTAAGTAACAGGCAGTAGGGTGCTGCTTTAAACCGCATTAACCCCGAGAGCCGCTGAGCTACAGAGTGCACGAATAGGGTTTAAAATGGCTGGAGAGGCTGGAGTGTCCATAGAGGCTGCAAGTGAAGACTTTGTGATGTAGACGTGGGTCTGCAGGATGAATAAAAATACAGAGATCATAATTCATAGAGCAAAAGGAGCAACGTAGCACCCCCTTTCTTTCCTCTGTCCCTTTCTTGCACAGTGATTCATGGTTCAGCTCATAAAGACTACACTTTTTCAGTAGCACCAGTGATGTTTTTAATTCCCTCCAAACACTTTTGTATTAGTCCTGTGGTAGGTGTAAGCTCAGAAGATATGAATCAGCAAGACTAGACAAGCCTTGTTTTTGCCAGACCACAGGGTTTCAGATGCTCTTATTTTTGTCATGATAAATCTCTTCTGCTGAATCTCTGTTTTCCACCATTGGATCATCAGCCATCCAATATTTAGACTATGGAAGCCCATTTGCAGCATCACTATATATATATATATATATATATATATAACTAAAAAGCTTTTGACAAGTAAATGTGAATCTCAAAAACAACCCTGTGAAAGGGTTTTTATTCACATATACCATATCTACAGAACACACTTATGTCTATACTCATTTATTTTTCATTCATATTGAGATTTACATACTTATCTAAATCATTTTAATCAAAGTGTGCATCATTAAATGTACATTTACAATGGCCGTGGACCACAGATTAACCTAATCAAATTGTACATATAAGTAATTGGTTCATTGCCTAAAAAATGTACATATAGTAATTTTAGTTAATGATAATCTTTTCTCAGAGCAGAAACAATCATTTAACTAACTAAAAGGCACTAAAATGTTTATTGATGCATGCTTTAACAATGGTCCCCTAATAGTTAATGGCCAGAGAACACGATGTTCAATTAAAAGCAGTGACATCAAAAAACTGTTCAAAATGCAATATGACGGCAGAGTAAATATAAAGATTGGACTTGAATGTGCATTCTACTGATAAGGTACATATATGTAGGGTCATTCCATCTTAAGTGGTCCAATGCAGGTTGCTTGACTGTTTTTAATATTCCTAATGTTTCTTGAGTGATTAGCTCTATGTATTGGCATTGTAAAATCACCAGGTTTTTTTTTCTTTACTTGGTGTAAGTACGACAGCCATCTTTGTGTGATGGCACACAACAAATTTTGGGTATGCAGCTGTTTACGGAAACCTCAATATCTCGGCTCGGGGTGCTCCTAGCTCCTTGGAAAAAAAACTGATCTCTAGAGCACATTCATGTTCCCTAGGCTTAGAACTTAAGTCCAAATGTAATGCTCAAGATTTCTCACATTTACACTTTTAGGGTCAGTTTATAATGGGAAGGGTTCAAGTCTCAGTCTTTTTTTTTTTTTTTTTTTTGTGGGGGCGGGAAAGTATTTTTTTTTTTAAATTTCCCTCACTTTCAGGTTGAATATCTCTGGTGGGAGACCAGATACAAGCCTGAGATCTTCACAGAAATAAGTCCTCTATAGTAGCATTCTGCTGTAAAAATTGTGAGTTTGAGATTGGAGGTAACAGTTGGTATGCATGAAAAGATTTTATCCAAATATGGAATTACAGTGTTCAGTTGGGTGTTTTACAAAAGAACAGTGTCATAAACAGGGCTGTGGTGTTGTTTCTCTTGTGATAAAAGCAGTAAGTGACTTCTGAGCTATAGTCACTTACTGCTTTAATCACAGGAAGAACAACACCACAACTCTGAAAACCTTTTCACAGGCTCTGCTTAAATGTTATTAGCAGTGAAGGTGTGATGGTGTAGCTAATATCTAATGCAAAGCCTTTATAGCAGTAACACAATGTAATACTGTTCTCATATAAGATACTGAATCATAATTTTGATAAATGACCCATATACAAATCCAGAATTTCAATAAATGTTCTCATAATTATGATTGGTAAGTGTTGGTACTGGGTATCCATATCACACTCCAACACGCTCCAATTCACAGGAACCAAAACTAAATAAATGACTCCAAAAAGCTTCCAACCTTCATAGAGACAGTAACCAAGCATGAGCATGGCTTCTGATTGTTCAGTTACAGGGATGGATATTAATAATGCAGGGATCCCATATGCTTGCACATGTAAAACTAGATCACCAACTGTAGATATGAGGAGCCTGTGATGCCACGAGCTCCCCCAAAGTCTGCTGTGTAAGGGGAGGACCATACTGTCACTGTGGAGATGTCTCTAGGCTTTTTTTTTTTTTTTTTTTTTGTGTGTGTGTGTGTGTGTGTGTGTGCGCGTGTGCACATGCATGTGTGTTAAGCATAAAACAGCTCATGTGATTTTCCACTCTTATTATTTAGGCATCAACTGGCTGTGTATGATAAGTAGATCAAACTGGCCTTGTGATAAAAGCAACAGGGAACAAATGCCCTTCAGATGCATTTCATTGTACAGGTTTGGCAGACGTAGTCTGTTTTGATACCACAGGACCCATTAAAAAAATGGAAGAAAGATAGAAAGAAAAATTGTCATTAGTTGTTGTGCCAGTTTACACAGTCTAATTAGTCTTTGATCTACAGTCCTGAAAATGAAAGGAGCGGAAGGTATTTGCATGTGAAATTACCATTAAAAATCACAAGCGTCAAAGCCAGTGCTTGAAGTGGGCCGGTACTCAGCAGTATGCAGTACTGCTCCTTCTGTTTTGTTTTCTTTCTGCAGTTCTCATAAGCGTATTTTTGAGCTATTCATCCAAACTAAGTGTAAGTTAAGTTCACAGCATGTAAAGAGCATAACTGTGATTAACTGGATTTCTTTGGAGAGTATGCTTCACGTAAGGGTGTGGGTGAAAAAAATGAGGTGGCTACAATACAGCACAACACAAGGTCTCACAATTTACATGCCTCTAATACAGCTGGGATGTTTTGAAATGCAATGTGAATTGGCCTGAATGGAACCATAAGATGACACTGCCTCAAAGTGAGAGTCAAATACTCTGACAGATCATATGTATGTAGGAAGTGATCATCTGCACAGATAGCACCAGATGTACCAAAAATGATAATATTTTTTAACATTTGGATGGGGCTTTTTTCCCACTTCAAGTACTGGGTAAAAAAAAAATATATATATATATATATATATATATATATATATATATATATATATATATATATATATATATATATATATATATATATATATATATATATATCATTCAATCTCTTCTTCAGAAATGCAGAAGTGCACATGACTGGACTCTGGACCTTCTTATTATAGCACATAATGTACTGTATACTGTATGTTTAGAAATATGAACTAGACATACAGTAATTCATGGTTCAAAGAATGTTGTATATACTGTATTTGTATTATAATATACTGTATTTTACACATCTAGGCATTTAATGTTGTAAAACTTTGATAGCCAGGAAATCAATATAAAAAAATGATACTGTTCAAACACCAGCAGTGTGAAATCGCATCAATGTGTTATTTACTGTGTTGTGGTTGTAGGTCTGTGCTTGTATTCTAGCAACAACTGAACATTTCATTTTTCATATATATGGAAGACGTGAAGAATTGCTTGCTGTATCTCTATGAAGTTACACTTTCCAGTTGCATGATGTCCAGGCATGTCATATGTGTGTATGTTTCTGCATATTGGTCTGTGTGTCTGTGCAATCAAGCAATCATTATCTGCATATTTGTTAACGGTTTTTCTGTATGGCCTTTTCAAACACACACTTTGGTTACTATAAGAGCCTATTTTGCTTCAGTGTGATATTTAGACATGTAACCTTTAAGGTATGTCAGTATTTCAACAGTATATTTCCTGCAGAAATGTACTTACTAACACCCCATTTATGTTTTTACTGTTCTTTTTAAACTGTGAAGCTGGGTAATACAGTAGTTCTGTAAAATTTCAGAATTCTGTAATTTATTTAAAATAATGAACGACAGTGTAATAAAGATCTCATTATATTTTAATTAGGCCTGGGCCTCAAAGTCTCAGGTTTGGTCTTCTGGCTAAGATTGTAGAGAAATGTCTTCACGACTCTCACTGTGCTCTAATGCGTGCCACCAACAATATGTTCTTTTTAAATTTTCTATTCACCATTATTATATAACTGGCCAACCTCTATCAGAGTCAATTCCCTTTCTAATTGAATAGAGGTGAGATCTTTGAAAAGGCTTCGTATTGTTATAATAGGCAGGGTTTCTCTCATTGACCCTGTCTGAAGGGTAGTCTTATTGTAAAAATGTGCCAGAATAAAGTGACAGAAGCACTATTTCAATGCCACCAGTGAACATGATAGACAGAAGAACTGTGTCACATACATTTCTGCTGCATTTGGGACAGCACCTTCTTCAAAAAAGACAGGAGCTAATTCTTACCTTGCTGTTTCTTAGCCTTCAAGGTTAGTTCAAGTTAAAGCGGATAAAATGTAATGAGTTCATGAGGCCGTGTGTCCGCCTTAAATTTGCGGATTAGAGGCAGAACTAAACAAGAGCAGTAATGCTATCAGGTCCACCCTCGGCGCGGTCAAAGTGAAGACAGAACTGAAATTATGCCTCATATGTCTACAGATCCTTCTTCTCACATCTAAACCACAATGCTCCATCTATAAGGCCCTACCTCCTGATCATAATGGAAATGCTAAAATAAGGCACGTTGGCATATATGGGTGTGGCAGGTCAAGACTTGGAAAGGTTCTAAGTGTTTTTGGAAGATGTTATGTTATAAATGTGTTATTTGCATGCCATTGAATTTTTCTCTGAAACATTGCTATAAAAAAGTATTTTAATAGCGCTGTCATTTGATTAATTTTCTCATGATTAATCACACACTTTCTGTGATATCATTGAGATTTCATGAAAAAAACCATAAACAGTGTTTAACTCCAGGAGCATTATTCATTCCTATATATTCATATTTATTCCTATATGTTCCTTATTCCCATATATAGATCTCAACATAGAGATAAAAATAAACACAACAAATGCTGCATGGGTCAAACAAAATAGCTTGTAAATGTTCAATTGTAGATTTTCAGTGCAATTACAAAACAGTTACATAATTTCCAATGGAAAAAAGACTATAACTACACTGACAGACTATTGTTTTACAATTGGCTTTGAGATAATATGCTGATAATGTTCATTATTACAAGAAATTATTACAGTAAATAACATAAAAGAATGAACACATATATTTCCACTGCTGGAATAGCCCATCTGTGTACAGGTCGGAAATTTAAAAAAGTCAAAAAATTTCAATCTGTGAGTGATGTAGCATATTTGTATTTAAATGGAGTGACATAAATTGTGTCATTGGAACTTGGACAGGACTATATGACTCAGTAAGTACGTAAGTTTAGCCTTGCATCTGCTCTAGGCCTAGGTCTCAGCAAGCAGTAATGTTAGCACCGTTTTGGACCAAAGTGAGTTATGTTAAATGTTAGACTGCACCATTTATACTAGCACATACTGTATACTTTCATGTCTGATCTATATACAAAGTGTATAGTAGCAATATTCTAGCAATATACTACAAAGTTTTGCTTGTGGTGAATGAGCATAGAGTCTATAATGTGATTTGCACAACAATTTATTATTACAGAGATTCTGGTCTATTATATTTGACTACAAATTTAAAGTGTTAAAAATGTTTGTCTTACTACCTTTGTGAGATAATTAATATACAGGAAGTAGATAATATAAGATAGTTGTCAGATAATTAATGCTATGCCTACACCTAAATCTAACCCTAAATTTAACCCCAGTAACCAAAAGGAATCCTATTTTATAAAAGCTGCTTTAAATTTTAAAATTAAAGGAACAAGGAACACCAGTACACTGAAACCTCCATCCATGTTTGAGAGAGTAACCACGTTTGGCATGCTCTAGTCCTCAGCAAAGGTTAAACCTGAAACAAGCACGTCACGGTCAGTCACTCTGAATAATGTGGAATGCCGGAGATGCGCCATGACACCCTGACACCAATGCTCTCCCGAGTGTTTATTCCTGTGCAATCAGAGAGGCTAATGTCATTATTATTTTGATTGCCATTAATTAGATTATTATGAATGCGTGGTGACAAGCTGTTTGGTCTGATTAGAAATCACTTTCCCATGAAAGGCAGAACTAAGATCTCTGAGATCAACTCTTTCCACCACCTCCCACAGTCATTGCTTGACTCCCAGCGCTTTTCCGCATTCTCTGCATTAGGATGCAGCTCAGCGTACCTCGCTGCTGGAGGGTACTACATCGTTTTGACCCTTAGCAATCTCCAGTAATTTTGCCACTCTCTGATCAATGCAATCATTGGTGTTTAAATAGAGTTTCATGGTAATCTAGTGCTCTTAGTGCCATAGTGCGACTTGAAGAAATAAAGGAATAATCATATGTTTGATTTGGTCATGCTGCAATACATCTGTTTCTATTTTGGAGTACACTGAGCGCTAAGGATCTCTCCCTCCCGCCTGCAGTGCAGAGAGGGTTTGTTTTTTCTACACTGATTGTGCAGTTGACACAGATCTATAAGGCAGAGCAACCAGACACAGTGACACTGACATTAAAAAAAAAAAGTGGCCTGCTGTTACAACACCAACACTCACACAGACATATCACACACACAAGCTCCCGTTTTCTCTTTCTCTCCTGTTCTTCGTCTCCCACTCTCTTATGTTCACACACATGCATTAAGGGACCTATTTATCATAGCACACATACTGTATAAGACAGAACATAATGTTGATGCATCTCAATTTTTTTTCAATGACAACTGATGCAAGATGTTACCAAAGTTCAAATTACTGGAGGGTTTAGGAACACACACACACACACACACACACACACACACACACACACACACACACACACCCCTCTAATTTAGATGCAAAAAAGATACAGAAATACACCTTGAAACATCCCTAAAATGGGCTATACCATTTCTTCACTGTTGACCATGGCTAAAGTTTGACTCCGTCATCATATATTTATTCATTGTAAATAAAAAGTTGTTTGTATCTAGGCATGTTAATTCAATCAGCTAGCTACCTTGGTCTTGTGAAACTAAATATTAAATGAAAAAAGTTAAATGACACCATCTTAACCGCTGTGTGAATTCACCACACCAATTGTATGGAGTTTACAGTAGGTTACTTAAATACATGATACTAGCTAACCACTAATATTAGCAAGTTAACTTTTCTTGCTACTAGTTAAGTCCTAGGTTGCTAGCTATCCACCCAACATTGCCAAGTTCCCTCACATTTGTAGCTATGCTCTTCTTGTGCTCTTCTTTGAGCCTTTTTGGCCATTTTTTGCACTTACAGCAACTATCAAGTTAAAAAAAAAAGTATTTTGCCTTTCATATTTACTATGAGCAAGGATCTGAGGGATGATACACAAAAATACTGAAAAAATATTGTTCAGTGTATTAAACTTTGGGCAATTAGCAGCAGTTTTTGTCCACCTCCCAAAGCCAGGTGTAAATTAACACCATGGGTGTTGCTCAGAGCTGTGTATACCATGTTGCCAGGTGCCGACCAAGAGAATTCCACACAATAAACAGGGCTTTTATTTTATGTCAATTCTCCAAATGTAAGCTTAATCAACCACAAGAGACATGGAAGTAAATGGAATTGCACATTTTCCAGTAACTGCTTATCCTGAGCAGGGTGGTGGTGGATCCAAGGCCTATCCCAGGAACACTGGACATACACCCTGATGGGACTTGAGTCCACTGTGCATACACACATGTGAAACTCCACACAGATATTAACCCAAGCACAGGATCGAACTCGGGACCCTAGAGTTGTGAGACAGCAAGACTACCAGTTGCCAGACCATTTTTATACAAACTAGCCTATGCTGTACATAGCCATCTTTTCATTAAAACTGATTGATAATCAAATGTCCTCCTCACTTGTTCTGACACAAGCCTTTAACCATCCATCCATCCATCCATCCATTTTCTGTACTGCTTATCCTACACAGGGTCACGGGGGAGCCTGGAGCCTATCCCAGGGAACTTGGGGCAGGAGGCAGGGGACACCCTGGACAGGGTGCCAACCCATTGCAGAGCACAATCACATACACATTCACACACCATGGACAATTGTGGAAATGCCGATTAGCCTACAATGCATGTCTTTGGACTGGGGGAGTAAACCAGAGTATCTGGAGGAAACCCCCAGAGCATGGGGAGAACATGCAAACAGGGTGGAGGTGGGGTTCAAACCCCAAACAACATTTATTTTTTAAAAAAAAAATGGGGTTCCAAAAAATGTTGTAACTAAACTTGCATTTCCTCTGTAGTCTTGAGATTTTTGATGACTCTGTTGTTGACTATTTCCACTATTTCACTATTTCACAGCAGCTTTTAAACTGCAGTTTGTGCCTCCTGCAGAACACATTCAGTAGGTGGTCCCAAGTGCATATGGCATAATGAGCTACATCCTTAGCAAAGTGAATGTTAATGTCAGACACATTGCAAGTGTATTTTGCGTCTGCATCAAATCACATTTTGCTCTTTAACTTCTCACATACTTAAAGTGCATTTGGCCCCAGGTCTTTATAGCTAAACAAATTAACAAGTTCCACTTCAGCCTGCACAATATACAACCCTAATATTTTTAAGAGTTGCTCTGTTTGTGTGCTCTTGCCATCTATTCCCTAAGCATATAGGCTACTCATGTCACTGAGTGCCGCCATCACATGCTTTTAACACAATTAACACCTATCTTTTACTGCATATGATGAATGGTCTGATGCATTCAGAGAGCTCTTCAGTAGGTGCGGAGAGTTTGAACTGCATGTCTCTGCAGACTAAGTGCAATAATGAGAAATCTCCCAGGCCCTCTCGTGTTTCATCATTAAAACTCATTACCACTCAGGCAGAATATCATGTAGCTACTGATTAAGGCCAGAAATGAGAAAATGGGGACTGGCTGAAATGCTGCAGGTTAATTTTTTTTTATATATAAACAGCAGTGAACAATAGTGCTTTAATCTCTACACTTCCCCTTGAATGTCCTTTGTGCCTCCATGCTCCAGGCCCTGCTGATTAATAGATTAATGTGTGTGTGTGTGTGTGTGTGGGTGTGTGTGTGTGTGTGTGTGTGTGTGTGCTGAAGGAGGCAAATAACCATACAGAGATGCAGAAGAGAGAAAAAAGTGGAGCATGTAGAGCCATTACACACAAATTCAGACTTGAGTGTGACAGAGACACTGTGACCTACTTCTCCTAAAAGATGGGACTGTATGTGAATGAGTGTGCATGTACATGTGGGTGTTTGCATATGTTCTGTGTGTTTGTGTTCATTCAGAACTAGCTTCAGAGAAATATTACATTTAATGTCCTACCATAATGTCTAAAACAGTCTCTGTCAAAACAGCTTCAGGAGTTTGGCAGGTGGAAAGCACATGGACTGTCTGATGTAAACTGTAAACTGCCTGATGTCCACTTAATGTCCTTAAGTCACATTTATTAGAATTCCATTGCATCCCTGTGTACAACCCTGTGATCACACTAGCAATCGACAAAATGGCAGGCGAATTATGTGGAGGTTGGCAAATACACTATACACTACTGTGCCTTGCAAAAGTATTCACCCCCTTGGCATTTTTCCTATTTTGTTGCGTTACAACCTGTAATTTAAATGGATTTTTATTTGGATTTCATGTAATGGACATACACAAAATAGTCCAAATTGGTGAAGTGAAATGAAAAAATAACTTGTTTTAAAAAATTCTAAAAAATTAAAAACGGAAAAGTGGTGCGTGCATATGTATTCACCTCCTTTGCTATGAAGCCCCTAAATAAGATGTGGTGCAACCAATTACTTTCAGAAGTCACATAATTAGTTCAATAAAGTCCACCTGTGTGCAATCTAAGTGTCACATGATCTCAGTATATATACACCTGTTCTGAAAGCCCCCAGAGTCTGAAACACCACTGAGCAAGAGGCACCACCAAGCAAGTGGCACCATGAAGACCAAGCAGCTCTCCAAACAGGTCAGGGACAAAGTTGTGGAGAAGTACAGATCAGGGTTAGGTTATAAAAAAAGACACCCAACACCTCTCATCACCCCAAGAACACCATCCACCATCCACAGTGAAGCATGGTGGTGGCAGAATCATGCTGTGGGGATGTTTTTCAGCGGCAGGGACTGGGAAACTGCGCAGAATTGAGCTAAATACAGGGAAATTCTTGAGGGAAACCTGTTTCAATCTTCCAGAGATTTGAGACTGGGATGGAGGTTCACCTTCCAGCAGGACAATGACCCTAAGCGTACTGCTAACGCAACACTCTAGTGGTTTAAGGGGAAACATTTAAATGTCTTGGAATAGCCTAGTCAAAGCCTAGTGGCCTAGCCAGTCTCCAGACCTTAATCCCATAGAAAATCTGTGGAGGAAGCTGAAGGTTCGAGTTGCCAAATGTCAGCCTTGAGACCTTAATGACCTGGAGAGGATCTGCAAAGAGGAGTGGGACAAAATCCCTCCTGAAATGTGTGCAAACCTGGTGGCCAACTACAAGAAATGTCTGACCTCTGTGATTGCCAACAAGGGTTTTGCCACCAAGTACTAAGTCGAAGGGGTCAAATACTTATTTCCCTCATTAAAATGCAAATCAATTTATAACTTTTTTGAAATGTGTTTTTCTGGATTTTTTGTTGTTATTCTGTCTCTCACTGTTAAAATACACCTACCATTAAAATTATAGACTGATCATTTCTTTGTCCGTGGGCAAACGTACAAAATCAGCAGGGGATCAAATACTTTTTTCCCCCACTGTACAATTAGTAAATAGATTAGCAAGGTGAACGCTAGCTAGCATTAAGACATGGTAAGAATGGTGCGTAATAAATACTCATGAATATATAAAATATTAAAAATGAAATAATGCCACCTAAACCTGCTGTAAAGGATGACTGGATAGGGCGAACCTGCTGGAAAGTGACTGGGCAGGGCTAACCTGCTGGAAAGTGACTGGGCGGGGCTAACCTGAAGTAAAGTGACTGGGCGGGGCTAACCTACAGTAAAATGACTGGGCCAGGCTAACCTGCAGTAAGCTGACTAGGTGGGGCTAACCTGCTGTAAAGTGACTGGGCCGGGCTAACCTGCTGGAAAGTGACTAGGTGGGGCTAACCTGCTGTAAACTGAGTGGGTGGGGCTAACCTGAAGTAAAATGGCTGGGCGGGGCTAATCTGAAGTAAAATGACTGGGTAAAGTAACTTGGCGGGTATATTTAAATATGTTTGATTCTGTGACAGAAAACAGTAGCTTAGTTTCTATAAATCGACCTTATGGACTGAGAAGTGAGTGGTACATTTTGAAACTTTAACAATATTTGCAAACTATTAAGATGTTTTATTTCAGAAAACTGAGAAAAATGCAGGTTTCCATAATAGGGACCCGTAAACATGGTAGCAACATGAGCCATTATAAATCAGACTGCCTCCATATTGATGTTTGGTTGTGTTGTAGTGTTTTCACTGGTGGTGGGAAAGGGTAAATGAGTCATCTATTTTTATGTTTGAAAACGTACACAATCCTTCTAGTATGAGATGTAATTAGAAATTTCTGTAAGCAATAGCCAAAAACATGCAATAAGGCTTTTAAATGTCAGTGCAGGAATCGGACAAATTACTTCAGTGACTTTTGATTCCTATATGACTGAATCACAGTTGTTGGTTTATTGCAGTTATAACACATGGAATATTAAGTTCTGTCATAGAACATTACACTGATATTTTATTAAGTGAATTTCTGTTAATATTATACATTGGGTTACTAAAGGTTTTTTGAATAATAAATGATTCTTGACCTAAAGAAAAACCTACTGAACTGATAGGGTTCTAGATTTAATCTTTATTTATTTATATAATTTCCAAGACTGCACGCTCCCAGTTTGGGCTTATATCCATATCTCTCTAGATCAGTGGATCACTGGCCTGCGGTGTTCCAGATCATACAACTCTGTGATGAAGTCAGCAAATATGTGAAACAATTCCTAATGCACTTACAGAGAGTAAGCAATAACTCCTAATCTCTTGCGTATACTGCCAGACCACAGCCCCTCCTTGCTGATTAATAACCCAACAAGCTTACAAAGGTCATTTGTAGCTCTAGCTGTTAGCTAATTGAACAAATTGTCACAATTTATTTTCATTTTTATGGAACAGCTCTACAGTCAGTTATAATAAGCCAAAATGGCCTTTTGTTTCCTTGCTGTTTTACTGAAAATTTTGGATTTTATGCACTTAAGTATCCATCTGCAGAGGAGTGGGAGAATGTGGGTCCCTCTGTTTTGTTGCTGTTGCTGTGTAGTGTGTAGTAATTTGTTGCAAATTCATCTCTTCACAATGGGTCCACCATGGGGCTGCAATTTGTTCAGTGAATAAGGAAAGCACACAAAACACACATACATAGGAGTGTAAATATATATATATATATATATATATATATATATATATATATATATATATATATATATATATATATATATATATGATCTGTATCTGTTTAGTATCAGTATCCGGATTTGGATTTAAGCCTGAAATGGGTGTGGCCTAAATGGCAAGGGTTTAAAAAATATTATTATTATTATTATTATTATTATTATTATTATTATTATTAAATGTCAAGTATTAAACATGAACCCTGGAAAAACTTGAAAACACTTGGGAAAAATGCCAACACTGCCAACACTGTCATGATCTGTGAATTCTGCCTTTGACAGTTCCTCAGCCTCAGCTATATTATTTGAGCTGATATTTGGTCTCAACTAGAGATGTGTATTGTTATTATTATTTTTGTTTGTCTCTGTCGACGAAATTAAGTTGGTTCTATTTCCCAAAATACAAACAAACTAGTAGGCTAATTTAACCCACCACGACCTTGATCAGGCAGTTACTAAAGATGAGTGAATGAACACTGTAAATGCATCACATGGTAATGATCATGGTCTTTATTTCCCATGTCCCTATATGTCCTGATGCACACCTCTAAAAAAAATACCTGTGAACCTTTCTGGCAAGGTTAAAAAAAAAAAAAGGAACCACCACCTTATTATGTGAAGGACTAAGTTTCTTTGGCAGAATATCAAATTTATTCTTCAGTGCAAGATGAACGTAATATCATTACTGTAGTTACTTTATAGTAATTCCTGTAAGGGTCTACGTCAAAATAACTCAAACATTGTAAGGTTTTAACGCCGATTTATACTTTAAACTATTGGCTTATTTCCAATTATTTGTCTGAAATCATATTATTCAGTAACTAATATAAATTATTTACTAGACACTGGGACTTAAATCAACATCAGCTATAAGATTGATCTACATGAATACAGATGTGATTTGAGGTCAAAGTTGAAGTGTTATTGGGTGATATTTTACACAACTTTGTCCCAGTGTTTGTAACCTGAGTGTTTGACTCAAAGCACTGACCTACAAAACCCAAGTGAACTGATGTCCCTGTTGAACATAAAAAAACCCAGTTTATGTAGGAGTAATGTGCATGTGTGTGAATTAATGTGGGCTCCTTAAGCATCAGTAGAACCTACTGGAAAGTCGTATTCCTCACCAGTGAGTTAAATCTCCAATCATGGCCATAGCCCAGCAGAACTAAATGCATGTTTGCTCTGGAAAGCACGCAGCAAACATTCTGAGAAGAGCTCCCTGCTGTGTCCCTCACAACTCCTTTGTGTTCTCTAAAAGTTTCACAGCATGAGCGCTGAGTGTGTAGCATCTATTAACACTTAAGCACCTGCACATTTTGTGCTTTTGGGTTTTGTGTATGTATTTACAACATGGCTTAAAGAGACTGGCATAAGCAAGCATCAGGGGAATGTAGAATTAGGAGTTCATATATATATATATATATATATATATATATATATATATATATATATATATATATATATATATATATATATATATATATATATATGAACTCCTAATTCTACATTCCCCTGATGCTTGCTTATGCCAGTCTTCCGCATTCCACGCTTCGTGCTACGAGGAAGAGTAGCGTGAGCGTGATTCATAAAAACCCTCCGGAATGATTCCTGAACTCTAGTTTTGTTTATTTTGTTGTTTATGGTTTACTCGGTTGTTTTTGGTTTACGTCATGTCTCTGCCCCCGCTTCCTTATTGGTCCGTTTATTTTGGTTCATGTCCTGTATCCGCCCTTGTTCTGTCATTGGTTCTCCGTTTATAGTTTGATTATTGTTTCCAGGTGTTGTGTGTTTTATCTTGTTTGTTTTTGATTACCCTGTTGTATTTAAACCCTGTTTTGTGTCCGCTTCCTCGTGGAGTATTATCGAAGACTAACAGTTGAGTAAAGATAAGGAATGGTAGATTCCTCCATGTTTTTGTTTTCCTCGCGGTTCCTAGACTTTGGATTCTTATCTTCTTGGATGTTTACCTTGCCATTTTTGGGAATACCACAGTGCCAGGTTTTGGATTATTGCCTTGTGAGTGTTTGGATTATTGCCTTGCCTTTTTGGAATTACTGCCCTGTCGTTTTGTGGAATATTGCCTTGTTTATTTGTGGATTTTTGTTAGACTGTTCCTAAATTTTTGAATGTTCTGTTTTATTTGGATGTTCCTAATAAACTGACAGTTTTCCCCTGCGAGTGCATCCTGCTTCCCTCCTTCCGGTTCCGTAACAGTGTGTGTGTATACATACACTGTATATATACAAGGACTGTGAAAAATTGTCTTTATTGTTTAACCTTTTGATCTTTTGTTAAAAAAAAAAATCACAAAAATATGTGGGTACTCATAGTAGATTCCCATTGATATTTTACAATTTTTTTAATACGCCTGGGTCAGTAAAAACTGGAAATTGTTCAATCGTGTCTTCCTGTTTCACAGGGGTATAAATATGAGGTAACACATAGGCCAAATTCCCTTTGTCATCCATAACAATGGGTAAGACCAAGGAATATAGCTGTGATGTGTGGCAAAAGGTTGTTGAGCTTCACAAAATGGGAAGTGGCTATAAGAAAATAGCACAAGCATTGAAAATGCCCATTTCCACCATCAGGGCAATAATTAAGAAGTTCCAGTCAACTGAAAATGTTATGAATCAATCTGGAATTGGACGTGTGTCTATATTGTCTCAACGCACTGTGAAGAGGATGGTTTGAGTGGCCAAAAAATCTCCAAAGATCACAGCTGGAGAATTGCAGAAGTTAGTTGCGTCTTGGGGTCAGAAAGTCTACAAAACTGCACTCCAAAGTCACCTACATCACCATAAGTTGTTTGGAAGGGATTAAAGAAAAAAGCCTCTACTCTCATCCAAAAACAAACTCAAGCGTCTTCAGTTTGCCAGACACTACTGGAACCTCATATGGGATTGGGTTCTATGGTCAGATGAAACCAAAATAGAGCTTTTTGGCAATAAACACCAGAGGTGGTTTTAGTGCACACAGAGAGGTAGCCATATGGAAAAGTACCTCATGCCCACGGTTAAATATGATACACACACACACATCTTATATACCACTTATCCAACACAGGGTTGTGGGGAGCCTGGAGCCTATCCCAGGAGACTCAGGGCATAAGGCTGGATGGAGTATCAATCTATTGCAGAGCACAATTGCACACACAGACAATTTAGAGATGCCAGTCAGCCTACAATGCATGTTTTTAGACTTGGGGAGGAAACCCCCGAAGCACAAGAAGAACATGCAAACTCCACACACAAAGTGCACGAACTGAAGGGAATCGAACCCCAACCCCAGAGTTCTGAGGTAAACGTGCTAACCACTAAGCCACCATGCTCATATTATTACAAGCTTATCTGAGATAGATTAAAAAGTACTCCTCATTACAAAAACTTTTTAAAAGACTGTATTCAAAAACTTAATTCGTTCAATTTTCAGTAACCACCATATCCAGGCCAGGCTCACAATGGAAACCTATACCCGGAACTCTAAAAGCATAGTGGGAGAATTCACCCTGGATGTGACAACAATCCATCACAGGGCGCATAGAGTTTAGCATGTTCTCCCTGCAAAACCCCATGGAGGAAACCCATAAAAACACAGAGAGAACATGCTAAACTCCAAATGGACATTAACCTAACCTCAGGATCGAACCCAAAACCCTAGAGCTTTGAGGCAGCAACACTACCTGCTGAACATGCTTGTAGGAGAGCACTAGCCATCCTCTTGCATGTTCATGATTAAGTAGACATACAGACTTGGGTAATTCTCTCAGATGGACAGTGTAATTAATTCCATTCCAATGAGAATGCAGGGTCAGTTATGCTGTTTTGTACTTCTGGTCAGAGATGGCTGGGATGGCATGGTTGGGATTCTTCCTTCAAAAGCATTACTGGTACTTATTGTCCAACTGTATATGCTGCAGAAATTTTGCTCAGCTGGAAATCTATTTGATACAATAATGTCCTGTATATTTTATGTCAAAGATATCCATGCAATGCTTGTGGCTCAGAACACAACCCTAGCATCCCTGCAGTGCCATTTCAGAGCCAAGGGAAAAAGCTTAAATTGCCCCATTGAGAAAAGATAGAAGAAAGAGACAGAAGAGCTTTGGCAAGAGTCTTTCCCCAGGGTCCATCCATGGCTTTATCTGTTATTATTCATCTCTCTTCCTGCTTGCAATAAGGGTTTCAGGCAGTAAAATAAGGGCAAAGGAAGAAGAGAGGACTTATCTTGGTGAGGCTGGGAAAGAATTATATCACTCCCTTCACCTGTGCAAGACACGGGAGGAGAAAAGGGAGCCTTTAATATATGAAGCTTATACATATGGTGTAATTGTTGTGTATGTATGTGTGTAGTGGGGGTGTATTTTTGAGTAAGAATACATACAGCAGATTGATGGTTATAGCAATTCCTAGAGCAGATAGTGGATTTAAAATTGTCTCCATCTATCAGTGTTTTCAGTGAGATGGCAGTTTGTCTCAAAAGCTTTTGTTATTACAGTAGGATTGGAGCAATACAATCAGTGGGAAATCACCTTACATAGTCACCAGTGGTGTCATACTCTCCATACACTCTGACACACACTCTCCAGAGGGCTGCTGGAGCACAATCAATGAGGACTCCATCATTTTCACACACATCATCTCCCTGTGCATGATGCATTATAGCTTTCATTCTCAGCTGGTCACAGGTGTCTTCCCCTGTGTCTTACCTAGGTGGAGAAATTGGGTTCTTCTTTAATATCCCATTCAAGCTGGATGTGACAGAATACACACCAAGGTATTATGCAGATAGTGATTGGAAAACCTAACATTTTTAAATGCTCTAGCCATGTATTTCTGTCAGGCTACCATAAAAGCAAGGTTTCAAGATGACACACAGCCCTATTACTTCTGCTTTTATAATATTATTTTAATAATTTTAGATTATTTTATTTTACTAATTTTATTTTCAAAAATAATATTCAATAATTTGAGAAATAAAATGGCCAAAATTAGCCGAAATTAAGATATTGCACTTGATGAGATGAGGGGGCTTCAAAAAGTACATCTAAAGAATACAAGGGCAGACAATGTAGGAAACTGTTATAAAGTTTTCAGCAGAAATTATATGCTTGAAGCTAGCTGAAAGGAGTTAGGAAGCTGAGACATTTCTGAAAATTGTTGAAAGGAGGCAAAGTTTCCATCCTTGAAAAAATGCACAATGGATCTTTCATCTTTTTGTTTTAAAGCCATATTTTAAAGAAGGGGGGTTACTGTATGATTACTGTGGAGGGGCATTTGTAATGAGGGTGTTTGTACACTGACATGTAGTCTAATATATCTATCTTCTTAACTATAAGATTTTTAAAATAGTAGCTACCAAACTGTAGTACCATACATATATTATAAAGTAAAAGTACTATAAATATTTGAACCAGGAATAAGGAGTAAGACGATTGTCAAAGCTGACATGCTAACAACTTGCCAGGTTTACTTTTTTTCATGAATATTTAGACTTTAGTAATATGCCTTTCCAGAAGCTAAGACACTAAATTTAGATTTCTAACTATTGTGCTCTGCATACTCATTGTCTGATTTAGTGATACAAGCAAGAAGCTCCACCTGCCTCATTTCCACTTTGTTTTTTCCAATATTCTATGTAAGATATCATTTAGCCCAGAATATACACCTAAACACCCAAAGTAACCAAACAAGAGACATTGGTAGTAACATTAGTTTGAATGAACATATTTATTTGGAGGGAAAGAAAATTAACAAATTCATCTTCAGAAAGTAGAAGTGAGTTAAAGGCCCAGGGGGAATGGCTTATCTAATAGAAGGACTTTAACTACTACTAGAAAATGGCTTTATATCTTCATATGCATCAGAGGAAACAGATGAAAAGAAGTTTGTTATCTAAATGGGAAAACATCTACACAATTAAAGGTTGTGGACAGGGGAAACTCCTCGGCACTTGTGTTAAAATGACTCAGTGAACCCGTGCTCACTGTAGACTCAGATTCCTTTTCTTGGCTGACAGGACTAGAACCTGATGTGGTCTTCTGCTGTTGTAGCCCACCAGTGTCAAGGTTATACATGTGCATTCTGAGTTGGTGCTCACTGGGATTGTAAAGAGTGGTTATTTGAATTACTGTAGCCTTCCTGTCAGCTTGAACCAGTTTGGACATTTTTCTCTGACCTCTCTCATTAAATAAGGCATTTCTGCTCACAGACCTACCTATCACTTGATGTTTTTCACACCATTCTCTCTAAATTCTAAAGGTGGTTTACACAGAATGATGCTTAAGAAAATCTGGTGATTGGGTGTTCCAGTGGCCAGTGAGTATATATAGGAAAGACAGTAAAAACCCTCTTGACTTGATAAAAGGGTGTGACCTTTGGTATTAAAATAGCAATTCCTTGAGGTTTGCTTGAAAAAGAAAAACAAGTGGTACATTTGTCCCACTATTTTCTCCCATCCATGACCTAATGTGATCAAAGTGATTTAGGTTGGTTTGCTGAAAGAAAGAAAAAAGCTGATGAAAAGCTACTTTAGTCTTCAAGTCATGTTTTATTGTGCTTCACTTGAGAATTTAAAACTTTCATATTCAGATTATTACAATAGGTTTACACATTAGAGCAATTTATAGTCCATTGTTGGAATGCAGTGATTGATGAATGTTAGTAGCTAAATTAGTGAAGAGGGATTTTTCTGTATCATTTCAATGCTTCTCTGGTAAGGTAGATTTTGTTCTGTCTGTACCTGCACTCAAGATCTTTGCATTTTGCCTTAAGGGTAGTGACCTGTGCGATAATTCTAGAAACCTCAGACTTCAAATCCAAGAGTTCCATTAGCCCATTACCTTGAATAGATGAAAGGTGAACCTGTGATCTCCATGAACTGTTGTTATTTCAGTTCTCAGATATGCAACCATTGTGTCAATCTTGTCATAGATCTCCCTCTTTAGCATGTTTATGATTTCAGTAAATACTCTGAGATTCAGCTGAGCATTGGCTAAAACCTGTGGGGTTTGCCATCCTGGTTTAGCTTTGCTTCATGAGTAAAGGGTACTTTAAAGCTGCTTCAGCAGTAGTACACTGACTTAATTTTGGCTTGCATGTAAAACAAAATAGACCAAAATGATAAGCAGGATTTCTGAGCATGCCATAGAGGTAAAGAAAAATAGTTGGTACTCCAGAGAGGCAACAACTTATATGTCTGGTTCTTGCATCAGCAAAACAGCAGTCTCTATACTTCTGTATGTCTTCTACACCAAACAGATCAGAGAAATCTTATCTTTTGATTTGTCCATATTTTGCAGTGGAGCTGTCCTGTAGATGACTCCCTTTTTGTACTACTGTATAAGCATACTATGTAATAGCTAAATCTCTATATCTTATCAATTCTCAAACATTGGTTCAAACAGGGTCAGCTTCATCAGCCCAGCCAAATACCAATCTTCTCACTTCAACCCACTAAATATAGCAATCAACACACCCTCCGGAGTGTCTGTTGAACACTAGATTACATTTGGTTTAACAGACAAGCATAAAAAAGAATGCTTTACTGCACATTGAAGTGAGTGTGTATGTCCATTCTTTGTTGTAGGGGACATCAGGATAATTGCTTGTTGAATGATGCCAGGTTTATTTGTACACTCATATAGTATTAAGGGAATTAAGATAAGGCCATTGCATATCTGCTTGACAGTACAGCTAGCTTTTATTCAGCTTCCTGCTGTAAGACACAATGGCTGGCTTTATTACATGACCAGTGTAAGCTGTTTTTTTTTTTCTTTGACATTGTCTCTGCTGCATTATACAACAGTGAAAGAACTGGAATTGGTATGTTACAATGCTTTGTGGTGTCTTCATAAAGCTGTTTGCAGTACTATATGCTGTTGCTCAATATCACCTTAGTCTTATGAATTAGGTCAACTATGAATATGGACACTAAAATGTATTTGTATTGAAAACGATTACATTGGCTTACATTGGAACAGCCCACTTTGTGCTACAAATGTATGCACAGAGTACTGTAGCCTTCATTTAATGAGGATAAATGGACAAACATTAGACGATTAGGACATTGTCTAATGTTTTTCCACAGTTTCCAGGTACTCACCTATTTGGATGATGACAGGCTGCTGTCCTAACAGCAGGTGATGAGCCAGACAGAGCTCCTGATCTCACATGTAAAAGCTCTGTGACTAAAAGTCAATCAGAGAACTGTGCAGTTCATCAGAATGAAACTCAACTCATGTGCCATGCAAGCCTTTTTTTATTTTTCCCATTTTCTCCTCAATTTGTTTGTCAGTTCCCACCCAACAGCCAACTCTCCCCTATCATACAACAGCTACCAACCAGGCAGGGTGAAGACTAACACGCTTCCTCTGAGACATGTGAAGCCAGCCAACCACATGTTTTTCGAACTCCTGCATTATATTGCAGCATAACACGCTTAGACGTAAGTGCCATCTGCCCTTTTCCTCATACATGAGCTTACAATAATGCTGAAAATTTTTTAGGAACATGTAAATGGGGTCACATGTACTAGTGTGGCCCATGAACACTATAGTGGTGTTTTACATCAACCACCAAAAGGCACAAAATTGCAAATTATGTTGAGGTGGGTGAACAAGCTCTGGAAGTAGGCAGATGTACACCTTCTGTTTTAAGAGCTGCCTACCTAGTGGGCCAATGCAATCAGGTAGCATATGCACTGTCTCCACAGCATGCCTGTGCCCAGGGATTGACAAATTCACAAGCAGGTGGATCTGATAATTTGGAACACCTATGGCAGCATGGAAGTCAATCTGTTGTTGAATGTGGTTCACATACAGGGCAGAAACAGATGTTTTTTGAGGTAGGATTCGTTGATGCAGGATCGGCTATATCTACAGATGCTGTTCCACTGCTGTCATTGTTATGGATAACACTGCACCACACCTCAGACCAGACCAGATCAGACCTGCTGTCCCAGATGATTCGGTCACTGTGGCACAGCAGACCACACACCTTCAAATTATGGGTCTGGTGGGTCCCTGTGAGTAATGCCAGCATACTTCTATTAAATGGGTTTCTTCCATTAAATGGCTTAGTACAGAAACACAGCAAAGGGGAATACTCTACCATTTCCAGTGGAAAACATCGTAAAACAAAGAACCTTACATTTTAAATATATCTGTTTCTGTCCATAATGAACTATAACTAGATTTTAAATTGCCATTTCAAATTGCCACAGTTTTGATATCTGTGTTATATCATCATTATGTAGTGCTATTATTTACAGTTCCATCAAATTATAGTATAGGAGCACAACATTGCTTGTCATTTAATGTACATAAACTAAAGCTCCCTTGATCCCCCTCTAAATAATGTCTTCTTACATGTTGTTGTTACATACTGACATGCTTTGGGGAAAAAATTGCGAAACTCATTTGCCTATTGAATAAACCATTTCTGGAAGATTCTGAACATGTTTTACTTGAGTTCACTCTCATTACACAGTGCTCCACCCCTAATTACACATTTCAAGATAAACTCATTTCGTAATAAAGATTTTTCTGTCATTGCTTAGATAGAAAAATGTTCGCTGGCTGAACATTCATCTCACTGGTTCATTCATTCTTACCCAGCAGTATTGGTCAATTCTTTTTGTGAGATAATATTATAATGCATGACAAATTATCAGTTGTATGAAAGTTATATGTAGGGCAGCCAATGATTCAACATGATATAATCTGAATCACAAGATGTTTCAATGTGTTCAATGTAGTGCAATAATACCGTATGTGATGCAGTGTGTGTGTGTGTGTGTGTGTGTGTGTGTGTGTGTGTGTGTGTGTGTGTGTGTATGTGTGTGTGTGTGTGTGTGTGTGTATGTGTGTGTCTGTGTGTGTGTGTGTGTGTGTGTGTGTGTGTGTGTTCTCTGTGGATCACTCCATATGGTGCGTGTGCGCTCAGGTAGAGCAAAGCAGTAGCTCTACGTTGTGAGTATGAGCAAAGAGAGCAGACAGAACGATAAGTGTAAATTTAAAACGCAGGAAAGACATATGGCTGTTCAGATAGATACTCTAGAAAGACTGTCAGGGTTCCTCATAAACTGGAGTGAAAGAAGTAGGTCAGAAGCAAGGATCTAGAAATAGCTAAGAGAGTGAGAGAAACAGATGGAGAAAGGGGAAGAACAGAGGAAACGTCAAGAGGCTTTTGAAAGACGTCCCTGAACTGTTGGAGATGCCTTTGAGATGCATTTGATCTCTTTGCTATTTCACGCCACTCTCTACTTAATCTCTATTTCCGTCCTTGCCTGTGAGTGACTAAGGTGTGATGCTATGTGACAAGGAGTGTTGTGGACAAGTGGCATTTAAAAGAATGCTGAGAGACAGTGACTGACAGCAGCCTCTTCTAAATTACATACACATCACACACTGTGTTATTTATCCGTTTTGTGTGACAGTACTGTTCAACTTCTCTCTCTCTCTCTCTCTCTCTCTCTCTCTCTCTCTCTCTCTCTCTCTCTCTCTCAAGTTTACTGTCATTACTTTACTCAGTACTCTTAGTATACATGCATAAATAGAGGACTTAATAATGGGAATTTGTTTTGAGACAGCATGTGCATGATGGAGCTGTCTAAGTGTAGTGGCTGCAGTCTAGCAATGTCCAATAACAGGCTATGCTCTATTTACCAATCAACTCCACTTCTATCACCTCTTAAATCAACAGAGCCACTACAGGACCTGCCACTTACAGGAAATGTGCCCCCACCGATGAGCTGCACACGCAAAGCCGAACTCATTCTCCTCACTGTCTTCCTTTTGGTGCTTATCTCATCAAGATTAACACAAACCAAGCATGGACAGAGTGGGGAACAGTCATTGGAATTGTGTGAGATGGGCATGAAATGGGTTATGGGATGAATTAGTGAAACAGCATGCTTTGCTCTTCTAAATGAGTTTGGAATCAGTTATCAAGAATGTGGGATGACTCACTGCCACAGATTAATGAACTGAGCTCAGATGTACCGAGAGTTGGGATGTGCATGTAGTCAGCTGTTCTCCGGTCAGCTGCTGCTTTAATAATGAAAATAATCAAAGTGTGATTGGTTCACCGCCTTGAACAAAACTTTAGAATGGAATGTCACCCATTATACAATAACATATTCTCAAAAGGTCTCTGAAGAAAGCCTTTTTATATTGCCTTTCACTGAACAACTGAAGGCAATTTGTATCCCAGTATGTTTACACTCAGTATTATGGAGAGAATGAGGAATTAAATTAGTACTGTAGTTATTGGTCCTTCTTAATAGTAGTAGCTCGCTCGAGTCCCAACTGATTTGTGTAGCTCTCACAACAGATTATGTCTCCAAACTTAGTAGTATGTGTAAATTGTAAAGAATTTATTACTTTAAAAATCAGCACTTGAAAATAAATAACTGAATGAAACAAATAAAATAAATAATCAACAAAATGTAGGGCATAGCTAAATCATTGAAGAAAACATTTCCTAACCATGATCTTTCTTTCCTTTTTTTGTAATGCAGCTGACTCCAGCGCAGCCCTGTCACGCCCACAGCGCCCGCTCTCGGCCCGGGCGGCCCACCATGGCCCAGCTATGAAGGGCTACCAGGTGAGCCGCAGCCTGTCGCAACACTCATCCGGGCCATGCCACTGCACACCTGAGGACTTTGAGGCCACGCGTGACTACTTACGCCATGCGGACCACCCATACTACCCACCTGGTGGACCACCTGAGCCCCTGGCACTGCCACCTTCTGGAGGAGGCACTTTCCCACGCTCTCATTCCACTCAGCAGCAGCCGTATGACTCCCGTGAAGAATGCTTGTCTTCAGCTGGGCATGGACACGGACATGGACATGGACATGGACATGGGCACCCAAAGATGCACCGCATCCCTCCTAACCTGCTGGATCAGTTTGAGAAGCAATTACCCTTGCACCCAGATGGCTTCCATACTCTACAGTACCAGCGCTCAGCCAGTGGGGAGCAGCGCAGTGAGAGTCCCAGTCGCATCCGCCACCTGGTGAACTCCGTCCAGCGTCTATTCGCCAAGTCGCATTCACTCGAGGCACCATCCAAGCGTGAGCTCAATGGATGCAGAGATCGTGACCGAGAGCGAGGCCAGCGTAGTGGAGGTGAAGATGGCACAGGGCACCACCACCCAGGTACGCATCAGTCACGCACAACCCGCCGCAACAAGAGTCGGGAGCGCAGCAAGAGTGGAGACTCGCGCCATGATTCCCGGCACTCCTCACGTCACCGCAGCAAGACAGCTGGCTGGTGGAGTTCTGACGACAACCTGGATAGTGACAGTAGCTTCCTGGTGGCTGGAGCCAGGGGGGTAGGACGGGGATACCCACCAGGTCACGAGACCCTGGATGCAGCCATCCAGGAACTAACCTTAAAGAAGGTGAAAGGTCCTGCTCCTGGAGAGTGCCTGGCTTGCAGCACCATGGCCAGGGTAGGAGATAGTGGGCATTCTCTTAAGAGGAGCACGTGGTCTGCCATGACAGTCAACCAAGCCAGAGAAGCATATCCTGCCTCTCGGGGAGGAGGATCAGGTTATGATAAGGCTCTGGTACCTTTGGATGCCAAGTTGAAGGAGCGTAATCTCCATTACCTACAGGCAAGTTTTGGTGAACACATACACTGTACACATACACTGTATGCTTTCAGCCAGTTTTTACACTCGATTTGGCTGCCACTGAGCAGTCAGCAGTGGAATGTTATGTGCATCACGATTCAGCAGCTTGACAAAATGGAGTACTGATTCATTACACTAACAGTCTTGCACTGAGTTGTTAGAAAATTTGGTCAGTTACCTTGTAGGGGTGCAAAGATATGGCATATCATATTGCATCATTTAATGCAAGGCTCTCAATTTGATACGTCTGCAAAATGATCAATACATTTAACACACTGCATAATAAAGTAGGCTATTTGTCATGAAATACCATTTATTTGCTTCCTCTCTTTCCCAAATCAGAAGAGGCTACATGCTTAAGCACAGTGTTTTTCATGACACAATACGTATGCATTTTTGTGTACTAGTATAAAACTGGTGCTAATACCATTACATGGACAATGCAAACACAAAGACACATTGTCTATCTCTTCAAGACAGCATTTCTCAGCTGATTCAATCAGGGTTAAAGAAACCATTGTGGCAATTGGAAAGTTCATAGCTGCAGACATGACACTATTATAGTGGAGATTGCAGGATTCAAAAACACATTTGAGCTACAAAGACACCACCTATTAGCAGGGTTACGTTTTGTTTGTTTGTTTGTTGTTGGTTTTTTTTGCTTTTTCTCCTCCAAATTGGAATCGGTTCAGTACAAGATAACAGATGGAAAAATGGAGTTGGTTAAGGTACAAAGACTGAGAAAAATCTTTAAAATGTATCTCCCTTTTGGCTAGTTTCAGCTCATTTTGTGTAGTTTTTGAGAGTAGTTGAGGTGGAAATTTTGCTGAGACCTAGCAAACCTTAGCTATCAAAAATGTATTATATCAAGACACCATCATATCATATCAAATTAGAATTTTGTGTATTGATACACCCCTACTGTCTTGTAGTGAGAGCAGGCTTATGAACTGATTTTATAATAATAATAATAATTCATTACATTTATATAGCGCTTTTCTAGGCACTCAAAGCGCTTTACATAGTATAGGGGGGAAATCTCCTTTTTACAGAATTAAAGTTTTAAATTTTACACAATTTGTGTTAATGTGTGTGGCACCAATAACGACAACAGCGTGACATGTTGTATGGACAGAACACATTGAAGCTGCTGCACCCTTCTCTCATTATCTTACAATGACTGGCAGGATTGGGAACATGATGGCAGGAGATAGACACAGCTTTTATAACCAGGCTGAGTGTGAGTATCTCACGGGCTAGCAGAAAGCCCCATGCACTCACTCAGAAAGATCAACGTTATGAGGAAAAACAAAGCTTTCCAAACACTACTGGGGATTTGCAATAGACAAAACAGACCATAGATGTTGTACTTCACATACAGTGTAAGCACTCTTATCATGGAGGGTCAAACCAAGCAATTATTTTGTATAGTGTGAACAAATCATAGGGTTTCTGACAGAACTGACAGGTGGCAATCTGATTCAGCAGATTTTAGATTTAAAACATTGTACGGTGAATTACTATAGCTTCAGTCAAGGCAGTAAGCCCTGCTCAGCTCTAGCTGTTTGAATATTCATGCTAAAACCAATACATGCAGCCAGACACAGTCACACTGTCGCTCTCATTGACTTGCAGATTCACCTTCCTGACAAAAGGAATTAAGCAGTGTTCAGAAACAGGTTATTTGAGCTGGACTGACTGACAGTTCTTCACTGCAAAATAAAAATGATGTGGTGATTATATTTATCAGTTATTACTCTGAGGTGTCAAGTCTGATGCCTTTATCAGGCCTGTATGACAAAATGCAAACAGCAGAAATGTACACAACAAAAAATTTGCATAAACCACATACTGAGAGAGCATGCATGCTGGCACGGTTTCTATTTCAATTTACTTAATACATATCCTGTATGTAACAGACATACATAACAGACTTATGTAACATAGCCTTATTAACACACTACTGGTCACTACCATCATCACACAAATCCAGGACGCTTGAAGGCATTTTACATTGCGATGCTGGTGTTTTAAACAGCATATACAATATCTGGCATGAGCTATAGCCTCACACCCAAATGATAGTCTTTTAACAGACGTTGTGTGTTGATTACAATAGTGTTATTTCATGGTCTGTCTGAATACTCAATTCTGATTGGCTGGAAGGTGTGCATTCAAACCGTTGAATGCAAAGGTAGTTACAGTCAGATTAATCACTGTTCTAAATGAATGCGCTGCCTATAAACAACTGTAGCCATAGTAACATACAGTTACAGTTGTATACAGTAGTTAAACACACAGCTTCATTGTTAGTAGAGATGCTCTCTCTCTCTCTCTCTTTCTCTCTCTAATAACTATTAATTAAAATTCAGTCAAATAAATGTAATCTTATCACACTACTCTGTGTATGATTTAGAGTGGGCAGAATTCTAGATCTAACGACCTGTATATTAATTTTTTTAATTTTTATCCTTTCAGTCAAATTTTGCACTGCAAACATCAATGACAGCTTTAGCTTGTCAATGATGGCAAGTGACCATGGTATAAGCGGGATAATCCAGGGCTAGGTGTGCATTAAAATCGTGTAATGCAAACCTAGCCATGGATTATCCCTTGCATACCACAGCACGGATGAATTCTAGAATCAGAAGGCGTTGATTAATTTTCTGTAGCAGCATGGATCCGAATATTTACAATTGTAACATAAATGAAATTTTTATGAATGCGCTCATTCTAATACATTACTATAACAGCTCATTCGGAGGGACTTGTTCGACAGACGCTCCACATAATCTATGGCTAATAATAAACTGAGTGAAAAATGGAATGTTATATAACAAAGAAAAGCATAGAATTGTTGACATGGTGTTATCTGTTTTCAAGATTTCATTTTTGACTTAAAAGTCAGTACGTTTTCTGACATGGGAGTTAGTTCTGGTTATCACTTACTTTATAGTAGCTATATAGCATTGTTCCCTACATCTGCATCTCTTTTTTTTCTCTCTCTTGAAGTTGATGAGACAAAAAGAAAAAAAAAAATGCTGCTTGCCATGTCACTGAGAAACCATAAAGCACAAACTCCTCTGTCTCGTGGATGTTCTATAACATTAAATGTAACTATAAACAGTTAAATAGAGTAATATGTTAGTCATTAATAAATAAAAAATCATTGACATCACTGTGGTATAACAGGAATACTATATCCGATACAGATAGTCTTCAAGAACAATTCTCAATCCATTTGTATCCATTTGTAAGCTCACCTCCAGAGCTTAATTTGAGCCGGATCCTGTTCTCTAAAATATAGCACACCTACGTTCCGGAACCTTTTTATGTGGATCCGGCATCTCTGCAGCTGGATGGTCGCTTCTCGGCCTTTTGGCTCAGATCAAGTGATAGTATCTGTTCTTATCAGTTTAATATCTGATACGTCCTCCATTCAAGGACTTTATATTAAACGGATTTTTAGAGCCGGTTCAAGCCCCAGCACCGCCAAGCTGCCACTGTTGGGCCCTTGAGCAAGGCCCTTAACTCTCTGCTCCAAGGGCGCCGTATCATGGCTGACCCTGCACTCTGACCCGAAATTCCTAACAAGCTGGGATATGTGAAGAAAAGAATTTCACTGTGCTGTAACGTATATGTGACAAAATAAAGGATTCTTTCTTCTTTTCTTCTTAAAATCTCACTCAGCAATATTATAAAAACAAATAGTTTTAGTTTTTAATTCACCAAAAGTAAAACAGAACAACAACAAAAAAGGCAATAAAATTCTAATCATATTACCAGTGCTCAAATATTGCTAATAGCCAATCAGTAACCTCTTTCACATAATGTAATCATTTCAAGTTCAAAGTTCACCTGAATTCGTTGTCACGAAGCGAAGCCTACAGTCATGTAGCACACTATTTAATTTCCATTCATTCACAACAGTTATCAAGCATGTACTTATGGCCACAATCTCCATATGTATAGCTGCACTTACCCTCATTCACCCCCAAATATATGGACACACACAAGCACACATAAACATGCACACACCCTTTACACAAACCTGTAGAGAGCAGCGTGGATACCCTGAGAGCAGGTTAAATTAGGGGTCCGTGGAAGGTCCCACCCCCTCTCATAACTACCATTTCCGGTACTGATGCAGGCTGAGTGTTTCTATGGCAACAGCAGGTTGCGCTGTTTGCACTTTCTTCTTTACCACTCCGACAGTGACCCACAGCAGAACTCATTAAACTCATTATCAGTACATTAAAGGGAAATACGTTTGTGTGTGTGTGTGTGTGTGTGTGTGTGTGTGTGTGTGTGTGTGTGTGTGTGTGTGTGTACATGACAGTTTCCCCTAATACTTATATAATGTATAGTACATGCATCCATCCATATAAACATAAGTAACAGCCTAGATGTCAGTTCTTTCAAGGCTACAACAAAACAAAAACAACAAAATCTCAAACGCAGACACAAATATAGACATCCAGGACTGAACAGATTCTGAATATGTGATCTGTAAAAGTACAGATATCAATGAATAGAAACAGAGGAAGGAAATAGAATTTGTGTTTAGCATTGTGTTTGTAGTCTTTTTTCTTCTCTGAGATAACATTATACTTATACTATCCAAATGGACTGTCCATTTTATGTGGCATCCATAACAAATGATTGTTTAAAATGGCTAGTTTACTGTTTCACTGCTTAATACACCAGAGCTTGATTTAAAACAGGATGTAAAGGGATGCCAACCCACCTTTGGTTTAATGTCATTACAGTTTATCACTTTACTTCTCCTCATGAGATGCATTATGTTAGACCATTGACTGATATCAGGCCCCAGCTGCTGCTATGTAGGTCAAGCTGCTGAAAACAGAGGCCAAAGTCATTGAGTTATTGCAGACACTATAAGATTGACTATATTTAACTATATTACATATTTTGGGGATCAGGAGAGCAAGGCCTGTAGAATGCATTACAACTAAACCTTTTTTGGCCATTTAAGGGCCCAAAATTCTTGTGTTCCAAGATTGAGAACTTATGCATTAGAATATAAGAGGAGTAAAAATATAAGAGGAAAGTAAACGTCTTAGCTGAACAATCCTCGTAGCACTGGATTTACACTTGTTTCAAGGGAACAAATAGTTTTATGGTTGAGCCGACCATACAAACCAGTAAAATTAATGAATTCGCCTTTGAGCAGACAGACATGTTTATGTCTATTTCATTTTTTTTTTTTTTTTTTCATTTTCTACTCTTTTATTTATTTATTTTTATTTTTTGGAAATAGATAGAAATCAACACCTGGGTACTCCGTGTTGCTTTTACAAGTCTTGTGACCCTATCTGTAGCTTCTAATTCAAAACATTTCCACAAGAAACGCTGGCACACTCGCCAAAGTGCTGAAAGCTTGACCGAAGTAACGGCAGATGGCAACAGTTGCTAGGCAGTGAAGAGAGAGCCAAGAAAATACAGCAAGGCCTCTGTAATTACATTAGGAGGCTGGCTAACTACCTAACTAGTCTTCATAGGTTTATCCTTCAGAGCTAGGTTTTCAGCATGCTCTGTCTAAACCATTCTCCAATATTCACTGTTAATAGTTCATTGAATGTATGGATAGATACTCTAGCTATGTACATTATCATCTTTATTACTACTTAATTTGCTCCATAAATAGTAAATTTTTAAATAATACTCCAAAATGCAGTTACAAACTGTTTAAATGAACATTCAGTAATCTCACATTATGAAAACAGGGTCTAAAGGTCAGCAGTATTTCCTGTATAAGGGCTAACTTAGCTCTTCTGAGACTCTGAGAGAGAGAGAGAGAGGTGCACCCTCACCAGTTGGGGCTCCAAGTCACTGAGTAGGGGCAATTTTCCAAGACAGAGAGCACAAGAAGTGAAAGGCAGCAAGCTGATGAGAATGAATTCACAGAAACTGTGGGCAAATATAAGAATAATGGTCAAGATGGAGCAGGTAGGATGGAGAAACAGAGTTGTGAGTGGAAAAGTGTTTTCAGTGAGGACTCTGAGAGGGAAAGCAAAGTGTTACAGAAGTTAGTGGTCTGAGATTGTTTATTAATATGGCTAACACTTATTGATTACATTGCTCTTTCCCTAACGGAAAGAAAAAAAGACCCTTGGACAAAAGGAGAAGCCGAAAAGGCTGCTGGAAAGAAATGGGGCACTGGCGTCTTTTGAAGGTTTTATACCCTGAGAGGCAGAGTATGGGGCAGGAACACAGAGATCAAACTGAATCACCTCTTGAAAGCAATGACCTTTAAGTACCCCATGACTGGACATTCAAAATACTAGCATATGTGAGTGTGTGTATGTGTGTGAGTCAGCTTTGCCCTGTGCCTGACAGAAATGACTAAAGAAGGTATGATGGCATGATGCACTTTCTCTGAACCCCATATTGGAGGAAAATAGGTCATGCTCTAGTGTCACTGGTGTGTGTATAAGGAACCAATGAGAATAGGGTGACAATGTTTCATCCTGATGTTCTACTTCTGTTTTGAGCTTTCTGCACTTGTGACTTACTTTCTGTTGTTGTTAATGGTCCTACATGGATACCCTAAAGATTTCCCAAAAACACTTTATGCCCAGGTCTTCAAATCTGCTTCAATGGATAATCTCACCTGGATAATGTAGACTTAATGTAGACTCGTACATAATAGCTGCTGCTGTAATTATGAAGACTTTCATGTGCTAATCTCAGGACTTTTATTCATATCATACTTTCAACACATTTATTACTGTTTGACTTTAGAGTATACAGTTAGAGTTGCAGCAGAGTAATGATTTATAATCACATTTTCTGGTGTCACCCAGAAGAGGGTGGGTTCCTTTTTCACTCTGGTTTCAAGTCTGGTCATGTCAGGGAGTTTTTCTTTGCCTCTGTCACCACTGGTTTGTAAAGATATGAATGTGCAATTGATGATCTTAGTCAGCTGTAATTAACTAAAAGAATAAAGTTGTTTTGAACACAGTGGTCTAGCACCTTTTACTCTGTCACAGGCAGCTTGTAGCTTACTGCTATTTTGACAGAACACTTTACTGAACTCTGATCTGTGTGTTTATGACAGGTTCCTTCTGATGATTGGGGTGGAGGGGGATTGTCAGAAAGTGGAGGAGAGATCCCGTGCAGACGCATGCGCAGCGGCAGCTACATTAAGGCCATGGGTGATGATGACAGCGCAGACTCAGACACCAGCCCCAAAACCTCACCAAAACGCTCACTCATTGCTCAGAGAGATGCTTTCCGCCGTTCCATCAGTATGGACCAGCGCTCTTCTTCAACCAAGTGAGTTACTCACTCATAATTCTTAGCAAATGAACATAACTAACTCGCTGAGCACTTTATTGGAAACACCTGTACACCTACTCATTCATGCAATTATTTAATCAGCCAATAGTGTGGCAGCAGTGAAGTGCATAAAATCATGCAAAGAGCATATACAGACCAGCAGCTTCAGGTAATGTTCATATCAACCACCAGAATGAGGAAAAATTTTGATCTCTTTTATTTTGACCGTGGTATTATTGTTGGTGCCAGACGGGCTGGTTTGAGTATTTCTATAACTGCTGATCTCCTGGGATTTTAATGCACAACAGTCTCTAGAGTTTACTCAGAATTGTGCAGTAAAGAAAAAAACATCCAGTGGACAGAAATGCTTTGCTGATGAGAGATGTCAACGGAGAATGGCCAGACTGGCTCGAGCTGATAGAAAGGCTACAGTAGCTCAGATAACCACTCTGTACAACTGTGGTGAGCAGAAAAGCATCTCAGAATGCACAACATGTCAAACCTTGAGGCGGATGGGCTACAACAGCAGAAGACCATGTCTGGTTCCATTTCTGACACACAAGACGATAAATCTGAGGCTGCAGTGAGCACAGGCTCACCAAAACTGGGCCGTTGAAGACTGGAAAAGCGTAGCCTGGTCTGAATCTTGATTTCTGATGAGGCACACAGATGGTAGGTTCAGAATTTGGTGCCAACGACATGAATCCATGGACCCAACCTGCCTTGTGTAAATAGTCCAGGCTGGTGGAGGTGGCGTAATGGTGTGGGGAATGTTTTCTTGGCACACGTTGGATCTTTGTTTCCCACCATCTCATCAAGTGATGTGGGAGACAAGTAGTCGTCCATAATCGACTGCAGGCTAGCTTATCATCTTTCTACAAGCCAGTCAATCCAGGGGGATAACACACACAGCGTGACATATTTCAATCGGAAGTGCATCATGTTCTAAAAATAAATGCATTTGAATATCCATTTCACATTGTTTTTCATGTTAAACACACATCAGGAGGACAAATTATTTACATTAGAACAGTGGACACCAATCCTCTGCCTTGGGCATGCTTATGGTTGGACCTAAAGTCTTCAGGAAGGTAGATCTCCAGGTACAGGGTTGGTGACCAGTGCATTAGAATATATATTATTGATACGATATATAATTTTTTTTTATATTATTAATAATATTTAATAACATTTGGCTGGACTATTCAGTTTAAAATATATGGTACTTGTTAGTGGTGAGTACAAAATGTATTACTTCAAACAAGGTCTACGAGTCAGATGCCTCAAATCAAGTACAGCATCACTCCGATTTATTCAAAACGTTTATTTGAAAAGATCTTCAGTAACATTGGGTTCCAGTATATTTCAAAAACATAGAAGTACACTTAAATTTAGTATGCTTTCATTCTGAAAAACTACATACCAAAACACAACAAATGTATACAGTCCAACACAGTAAGGAATACAGATTTGTATGTTGGTGAAACAAAGAAGAATTCTTTTCCAACATAGTAGAACAAATTCAACACACGTAGGTTGCTTATCCACTATGTGACATTGCTTTTATACATACGGTTGTATATACTGTTAAATTAAATTTGTTCACTGAAGTTTTCCTAAATTTCATTGTGTCTTCTTGTGCCCTGGCATATTGCAAGAAAATGGATGGACTCATGGATTATACAATTCAGTCAGCCAACATTGTTACCTTTGTGTCATTTTACATTGGACGTAATGCAAGCTGTCAGTGAAAGTATTCAATCTTTAAAGATTATTTTACTTTGAGTAACAAAATCAAACAGTTTGTCGAATCCTGTGTTTTTGCCACACCAATGAAGACTCTTAAAGGGAGTGCTCCTAATCTCAGTTTGTTACCTGTAAAAAGACACCTGTCCACAGAAGCAATCAATCAATCAGATGCCAAACTCTCCACCATGGCCAAGACCAAAGAGCTGTCCAAGGATGTCAGGGACAAGATTGTAGACCTACACAAGGCTGGAATGGGCTACAAGACCATTGCCAAGCAGCTTGGTGAGAAGTTGACAACAGTTGGTGCGATTATTCGCAAATAGAAGAAACTATCAGTCTCCCTCGGTCTGGGGCTCCATACAAGATCTCACCTCGTGGAGTTTCAATGATCATGAGACCGGTGAGGAATCAGCCCAGAGCTACACGGGAGGATCTTGTTAATGATCTCAAGGCAGCTGGGACCATAGTCACCAAGAAAACAATTGGTAACACACTACGCCGTGAAGGACTGAAATCCTGCAGCGCCCGCAAGGTCCCCCTGCTCAAGAAAGCACATGTACAGGCCCGTCTGAAGTTTGCCTGAATGATTCAGAGAAGAACTGGGTGAAAGTGTTGTGGTCAGATGTGGTCAGATCTCTTTGGCATCAACTCAACTCGCCATGTTTGGAGAAGTCATAACACCAGCCCCACCGTCAAACATGGAGGTGGGAACATTATCCTTTGGGTGTGTTTTTCTGCTAAGGGGACAGGACAACTGCACCGCATCAAAGGGACAATGGACGGGGCCATGTACCATCAAATCTTGGGTGAGAACCTCCTTCCGTCAGCCATGGCATTGAAAATGACCTTAATGACTTGGAGAGGATCTGCAAAGAGGAGTGGGACAAAATCCCTCCTGAGATGTGTGCAAACCTCGTGGCCAACTACAAGAAACGTCTGACCTCTGTGATTGTCAACAAGGGTTTTGTCACCAAGTACTAAGTCGAAGGGGTCAAATACTTATTTCCCTCATTAAAATGCAAATCAATTTATAACTTTTTTGAAATGCGTTTTTCTGGATTTTTTTTGTTGTTATTCTGTCTCTCACTGTTAAAATACGCCTACCATTAAAATTATAGACTAATCATTTCTTTGTCAGTCGGCAAACGTACAAAATCAGCAGGGGATCAAATACTTTTTCCCCCCACTGTATGTGTACTGCCAAGAAAAAAAGCAGTTTTGTCTCTTTTATTGTGTTCTTTTTTTCTCGTGTAGACCATGTTGACTTTTACGAAATGTAGGATTTTTATTTACTTGTTTATCACTTTTCCCAGGTACTCGTGTAAACAGTGTACAGATTCCTATTCAAACAGCCGTACCACACCGAAAGGACATGCACGCTCTCGGAGCTACACACGCTCCCTAACCAGCTCACAGGTAACACTCTCTCCAGACAGTAATATTGCGCCTATCCAAAGAATAATAAAAGTCTCATTATTGCAGGTTGATTATCTATCTGACTTGGCTTTTACATAATGTGCCACTAGAAGAGCTCTAACACAAAGGCTAAGCCCCGATTCTCTGATGTCATTTTATTTCCACTTCCAGTGTCTACATTCATAGTCATTCATTACTTTTGAAAAGCATGACAAATGACCTGTGCTTCCACGCTTCTCTTTCCTCAGGCTACTCAGGCTGAAAGCAAATAGAGTGTCTTGGTTTTTAACTTATAATTCACACAGTCGAGGCAGTAGATGTTGTCAGATGTGCATGTAAGCATAACCTTTTTGCTCTACTGTATCTATGTATCGGTAGTTGGGGGACACGCTGAATCGTCAGTTCGAGTCAGTGTGTGAGAGCATGTTTGGGGAGATAGAGTCGCAGGCCGTGGAAGCCTTGGATCTGCCCGGCTGCTTTCGTACGCGCAGCCATAGCTATGTGCGTGCCATCCAAGCAGGCTGCTCCCAAGACGACGACTGCCTGTCCGTCTTCTCCACGTCCGGCCCTCAGGGGACCATCAAGGGTGGAGCAGGTGAGGGTTGTTTGTATAGGTGCAGGTGTGTGTGTGATTGTTTATGTAACGGTGAGAGTCTGGGTAAATAGATATCTCTGCCTCAGGCTCACAGGGATTACTCAAGGATCTTAATGAGTTTTTGGATCACCCAGTCACTGCTAAGGAAAGAGCTCAAGGCTTTAGATATCAAAAAGAAACTCTCTCTCTCTCTCTCTCTCTCTCTCTCTCTCTCTCTCTCTCTCACACACACACACACACACACACACACACGCACACACCCTTTCATGCCCTTTTTATGCTCTATTCTCTTCTTCTTTAGCTTAAATTAAAAAATCTCTTTAGAGATTTTTGAACATGTGTCAAACATGTTCAATGCCACCCACCCACACCCATACACCCCACTATAGACCTCCCACCCCCCACATACACACATCCTTTTGAGGACCTTTCATTGCTATAATTATTAATGTACAAATAAAAGCTATGTCTACACCCAAATCTAACCTTAACCTTGACTTCAGGTTAGATATATAAATAATGTACATGATTATGTAGCTCATTTCAATATAGTTTGTTTCTTTATGTATTTATGGATAAGATTTTGGGTGGAATAGGTCTTCATTACATTGGATACATTAATTTCACAGCTCCAGTACAAAACTATAGAAGTGATATAATACACTAAATCTTTTAGAGTTAGGAAGAAGTAGTGCCTTTTTTTTTCTTGGAAACATTCCATTAACATTAGCCCATTATGGGATTATGTCATTTATAAAGGCTAATGAACTTTTGTTTTAAATTTATAAATGATATGATCCAGCAGACAATTTGTGTTTCTTCTAGTGTTCCCGTATAGGAAAGGCCCGCCTCCACTTCCGCCACGCATGTCCAAGCCCATGATCTCAGTAACAGCACAAAGCAGTACTGAGTCCACTCAGGATGCCTACTTCCAGAGTCGCCCCAAACAGCACAGTAATTCTGTGGACCTGAGTGAGAGCTCCAGAGGGGGTTACTACCCAAGTGGGAGTGCAGTGCGCATCAGACAGAGCAGCAACTCCACAGAGAGCGTAAGCATGGATGGTCGAGCCTTAAGGGACTCCGGCTATGTGGGAGGGACAGGAGCCATGAGGCCTAAGCACAGCGCCTCAGCCGAAAACCTGCTAGAGGGGCCGAGGGCACTGAGGGAGCGTGGTGGAGGCAGCCTGGGCAAATCTGCTTCCCTTCCTCAGACCAGCATCATGCTGAGCAAGACTGTTAAGAGCATGGAGGAGCAGAAGCAGGAAGGCAAAGGGCGCAAGTGGAGACCATCTATAGCTGTTCAGGTAGGTAAAAAGTGAAAAGCATGCCTATCCAGATTTGTTTATGCTGCACTTATTTGAGCTAAGACTACAGCATAATAAACGTGCCTAATAAAATGACCAGATTTGCTGTCCCATGCTTTTTCTGTAGTATATCGCTCTGTTTGTTTTCTAGGTGGATAGCTCTGAGACTTTGTCAGACTCAGATACAGAGGGCAAAGCACTGAGAGAAGTGCACTCCATCGGAGTCCAAGTAGAGGATGAAAAAAGGTATCTGTTCTCTCATTTGCTTGTTTTTTTCCTTCCAGTTCAGCTTCTTTCAGTCTCTCACACTCCACCAGCAAGTGCCTGCAATCAGAGATTACTGGATTGTCAAGCTTATGGGGGTTGTGTGGCATGTAAATCACACACATACACACAGTGGAGTATATGTGTAAGGAGCACAGAGTGTGATGAGAGGGTATAATTAGGCCTTAAGTGACATGCCACATTGTGAGAAAAGATGTCATAGTCATCCAGACAGGGCTGGTAAGCTCATTATCAAGTGTGTAATATGACAGGATCATTAACCCCCTTCAGGCTTACGAATATGAGGTCACAGAGTTAGAGGGGTTTCTCTCTTTTCATCAAGACAAGATCATGTTTGACTGGACCTGTCACACTAGAAGTACATTAAACATAGACTAATGAAAGAGTATAATGTTATGCCATGCTGTGGGTGCTGTCACATGGTGAAATCTATGTTTACTACTGTAGTTTCCTGAACAATACCTGTTTAATGAATACCATTTACTTCTTTTTTTTCAGGTGTGTCAATATATTTTATTCAATTGGTTGGTCTACTATACAGTATTAATTATTATTAATTCCAACATCTAATACTGACTTGTATAGTACTGTTCTCTACACTCACCAGCCACTTTAATAAGACACCTGTACCCCTGCTCATTCATGCAGTTATTCAATAAGCCAATCATGTGGCAGCAGTGCAATGCATAAAATTCACTAAAATAGGAAAAACATTGTCTGGTCTTGCGTGCCCGTCCGCTACGCCACTGATGGGAACACAGTATGAAGTCAGTGGGGCTAATCTTTAGCATAGATTATTTTACCTTGACCAATTACTTCCCACAGAGCCAGTATCAGAAGTACTGTATGTGTTCCTGACTGAATGGCCAATCAAGTATGCTTTCTAGAATATTAAGATCACACCCATACAGTTCTAAGATTGGTCTGATCAGCAAATGATACATTTTTAATTAAAACTTCAATATTAAATGTTATGTTAAATGTTAAATTTAACACTTAGGTTTTGTAATATCTAGATTATTGGAAACACTATACTCCCTGAGACAATAAAAGAGAAATCCAAATGTCCAATATCACACATACATGAATTATTTTATTAAGGAACTGATTCTTTAATGTGTGTGATTCTTTGCAGACGAGCACGAATCAAACGCTCCAACAGTGTGACAGCAAGCGTGCAGGCTGATCTTGAGATGGAGGGTTTCGGGGTTCTGAGTGTGCCAATGCAGGATAAGGGGCTGCAATTCGGCTGCTCCTTCCAGCGCCACTCCTCAGAGCCTGAGTCGGAATATCGCTCCACTGTGCACACACAGGGCCAATGGGCATACCGGGACCACTACCATGACGCCTACTCCACTGAGCCCTGTGCTCTGGAGCTGAGGGCTCTGCCTCACACACACACTGAGCGAGCAGTGGCAAGTTGGCATGAAGGCCCACGCAGCTTGCCTGACTCAGGCCGAGCTTCACCGTGCCTCAGAGACGGAGAGTTCTTCCTCCGCTTGTTGCAAACTGAGGTGGAGAGGATGGAGGGATGGTGCCAAAGCATGGAGGGAGAGGCAGAGGAGAATGAGCTGCCAGATGATGGTGAGTTAAGCTGGAAAGAGGGCAGGACTGTCTAATGCCCTAGGGTCTGGTACATTGATGTGATTTATACAATGATGCAACATACTGTATATATTGATTTTCCTCTGTAAGCCAACAGACTCTTATAGGGTGTGCCTTATATTACTGTCACTACTTGTAATATCTTGTAATGTCTACTTGTAATGTCTCTTCAACCTGTAAAGAACATTTTTCAGAATAGTAAAAAGACATTGGCCCTTATTTATCAAAATTAGAAAGAAGTGCAGATTTACACGCCAATGATCTACACTGTGTTTGATTCATGAAAGTGTTGTACGGCATCAAAATGAATGGTGATTTGAGTGGATTTAATTAACCAGCTGGCTGGATCTAAGTTCCCACCCACTATTCCTTTATTTACATGCATACAAATTTCCCCTCATATACACTCACCTAACAATTTATTAGGAATATTATGCTAATACTGGGTAGGGCCTCCCTCTGCTCTCCAAACAGCCTCAATTCGTTGTGGGATGGATTCTACAAGATGTTGGAAATATTCCTTTCAGATTCATGTCCATGTTGACATGATTGCATCATGCAATTTCGTCTGATTTTTCAGGTGCATTTTCATGCTGATTCTCCTGTTCTACCACATCCCAAAGGTGCCTGGGAAGGCCACTGAAGAACACTGAACTCATTGTCATGTTCATTAAACCAGTTTGAGATGACTTTTGCTTTGTGACATGGTGCATTATCATGCTGGAAGTAGGCATTAGAAGATGGGTAAATTGTGGCCATGAAGGGATACACATGGTCAGCAACAGTACTCAGATAGGCTGTGGCATTCAAGCGAAGATTGATTGGTATTAACCAGCCCAAGAACACATTCCTCACATCATTACAACACCTCCACCAGCCTGGACTGGTGACACAAGGCAGGTTGGGTCCATGGCTGTTGGTACCAAATTCTGACCCATGGCTGACAGAAGTGGAACCCTTCTGCTGCCTCAAGGTTCGATATGTTGTGAATTTTGGGATGCTTTTCTGCTCACCACAATTGTACAGAGTGGTTTTCTGAGTTACTGTAGTCTTTCTGTCAGCTCCAGCCAGTCTAGCCATTCTCCGTTGACCTCTTTAATCGACAAGACATTTCTGTCCACAGAACTGCCACTCACTGGATGTTTTTCTTTATTTTGCACCATTCTGAGTAAACTCTAGAGACTGTTGTGCATGAAAATCCCAGGAGAACAGCAGTTGTAGAAATACTCAAACCAGCCTGTCTGGCACCAACAATCATACCACGGTCAAAATCACTAAGATCACATTTTTCCCCATTCTGATGCTTGATGTGAACATTACCTGAAGCTGCTGACCCAGATCTGCATTTTCTGATTTTCTGCATTGCACTACTGCCCCAGGATTGGCTGATTATATAATAGCATGAATGAGTAGGTGTACAGGTGTTTGTAATAAAGTGTTCCGTGAGTGTATATTTAATTGATATGAAACATACCCTAATGTATGTAAGGTGTTGCAATTGTCAGCAAATAAAAGGAAAGCATTCAGCAGGCTATCAAGATCCACTGACGTTCTGAGGAACGCAAGAGTCATCCAAGCTCTAAGGAACTTATAAGGAACATGAACCTTTTCCCATAGTAAGCAGCTCAGTTCATCACCACCTGTCAAAGATACCAACAATAATAGATGTCTGAAGAAAGCTTGAAGCATAATGTTCATGACCCCACACACCCCAGCTTATTATATAATATATATGAAAATATATATTAACATCAAAAATGTGCAGTGATATCCATCCATCTTTGAACAGTACAGGTTGGTGGTTCATCTGTTCAAGACTCCATATCCAGGTCAGTGCTTCATGGTGCCTCTTGTATGCAAGTGCACCTCAACTGAAGTATTAATGAGCTGATAATGATCCGTGTCTGCACCTCTAATTCACATTTACAAATTACCCGTTGACACTAAACCCCATAACCTATATTTTGGTACAAGGTTCATGTGTGCACAATTGTGATTATCAGGCACCGAGAGGGTCAACAACTGACACGCATATGCTTGAACCCGGCCACATTTGCCCTTGAATCTTAAGCTGTCTAACTAATTAAACTACTATCTAATTGCAGTCTCTGTTATAGCCTTAGGGTTCTCAGTTAGCAACGTAGTCTGTTTTAGCTTAGCTTGTTCGGTAGCCAGTAATAATTCTAGCTTGAGATACAGTCATTTGAAGCCCATATTATCTATATGCCATGTGTTTTATTTGCAGGTTCAGTTGTACTGTGTTTTTCATTTCTATGGAATGCTTGTCTCTTAATCTTACTGGAGAAATATGTTAGCTATCTCCTAACAAGCCAGTGTACTATTGTAATTGCTGGAGTACTGCCTACCATAAAATCGCTAACACATGGCCATAGAACTAGTTTACACTAACTGTAAAATCCCTAACAAATGAACATAGCTAATGCAAAGCATTATCTACTGCAAATTAGAGCTGTAACATATTCAATGTCTCGCATGGAATATTGGAACAGTGCTGTGAAAAAGTATTTGCCCCCATCCTGATATCTTCTGTTTTTGTGTATATCTCATACTAAATAGTTTTAGATCATCAAATGAAATACAACATTGCCCCCTTAAACTTAAAATCTGTTTGTGCCACCTTTAGCAGCAATAACTGCCAAATGACTCCTATGCTTTGGATCATCGTCTTGCTGTGTAATCCAGTTGCGCTTGAGTTTCAACTTACGGACTGAAGACCGGACAGTCTCCTTTAGTATTTTCTGGTAGAGAGCAGAATTCAGGTTTCCCTCAATTATTGCAAGTTGCCTAGGCCTTGAAGCAGCAAAGCATCCCCACACCATCACACTTCCACCACCATGCTTGACTGTAGGTATGATGTTCTTATTGTGGAATTCATTGTTTCGTTTACACCAGATGTAACGGGACCCCTGTCTTCCAAACAGTTCCACTTTCGACTTATCAGTCCACAGAACATTCTCCCAAAAGGTTTGAGGATCATTAAGGTGTGTTTTGGCAAAATTCAGACAAGCCTTAATGTTCTTCTGGGTTAGCAGTGGTTTTTTCCTCGCCACTCTTCCATGGATGCCATTTTTGCCCAGTGTCTTTCTGATAGTGGAATCATGAACAGTGACTTTTATTGATGCAAGAGAGGCCTGTAGGTCCTTTGATGTTGTCCGTGGCTCTTTTGTGACTTGCTGGAGGAGTAGTTGCTGTGCTCTTGGAGGAATTTTGGAAGGTCAGCCACTTCTGGGAAGGTTCACTACTGTGCCAAGTTTTTCCATTTGGAGATAATGGCTCTCACTGTGGTCCTTTGGAGTCCCAGAGCCTTTGAAATAGCTTTGTAACCCTTCCCAGACTGATGTATTTCAATCACCTTCTTCCTCATCATTTCTGGAATTTCTTTACATTTTTGCATAGTGTGTTACTGGGTATGACTTTTAACCAACTTTATGCTGTTGAAAAAGTTCTATTTAAGTGTTGATTTGATTGAACAGGGTTTGCAGTAATCAGGCCTGGTTGCGTCTAGTCCAGCTGAACCCCATTATGAATGCAGTTTCATAGATTTGGGGAATTAGTAACTACGGGGGCAGATACATTTTCATACAGGCCCAGTTGGTATTGGATAACATTTTTGCTTCAGTAAATAACATTATCATTAAAAACTGTATTTTCTGTTTACTCAGGTTGCCTTTGTTTTATCCTAGATTTATTTTTTTTTTTAAATTTCTATACTTGGTTCACCAAAGAAATGGCCTGGGTCAACAGGAGAACCAGCAGTGAACACAATATCTGAATTCAGTTCTAAAGCCAGTGTTCTTTTTGTAATGATCTCTTCTCTCCTCTCCTGTAGTTCTGGAGCTGATCAGAGCAGCAGTGGGCAGTGCACAGATGTTAATGTCCCAGAAGGTGCAGCAGTTCTTCCGCATGTGCCAGCAAAGCGTGGTAAGCAGCAGGCCTTTCCTCTCTCGTCCTGGCCTGATTCCTCTCACTAGGGAGCCACTGATGAATTTCATTAGAACGTCATTATTGTTTAGTTACTTTGAGACTTAAGAAAAACAAGCTCCTGTAATCTAGGGCACTAGATTGATTTTTCACTCCTCACACCACCCCTCAGGACCCCACAGCATACCCCCAGCCCACCACTCAGGACCTGGCTGGTTTCTGGGACCTGCTGCAGTTGGCCATTGAGGATGTGCGTGTGAAGTTTCAAGACCTGCAGCGGATCAAGGAATCAGGCTGGAGGCTGCCTCCTGAGACGAAGGTGAGTCATAGTATGGCCAGATCGACCCAAGAGCCAAACCTCCAGTAGGAAGAGGAGCTCCTTGTGTAACTGAAACTGGCAATACACAGCTACCTAAGCAACAACAGAGTAGCAATGGAAATATTCTATAGAACACTGCCAAGCCACACATTCCGTTCTTTCTGAATTATTAAAACCTTACTGTCATTAACTAACATGTAAATTTCTCTTCTCTCTGTTTTTCCTTTTCCATCTGCATTATAATGACATGGTCTGTCTTCTTCTTCTGCATGACTCCTTTGGTATTGTATATGTGTATTTGGCATCCTTTGTCCTATGCTTGCGAATACTCCACATCCACATCTATCACTTTTCATCACTCATTCTGTGCCCCTCACTACTACTACCCCTCCCTCTCAGGAGGAGACAAAGCTTCCCCCTCCGTTACCAAAGAAGCCAGTGGGCGGAGTGACTGGGAGTCTGCGGGCAGAAAGCATGGCAGAGGCAGGAGTGGGAACCACTGGTGGTACGCTAATGGTCTCTCGCGGTCGTAGTATGCCCGTGCCCTTGCCGTTACGGGAGAAATCCCTAGAGTTGGGTGATCGGCAGAGGCTGGAGGCCAGGCGGAGGCTCCTCCAAGCAGGCCCCAAGCGAGCTGCTTCTTTCCGTCAGAATTCGGCCACAGAGAGCGGGGATAGCATCGAGATCTACATCCCTGAGGCCCAGACCAGACTGTGAGCCAGCCAAGATCACATTTGTCCGTAAAACAAATATAGCAAGCTTCTTCTCCCTTTTTTGAGTGACCCACAGTATAGTTCACCTACCAAGCGTGATTCAAATGAGATGGAGAAGAGTGGGTACTTTCTGGAAGAGAGATCACTCACTTGTTTGTGTTGAACCTTACAGATTAATCCTCACTGATTAAAAAGGGCTCCCACCAGCACAACCACTTGGTATAGACTGGGTTGCTTTTTTCTTTTTCTTTCACAAGGCTTATATATTATCCCGAAACCTTAGGACTTTTTTTTTTCAATAAATGCCTCCGCGGAATACGGGTGCAATATTGTCTCGGTGAGAGGATTTTAGAAATTTAGCTACAAATAGCAGACTCTCTTTTGATATAGTCTTGATATCTAAACTGTGTATTTACTTTTGCTAGTGTGGTAACAGTAGCTCCTCTCACTGTGAAACAGCAGCACACTCTTGTGGCCAGGTCAGATAAGTGCATCCCTAAATCTCAGGCCTGCATGTATGAATTTGGGCTCCATCCCTTTTGAACGGCACACGCAGTATCGTTTAGTCGCAACAGGTCAGAGTCAAACAGAGTCCCCATTTCTGTTTAATTTATGCTATCCATTGAGGATAGAGACAAAGTTCTCAAGTTCTAAGTTGCCCTCTCTGATCATTTTTCTGCTTTAGCCACACAGAGACAATCCCCATCCTGGCAATTGTTTAGGAAGGGAAGCTCAGTCCTTCCTCAAGTCCACTTTGAACTTCTGTGTAAAAAAGAAATAGAGGAAAGTGTGAAATCTGCTACAGTGAAGTCAATATTACTCAGACAGAAACACTAGCCTCTTATTATTAGAACGACAGATCTTTTCTAGATGTAAGTGTATAAAAAACACTGGGTTTAGATGTGTGGTATTCATTTTTGTGTTCCTTTAAAATGTTGAAAATACGCCATGCCCCCTTACAGCAAAGGAAATTGCTGATACCTCCAGACCTCAGACGTTTTGCCTGGATGTGTTTTTATTTACTTAATACACTGTTATTATTTACTTATTGTGTGTGTGTGTGTGTGTGTGTGCGCGCAAAAATACAGTGTTTTTCTTTGTTCAAATATTGTAAACAAAACAATGGCTGCCCTTTGTAACATCGATTGCTCCTAGTCTTGCAAATGTCATTTTGGTAAATTTTCAAATAATAACTATGTTTTTGGTTCACCTATAGAAGAATTTGAAAAGTATTTAATAGGAAATTGTATCTTTTATAAATAACATTTTTAGATTTAAATATGAAAATAGATATCCCTATCAAAAGTGAAGTATTAATCAGTGTACTATAAATGAAAAGAAGGAAAACAAAGAAAAGGCCAGGATATCTCTGTGGCGTCGCATATCTGGATTATCAGTGTTGCCTATTCGTTGTTATATATTTATATGAAATCATATGGAGCCTGCTGCTTGAAGTGCCCAATTTCTCTTCTCTCACTCTTGACCTCAGCCTTGATAGGCTACTGGTGTGGATTTTGAATTAAAGAAGAGCCAGGAGCCACTTATAGTTTTTGTTGTGCTGTATAGACTAGTTGTGCCTAATTAGCACTTTGTGTGGCTTTTCAAATGACTATGATATTTTACTCTATATAAAGTATGTTATTCATATGGAATAGGTATGGTTCTGATCATTCAATTTGTAACACTTTACTGGATATTCACTTCAGCCAGTAATCGATGTAACATGCATGCCTTTTAATACATTCATGTATAACTTTTTATACTTTATTTCAGTGAATCCATTATGCCAGTTATACTGTTATTTATGTAGTTAGTTTTTTTTTTTTTTTTTTTTTTTTTAAACTAACCCACTTTCAGATTGAGGATGACTCCCAATGACTGCACTTATATATATATATATATATAGCCTTTGTCTCCTTAATCTATTTCTAAATTGCAGATCAACAGCATCTAAACTAATAGGGAATGTCAAATACATCAAATATCTGGCGCAGCATGTCAGAAAACAGGAAAGCACAAAAGACTATTCCCTTTTCCACTGTGAAGGACTTCTGTCCATTTGGCATACTGGACTCCACATTTCTAGTTGTCCTTCTAGACTCATGATTTTAATGTTTACCGAGAGAACATTGTTGTTGTTGTTTTCTTTCCTCATAGGGAAATGAAATCTTGCTTTTTTTTTTTTTGTTGCTGGTTGTTTTATTTATTTATTTATTTTAAGCATCAGACATTTGCATTTTCGGATGGACCCGTTACCTGTTTGGAAGACTGACACAGAATCATTTTGACCGTCAGGCAAAGTGTGTCTCAGAATAAAAGGATGGACAATCTTCCAGCAAAAACATACAGACTGCAGTTCAGTACACCTCTCTGCCTCAGCTTCTGTATCTGAAACATGACCCAGCCATATTTTGGGGTACATGGAATATGAGGAAGAACAGATGGCACTTTCTGCACATTTCTGTCCCATGCCTTGAGTTAACAAAACATAAATAACAAGGACACTCTGTCACATATCTGTTGTTATTCAATGGGCTTCTAGTACAAAAGCAGCCTGCAGGCCCTGTCCTCACTATAATATCATTAGCATTAGATTGTGCAGATGATGATTATATTTTGGTAGCACAGAAGAGCTTTGTAGCAGCGTGTGTTCAAGGCACTGTGGTGTAGATTTTATTTTATTTTTTGCTCTATAATAAATCAGTGCAGTACTTAATCACTGGATATCACATGGGTCATAGACTTTTAAACAATTACTGTGTAATTAAATATATCCTCTCACTCTGTTTTACTATAATGTAAATATATCTGTTGCATTGGAAGTTATTGTATTATATGGATTATCATGACAATAATTATTATCACATTATAAAGAGAAGTTGTTCCTTAACCTCTATGTTTAGACTATGGAAAATATGTATTTGGAAAAGGTGTGTTCTATTTCACCCCTGCTAACCACCAAGGAGAATCAGCTGGATACCTTTACTGGGACCTTCGAACAATGTCATAAAGTGACATATGAAGCAGATTTTCATATTAAATACCGCTGTCAAAAGTCATCTTTCCATTTCTTCTTCTCACCTCACACACGTTTGGACTACATGTACGTATACCATATGAAGCTATCATCTGGCAGCTTGTGACTATGATCGGAGGATAGTTAACCTGTACTCCAAAGCTGCTGATAGCCTCCTCTCATATCTTCTACCTCACTTGGTATATATTTTTTTTTATATATTGCAAGCACCCTTTCTTGTTAAGCTATGAAAATCTTTGACATTCAGAAAATTGCTCTGTACTGTTACTTAACAAGTGGATCCACCTTTCCCTACTGGATTGGGTTCTCTCTCAGCATTATCTCCTCCAAGTATTCCATATCCAACCTCATCTAGCTGACCAAAACGCCTATGGCTATATGGTGTGGTTGAGTGGTTTTCCGTGGCCATACCACATGCTGTCCACTGCTGAGTTAGCATGGTATGTCAACTGAGTTCCACAGGGTTCACATGGAACACTGGGACTAGAGTCGGGTTTTGAGCTATTCGCCCATCACTGTTCCCATCATGTCAGGTTCTCCCACAGTATTTTCTGCTCAGCCACATCACACACTGTCCAGCCACTAATGCTGTGGAGCATGCACATTGGGCAGCAACTACATCACACCAGTGGGTTCTGATGACAATGTTGTAGGGATGCAAACTCCAGTTCCACCTCTAGCCCCAATCTTTCTTGGGGCTCTTAAATTCACAAAATCTAGCTACCCTGTCACCTGAATGTCTGGCAAACATTATTATTATTATTATTATGCTTGCCATCATATTCGGCCAAGTCATTATGTGCGGTATCGCCTGTTGTTTAGGATGCCTGTTGAGGATGCTAGGATTGTTGATGGCAGCCAAAGTGGTAATCCCTGTAGGATCTATGAGTTTTCAGAAGTGTCTAATCAGCCTACGGCTAGACCTAGAATGCCACAGAGATATGTATCCTTGTCTCAGCAAAAAAGTCACAAACTCTAGCTTGTTGGAGATGCAAGACTTTTCTAGCAAAAGGAGTCCACTTGGGAGAAGTGCCCCATTGGAGAGAGACAGTCACCACGGACACTTCCCTTACTTGCTGAGGAGTAGTGTGGGGTCACAGGGGCACAGTGGCCCTACAGTGTAATAGAACAGATCAACCAGCTGGAACTGAGGGCTGTCCATCTAGCCTTCAGACTGTACTTACTGGTTCTCAGAAGTCAGCACAGGTTGGTTCACTGAGACAATGTTATGATGATAAGATTTAGATACCAACAGGGTGGCACAAGGTTAGCCTAGCACAGAATCCCCTCAAGTGGCTCCATCCATTCTTAGGCTCTGTGAGAGCCAGGGTTGTACTACCAGGGCTGTACAATGATGCACTGGGTGTATTGCCGAGGCAGCACATACACCAAGGAGACTGGTAAACCAGATCTGGGAAAGGTTTAGCAAAGTGCATGTGGAGATCAACACATTGCTGATTGTGGTTCTATTTATTTGCATATAAATAGAACTTGCCAGTTATATTTACTTCTATTCATTGCAAATACTGCATCATACATCACTTAATGATGTTTATGGAAGATCTCGAGGTGTATTTGCGTACACACAAGGTATCCAAGTGATTCTCACCACCTCTGGAGGTTATCTGGTGTTTATAGAACCTCATTTACATACATAACTAGCATTTATAATGTACAGAGGACTACCTTATTTAGATTACATTTTTATTGCTGCTAAAGTAGAAGGTGGACTGGAAGAAAATATGTTTTAAAATTTAGTAAAAACTATATCCCACTAGACCAGGGCTGCTGCATGCAAGATTACAGATGAGATTTTAAATGGGGAATCAGTTTGTTCATAGCACCTGGAGTATAGTGAATTACATCATTTAAAATTAAATTTAAAATTTTCTTTTGATTTTTTTTTCTACTCTGACAGAAAAAAGTGGGCATTCTGTAATGTAGCAAAATAAGTTTACACTCCTTTGTTTGTTCCTTCTTCTTTCACTGACCAGTTTAAAGAATATAGCACTGTATTTCACTATTTTGTTTGACTAAATATTTACATCAGTACTTGTTTTCATTATTTAAAGTGTAATACAGGCATAAATGCGCAAATTGTTTTTAATTTTATACTTTTTTCTTTATGCCTTTTTACAGGCCAGATCAAACAGCAATAGAATACTACTTCGACCTGTTGACATAGAATATAAATCACTTACTGCAGTTTGTTTTAAGAAAAGAGTTGCAGCTAACCACTGAGGGCCTGTGACAGCTGTTTTAGATTCAGTACGTCATTGTTCCCTTGCCATAGACGTGTACAGCTAAATGTGCAGTAGCTGTAAATTAAGACAGAAGGCTCACTGTGATGTGGTTAACCTAACACAGAATGTAACAATGTTAATGGCTGTAAACATTTTTTTTTTTTTAATTATGATAAAGCTATTTTAGCAAGCTCAATCATTCTTGTCCAGTTGATTCTGTGTCTGTCTTTTTTTTTCCCCCCACAAAGGCTGCCATCCATAGGATCATGTTAACCTTACAGAACTCTCAGTAACATTAGATTAATATTAACAGACTAATAAAAAAATAAAAACTGGCTTCTAGTAAACATAGGTTAAAAAAAAACTAAAAAAAAAAAACCTTTAATTTATTAGTGACGGATACAAAGTAAAAATACAACAGAACATGAAGGTGGACAACTTGACTCCCCTCCCCAGTTTAAACACAAGATGTTGGCTGAATCGACAAACAGCAGAAATACGGTTTCGTGCAGGGAAGGGGGATGACGACTGAGTGGCAAACACTCTAGGCGAAAAACAGAAACAGTGATAAACAATAAAACACATTTTGCCATGATCCATGTTAGATCAGTTCAAATCTACTATGCAAAATCAATCATTTCCTCCACTAAGCTTTTTCCACCCCAATACTTAAAAACAGTAAACGCCCTACATGACAAGATCTTGCTTAGTCTATGATCCCTTTGAGTTTCACTCCTGTGTCTCCATGCTTTCATCCTCTCCTTCCCCTCCCTCTTCCAAAGCCTCGTCGTCTTCTTCTTTACGTTCTGGAGGTTTCTCATAGGCTTTCTCAGATGGGGTGACAATCACACCGTCCCATGTGGACATCTCCGTAGCCAGATCTACACACACAACCATAAGAGACACTCATAAGCTACATTGGAAGCAATCATGAAGGTGTAGAAGAAGGACATTGGGGCACTGAACATCAGTAGATTATTATTATTTTTTCTAAATTTAGGTAGAAGTGGAGAACTTACAACAGGCATCTCCTTCAAGTCCTAATATCTTCCTGTAGCCACCATGGGAAAGAACCCTCACCAGTGTCTGAGCCGTATAACACACCATATCCTGCAGACACACATACAATGTCAGTAGTCATTAAGCCATAAATTATGGAAATTGCTAATAAACTATTATAAATGAATAATTAGCTTTTCTTTTTAACTATTTAATTTCAAAATACTGTTTAAATGAATAATAGCAGGTATCCCTCATCATACAAAAGAGCATTTCCACCTTTTACCACTCATGTCCAGGGGGGTTACTAGCTTACTAGAAGGGGTGGATCTTTTTTCCCCCTGCCTAAACAGGTGGACCATTTTCCATTTTATTGGTGACAGAACATTTCCAAAAAACTCTGATAAGCATAATAAAAGGAATAAGCTATAAAATAAATAAGCAAGAAATGACAGTATTAGTCATATATAGAAATGCAGTTCTAGCGCCTTTCGAGTAGTTAGTGTTTTTTCTTATATTCCTCAAGTTCTTCCTGGAATAAGCAGGGAATATTTCTATTACTAAATCTGCACTTGTGAATATGATATTTAGCTAGCAACAAAACATGATCAAATTAAGAATATTTTTTTCCTGTTTATTATTAAAAACTAGGATGATGTGTTTTTCCGCTTTTTATTCATCCTATTCAATTTCACATAAAATATAACAGGCAGGGCTGCATGTGGTTTCACATTTTGTTTGTATCGTGGCATCCAGCATATGAACCCTCGTCATTGAGCAAGAATCCAGTATTTGCTTCACCTGTAACCATCACGTTATGTATCAAAACCTTATCTGCATGATTTCCCCCAATATAACAAAAAGTCCTTACCTGCTGCTCCAGGGTCATTACAGTGTGTATGCGGAAGTTTCCGCTCTCACATGGGTCAGTGATGCCTACAGACCCCGGCAGAAAAAGCCCTGCTGCTAGCATCTGGAGACAGCGTCTACATCACATATGTACAGACACACGCATGTCAACTAAAACAATAAATGCCAGACTAGACAAGTTGTTAGCAAAATAACTAAAAGAATAGACCCACTAAGAAAAGGAGCATTGTTAGCTTACCTGTAGGCAAGGTTGAGCGAAAGTGGCTGTCTGGAGGGGTTATTCATAACAGCCGAGTGCCCCTAATTGCAAAACACAGTTTAAGTCAGCAAAGTCAGGCTCAAACCAGATGGGACAAGATTTCCAGATAAGGCAGTCTTCACAATGTATGCACGGTTGTCACACAAATAATTCCAGCTGTACTATGTACACCTCGTATCTTTAATGCAAACCGACATGTAAACTGCACTCAACCATGAGTAGCTCACATACCCATAACATGTACCTAAAACCCACAGATGCACACAACCTTGTAAATGTCATCTATATATTATTCTGCATTTTCAATTTGACCAATAGTTTTGTTTCAGCTGGAAATGATGGATAAAATCCCAGACATGCAGCAGTAATAATTACATTAGTAACTGTGATGATTAGAAATATCTTTCTATATCTTGCAGAAAAAATCTGATCTTTTCAGAATTTTTCTGATCACCTCTTTGAGTGAGCTTAAAACAAATCTACTGGCACAAGACCATTATTAAAAGGAAGATTAGTGAGGCCCAGATCTAATCCACCAGAACCTGGAGGAAAAGTAGATATTAGAGAGCAGAGAATCCAACTGGATGCTGGCTTCTGAATCATGACTCACCAGGAGGTCCAAAATCCAGGGGGTGAGAGGCTCAAAGCCGGGAAAACGCACCCGCAGATCCTTCAACAAGCGGATCAAGACCTTCACCCTAAGCAACACACATCACACTCTGATTTACACAAACATTCTGCTGACATTTTGAAGCTGCTTCGCAAAGCCCCTTAAAAACGATCAAAGTCTATGGAGGTTCCACATTTATAAGGGAATGCTTTAAAACTCCAATAGACTTTGATCATTTCTTTAAACGGATTTAACTCAACAAAGCCAGTAGAAGCAATGATCATGAGAAGGGACAGGCGCTCTTACGTTGAGTGTGAGGCGTTCTCCTCAAACCAACGAGCATGGCGAATGGCAGCCAGGGCACTCTGCAGCACCTTGATGTCCACTTCAGAGAAAGGACAGACAATGCTCAGGTCAAACAGTCATCACCACAATAATTTTTTTTTTTTTTTTTAAAAAGCATGAACATGTATTAGATGGGGGCTTACAGTGGAGTTCAGGGTCGAGCTTGCGCAGGTTGGGAGGGACTGTAGTGATGAGGATCTTCACTGTAGCATCAGCTGAGCTGATCTCAAAGCCAGTCTCGTTGGTCAGCATAGACAGCACTAAAGCAGATAAGGGAAGCAATGGAACATTGCAATCCTATGGAACAATGACAGCAAAACCATTACCTGTGTAGTAAAGCCTGTACTCACCCTCAGCTGGGTCCTGGGTACGCAGAGTCTCCACTACTTTGTTTCCTAATGCAGCGACTGCCTCCACTGCAACAGACAAGAGTTTTCACTTCAGATGTCTTTGACAACCTGAAGTCAAAATTGACCTTCTGGCCTTGTTACTTCATATCCCTAGTCATAGTGTGTGTTATTCAATGGCATTAAATCACTTTAAAAAGACAGTATAAAGATATTTTGTATTTTCTGCAACCTAACATCAAAATACAATGATATTTCCTTTTTTTTTTTTTTTTAAATCATCTCATTTCTGACTACCTCACAATGCATGGCATTTCCTGTTTCACTTCCCTCCTATTCATCTCTGAACAAACATGCCTAGCTATATCATGCGGGGCGGCTGTGGCTCAGGTGGTAGAGCGGGTTGTCCACTGATCGTAGGGTTGGCGGTTCAATTCCCGGCCCACATGACTCCATGTGCCGAAGTGTCCTTGCAAGACACTGAACCCCAAGTTGCTCCCGATGGCAGGCAGGTGCCTTGCATGGTAGCTCTGCTGCCATTGGTGTGCGAATGTGTGCATGAGTGTGAATGAGACAGTGTAAAGCGCTTTGTGAACCACAAAAAGGTTGAAAAGCGCTATATAAGTGCAGACCATTTACCACTTGTTTACAATGCACTCAAATCCAGTGGAGAAACCCACCCATACATTACATCCAAACCAAAATTGTATTTCATTATGTCTTTAAAAAGATACTTACAAGTGGGAAGAATCTTAAGGATAACAACAAGGTCAGCTACATTGTGTCCTGTCGTCATGGTGCCCTTTTTGTATGAGCCCACTTGCCGCACCTCCTCAATTTGCTGTAAATTTGACAACAAGCACAAACAATATCACCCAACTGCTGAAATAGATATGGAAATTAGATGTTAACTTTAGTGTAAAAACTCACGACTTCAAAGTTCCCAGGTGCTACAATTAAGTTGTCAATAATGTTGTTGATCTTTGTCACCAAGGACAATATGGAAGACTGCACAAAAAAAAAGATAAATCAGAATGTCAGCATCTATCCAATACAGTGTCTAGGAATGAAACTAACTGAAACAACAGGCTCCTTTTCATTCTAAGGCTCAGAAATAACGATGGTCTACAAAAATGCTTATACCTAACAGTTATAATGTCATTGATTACAATTTATCACTGAGTACAGACAACAAGAATGCCATGGCGGTAATAACTATACTACATTTATGTAAGCAATAGATGCAGAGGTGTTGAGAGAGTGTAAGGGTACCTGCTCAGCAGAGGTGGGACTCAGGTCTTGGTTTCGCTTCAGCAGAGCTTCACTAAATGAAGTCTCATCAGGAGCCGGCTTCACCCGTGGAAAGGCCATCTCACACTGGAATGTGGAGAAATCAAATCGTATATGTGAGCTACATAAATGTTTCAGAGGTTTTGTTTGGTATATTTCTGAAATCCAAATTGTTGTCAAACACCATTTCTTAAACTAATGGAAAGTAAGGTTATATAACAGCAGCATATTAAGATTGGTGTTCCATGTAAACAATGGTTAACCAAATGAACAAAGTACACAGTGAACTAGCTTCTCTCCAGTGGTTAAAGAGAAATATTAGAATATATGGACTAAAAAATAAAAAATAAAAAAATAGAGCTGCACATTTCAAATAAGGGTTAAAGCCAAGATTTAAAACCAGACTTCTCCTGTATCTGAAGTCTATTTATTTTGAAGATAAAAATGTGCACAGATGACAATTCTATGTTTAATTCTTAAAAGGCTGCATGTACTCCCTTTGTAAATAATATTTTCTCAACAGGTCAGTCCTACTGAAATATTCTTCGCATTTATGTGACTTACAGCAAGCGGTAAAAGCTAAAATGAAAAAAGGTGATTCACTTACAACGTAAAAGTCAAATGGTATGTGTGGGACAAAAGGGCGGTACCTGGAAATGGAAAAAGGCATAAGCAAAGACAAAGCAGCCAAAAAAAATTATAAACTTGTACACATACAGAGTGTATAAACCAGTATACTCATGCAAGCATATAAAATATATAAAGCAGTATACTGATGTAATCATACAGAATGTATAAAGCACCATACTGATGTAAGCATGCAGTAAATAAAGCAGTTTACTGATGTACTCATACAGAGTATATAAAGCAATATACTGATGTAAATCATACAGAATGTATAAAGCATTACACTGATGTAAGCATGAAGTGAAAGTGAAAGACGATTATAAAGTGAAACAGCTCACCCTTGTACCAGACCCCCACGGGAGCCAAAACGGCCACCGCGGCCCCTTCCCCGATCTCCTCTGTGACAAACAGAAACAACCATGTTATTGAACCACGCTCAACATATATAAAGCGAATATACATCTTCCCAGGGTTGCCAGTTCCGCGGTTTCTGAAAGATTAGACTAATAATATAAAAGCTTTTAATAACCAGGTGGTAATCTTTATATTTAACGCTGCCTGTCGCCGAGTCGGTTAGACTATATATGACTGCTTTTTTTTTTTTTTACGGACATGGCAACCCTGTCCCGGACCCAATGCTGTTACTATGGCTAGCAAGCTAGCTTTCAGTGTCGCAGGTTGTCTTAATGACGTTACCCAAAATGTAGAGCAAAGAGTAATCAGTCCAGGTGCTAGACTGTGCCTGTCAGGTCGTTCGCAGTAATGAATAAGACTGTATTCTGGACACAGTGCTAACTTTAGCCTGCAAACTCACTGTGTTTCCAGACTAGCCAGTTACCGTGTTTCATTCATTCACAAAATCAACACAATGCTAATTAAGTTCACCGACTTTCTTTGTTTTCGATGCTGTTAAACACGACACAACGAATGCAATGAAATAACAGCAGTTCTCACACTCCAGTGAACAACAGTTAGCTACTGCGAACCACTGCAAAAGCAAGGTATGAAAAGAATTAGCCGTGTGACGCTAACTAGCATAAGATACGAGCCGGGGTCCACAGAGCCGTAACGATAACGTGAATTAAAACTGAAACCCTAACGCGATAATTAGAGCATAAACTAGCCCAAACACAGTACTTACCTCATTGCGTAAGACGTTTTGGCGGATTAACGAACAAGATCAATACGTGAAGAGTCACCGGTATGCGGTGTGAAGCTGTTAGCTTATACGGGGATGTGCTGCGACTCTATGAGCAGCAGGAACAAGCCAGTCAGCAATGTACCGGAAGTTCCTACGGAAAAAAGCCGGATGCTAGAGTTTCAAAATAAAAGGAGGATCTGCACAGCTTTCAGTTAACAAACGCACATAATTTTGTTGTTGTTGTTGTTTTTAACTTATGCAATAATGATACAACAACAGTGGAAACAGCAATGTTACCATAGACTGTTACCAATGTTACCAATCAAATATAATTTCTGTGATAAAACAACAACAATAATAAACAAACACAGAATACCACCCACATTTTAAATTACATTTAGCTTAAGCTGTGCAATCAATTTATTTTTATTTCGTATTGCCGATATTTAATTTAAATTTGTTAAAGTCAATATTTATTTACACACAAATGGGTGGATACAAATTACTGTCTGTGTGAGGTGACATTCTTCCAACCTACCTGAATTTTGCATTCTGCCATGCCATAGACCATTTCATTAAATTTATTGTACAACTAGGTGGTAAAGGTGGTAAAAGCAACCTTGAACATTGTCTTTTTTTTTTCTTTCTTTACTTTTCCAGTGCATCGATGACCTGCAAGCAAAAATCCACACACTGGGTCATTTATTGTGGGGAAAACTTGCTCCAGCCCAGGGAATCCAACAACAGCCAAGTGTTTCCAACTGAGACAATTTGCACTGGGAGATAAACTCCTTGTATTACTTCCTAACTCCCTAACCTCTAACTCTGATTTACATGTATAGTGGCAATGGCACTACAAGGTCACAAAGCAGGTTGGGGATGTACAGGTGCATCTCAATAAATTAGAATGTCATGGAAAAGTTCATTTATTTCAGTAATTCAACTCAAATTGTGAAACTCGTGTATTAAATAAATTCAATGCACACAGACTGAAGTAGTTTAAGTCTTTGGTTCTTTTAATTGTGATGATTTTGGCTCACATTTAACAAAAACCCACCAATTCACTATCTCAACAAATTAGAATACTTCATAAGACCAATAAAAAAACATTTTTAGTGAATTGTTGGCCTTCTGGAAAGTATGTTCATTTACTGTACATGTACTCAATACTTGGTAGGGGCTCCTTTTGCTTTAATTACTGCCTCAATTCGGCGTGGCATGGAGGTGATCAGTTTGTGGCACGGTGGTATGGAAGCCCAGGTTTCTTTGACAGTGGCCTTCAGCTCATCTGCATTTTGTGGTCTCTTGTTCTCATTTTCCTCTTGACAATACCCCATAGATTCTCTATGGGGTTCAGGTCTGGTGAGTTTGCTGGCCAGTCAAGCACACCAACACCATGGTCATTTAACCAACTTTTGGTGCTTTTAGCAGTGTGGGCAGGTGCCAAATCCTGCTGGAAAATGAAATCAGCATCTTCAAAATGCTGGTCAGCAGAAGGAAGCATGAAGTGCTCCAAAATTTCTTGGTAAACAGGTGCAGTGACTTTGGTTTTCAAAAAACACAATGGACCAACACCAGCAGATGACATTGCACCCCAAATCATCACAGACTGTGGAAACTTAACACTGGACTTCAAGCAACTTGGGCTATGAGCTTCTCCACCCTTCCTCCAGACTCTAGGACCTTGGTTTCCAAATGAAATACAAAACTTGCTCTCATCTGAAAAGAGGACTTTGGACCACTGGGCAACAGTCCAGTTCTTCTTCTCCTTAGCCCAGGTAAGATGCCTCTGACGTTGTCTGTGGTTCAGGAGTGGCTTAACAAGAGGAATACGACAACTGTAGCCAAATTCCTTGACACGTCTGTTTGTGGTGGCTCTTGATGCCTTGACCCCAGCCTCAGTCCATTCCTTGTGAAGTTCACTCAAATTCTTGAATCGATTTTGCTTGACAATCCTCATAAGGCTGCGGTTCTCTCGGTTGGTTGTGCATCTTTTTCTTCCACACTTTTTCCTTCCACTCAACTTTCTGTTAACATGCTTGGATACAGCACTCTGTGAACAGCCAGCTTCTTTGGTAATGAATGCTTGTGGCTTACCTAGTGAACCAAACTGAGAGACCATTTTGAAGGCTCAGGAAACCTTTGCAAGTGTTTTGAGTTGATTAGCTGATTGGCATGTCACCATATTCTAATTTGTTGTAGACTTAAACTACTTCAGTCTGTGTGCATTGAATTTATTTAATACACGAGTTTCACAATTTGAGTTGAATTACTGAAATAAATTAACTTTTCCACGACATTCTAATTTATTGAGATGCACCTGTATTATGAATGGACAGGGGAACACAAGGTAGATTTACTACAACAAATCCCACTTAGAGACCACCTCTCTCTCTCAGGTTCCAGTGTGCTCAATGCCCTTTGAAAAAAAGATACTGCTGTCAGATGGAGAGAAAAAAAGTGTACAGATATTTCTGCTAAAATCACAATTATAAAACCTTAATTGAATGTGTTGTTAGGTCAAAACCTTCAACTTCATGTCTTCTCTTGGACTATCATTTTCCTTCAGTTTCTTTAATTAGTAATTGTACTTTTATGTGTTGTTGTATTTGTAATTGTATTAGTAATTGTATTTTTGTGTGTTTCTAGTTGATCAGGTTCATAAGCAGTTTAGCAACAAACCACCCCCTGTGCACATTGGTGCATTTACGAGCGAGACAGGGATGGGCTGCAGCTACTGTGAGTGTGTTTGTGTTTCTGTTTTAGAAGACGATGGGGAACTGTTCTGTTGAATTGTTGTTGCAAGGATAACTGGCGTCTCCATCTGGCCATTCTGCATAATTAATATGATGCAACATAGTGAGATGCTAAGAAAAACATTTATCACTATGGGCGAAACCCTCAGTGAGAGTACGACTAAGTTAAGGCAGAAATAAATACCTAGTGCTAATTGCATCAGGTAACTACACACAATGCCACACATAATAGAAGAAATGTACAAGAAATATGTACAATTCTTAGAAGAGACATCCCTTAGTCACTTGACAGCCAGCGAGACAAAGCTATTTTGAAGCCAGTTTGTGTGTGTGTGTCAGTGCTTCTAAAGTGTTTGCCAGAGGGGAGAGAAAAAAACTGGATGAGACTATAATGTTTGGTCTGTTGTTGGAGTTTTGGGTGGTCAGTGGCAATGATTTTTGAAGCAGTTCTAACTACTATAACAAAAAAAAAAACAGCTTTTAAGTGTCTTCTGATGCAGCTAATTTCTGCTTCCTAGTAGCCGATGTCTAACTGGACCTGTATATCACTACCACAACCTAAGCAACCCACCCACCCACACGTACTGACCCCCACCCCCCCACCCCCCTCCTCAAACACACACACACACTCACACACACATATACCTGGCTGAAGTCCAGTATATCACTGATTAAAGCAGACCAGAGGTGAGAGGATGAAATGAAGAAAAATTACCTTTGATTTTATCTATCTTTAAATAACACATTTTTTTCCTCCACTAACTTCTGCCTCTATTGTCTCTCTTCAGATTACCCATTACTCAGTTTGCAGAAAGTGAGTGCTTCCAGATGACTGAGTTTTATGGATACACCCTGTCCCTCAGCCCACAATGCTGCTCCTAACTACAGTTTCGGATTTTGCTTTGCTTCCACCATTAATAAGGTAATAGGCTACATGGTTAAAGGAAAGTGTGGAATAATCTACTGAGTGCAATCTTCTGCACATGGGATCTCAAAATGGTGCCATAATGCACTGATGTGCTAGTTCTGCAAACAGCATAATCAGATAAATCAAGTGTAACTATACTGAACATCAACTTTATACTGGGTGAATGCTGTTCCATTTTTAATATCCCTGTTTCCATCCATACATTTTCCATACCGCGTATCCTACACAGCCTATCTGAGGGGACTCAGGGCACAAGGCAAGAAATATGTAGTCCATATTGTTTTACCTTTAATGTCACACATTTTGTTCTCTACATACAGAAACTAACAGAAAGTAACTTTGTTGGTTATAGCTATCAGTGCAGCAGTCGTACATTTCTGCAGGTGACTGAGAGGAGATGGATCTCTGGCTTGTACAGAGCCAGACTAGCTAATCTGACTCCACGCTGTCTCCTGCCAACTTTGTGTTGACTCGCAGTGACCCTTCCTTCTAAAGAGACAGGTGGAGCCAAATCATGCCAGCTAAATGACTCACACATCATAACAGAGCCACCATTATTTATTTTTGCAGTGTATGGCATTTTTAGGGGTTTTTTTTCTCCTCATTTTGCCTCATGTGAACCAGCCAATTGTCCCCACAAGGGCAAAACTGTCAGGTATCTATATCCTTGTGATGACATTTGGTCCCCACCAAGATAAATGCCTACGCACACATGCAATCCCACTTTTAAAAGTCTTAATAATCTGCTTCACAATAGAACAACAAACCCAGATGTATTTATGTAGGCTGTAGGAGCTGTACCTTTCAGTGATTTTTTTGATATTATCTTTATAGAGCATGGTTAAATGTACCGCATCAGTAGAAGGCATTGTGAGGGAGAATGTAAAATACACCATAACTAGTGAACTGACTTTGTGTAAAGTTTTTTTGTCTGCATTATGCCTCTGCCACTAGGTCGTGGAGGAATTATGTTTTGATGTTGCCCATGTGTCTGTGTATCCTCTCCATCCCTCCAATCATCTGTCCATCTACGATTCTTATTAGCGTGATATCTCAAGAACGAGTGATTGAATGTTTGTAGGATTTGTATGGAATTATCACTGTAGCCAGCAGATGAACTAATTCGAATTGAGTCAAAGTCCCAGCAAGGTCAAATACAGTATACGTCCTGTCTGATGTATATTTTAAGGGTATTTCAGGCATGAATATTAGTAACAAGACTAGACTTGTTGGTGACAGAGACATGCCAGAGTTCTACTTGTTTATTTTTTTAAATTATATTTTATATGCACATATATTTTAATATTTGATATAATTATTCATTTTTAAGGAATTATGATGAAAATTATGAAACCTTAAATCAACCCTCCAACAGATGTTTATTTTGGTTTCACTCCATTTATCTCTATATTTATAAAAAAACCTGAAAAATGTGATAACGAAAGTATACTTAAGTATATCCTAACTATATTACTCTGTGAACTGATGGAAAAGTAGGCATGAGCTCCATTGATGAATCAACTGCAAATTCATTACCAGAGCTGAAACATTCCAAGATCTACTAAAACTACATAGTAAACTTAGGCCACTCTTTAAAAGCTGTAATCAATGTGACTGTCTTCCAAACACAAGTAAAGCCATAGGACACACGTTAAGTCATAGAATTAAAATCACCAATGACATTTTATTTATAATTTAAACCAACACAGGACCTCCTCTAAGTTCAATGTCAGAAAATTGCTTACATTTTTATAGAATACACAACCGTTTTTAAAATATTTTATAATTAGGCTGCATTTTTATGGTGCGAACACTTCACTTACAAAAACAGGATGGATGGGTGCACATTTTTTATGGTGCATCTCATACCTGCCATAGATTCAAACGCTGGTTAAAATAGCTTTTGCAGGACTAAATGGCTCATCATAAAAGCTTTTTGGTGTGAATTCACCTTTCATATTCACGACTGAGTTGTAAATTGAGAAGAGGTGTCTTGCGTCCAATGAAAATAGGGGTTTGTATGTATACATGTCTCTTAGGGGAGACCGGTGTGTCTCTTTGGGCCAAATTGTGTTCAGATGTGTGCCACTTATCAGTTTGTTCAACTGTTGCTGTGTCCCAAAGAGAATAGTGTGATGGGTCTGTGTGTGCATGTTTCCCTGAGAAAAGATCTGTTCACATATATTTGTGTGTGAATGTGTGTGTTCCTGGCAGAGAAGTAGTTTACCTGCATATGTATATCTGAAGAGTGTGATCACCTAAGAGTGTTATGTTTTGTGTTTTTTTTTTTTGTCTCAGTCACTGCTTCGCTACCATGACAACTGCATTCATCATGACATCACTGTCTCTGAGTGAGTCATACTGTGCAGGTTGGTGCAAAAATATGCTGTACACAGTGGTGTGGGTAAGAGAAAGACAGAGACAGACAGCAAGATGCAACACTGCATGATTAGATACATGAGAGTTAATATTAGCCATCATGCCTTTGAATGAGGAGATATGAACACACAGATTTGAACACTGGACTTCCTGCAGAAATTCAGTAGACACCCACAATTTTATTAATCTATGTACCAAAAATAACACATCTTGTTTGGGGAGCATTACAATTACAATATTGAAAAGTAAAATGTGACATAACTGAAAAGACATAAAGAGAACACAGCACATAAATATATTATTAAAAGTGTTTTGCACAACTGGTTCATAATTATTCCCTTTTATTATTTATATTCTGGGATATACATTAACATAACAGAATCTTGCTAAGCTATGATATTGTGATATAAATGCAAGAGGGGCTCATAGTGGATGTAGTGAACTTGTATATCTCGTATACAAGGTATACAAATACCATATTCATTAGGGCTGCACAGATAATCTTATTTTAATCGTGATCATACTTTCGTCATTTTTGGCTTCCTCAATTAAGCAATCAATTTTTACTGCCTGTTTTCATAATGTAATGTAATATATACAAGTTAACTAATATAGAAATCTAATATACAAAGTGAAAGGAAAACTTTTTTTTTTTTTTTTTCCTGATTGAAGATGATGATATGTTCAGGTTAGGTATAATAAAACCATTTCATTCCTAAATTGGATGATAATTGAGATTTCAATACTGAGCAAACTAATCATGATCATCATTTTAACGGTTATTGTGCAAGCCTAATATTCATGGTATTACCAGAAATATTACACATGGCATTATCATCTATATTTCTACATTCAACACCAAATGAAAGTGAAATCAAGCTTCGAGCAGATGTGATAAATGTGGTAATGAAATGCAAAAGGAAAGTATCCCAGTTATATTACAGTGTCAAATGATGTAAAGGTAGCTGTGAGTTTATGAGCTCCACTGGTGAATCAACTGCAGATTCATTACCGCAGCTGAAACGCTATATGATCTATGAAGCTGTAATCTATGTGACTCTCCTCCACATACAAGCTAGAATAAAATCGCCACTGACGTGAATTTGCAATTTAGACAAACATAAGCTCAGTGTCATAAAATGGCCGATATTTCTATAGAACACAAGAGCTCATTAAGCACAGAACCATGCTCTTTTTTTATTTTGGCCCATTATGTTTGTAAGAGGAAGCAGGAAAACATCAGCACTGTAGGCCTCACACTATTCCCTATTGAAAAAAATTGCAAATATTTCACCACTGAGTGGCAGTATAAAACAAGAAGTATTTACCTCTACTTAGTGCAACAATATTCTCATAAGTATTGCAGCGTGAATATTGCGGAAACATAAGAGTTTCGACTTCCGAATGTGTTCACGTTGACTATACCAGAGGGAAGAAAGCAAAAGACATTTTGACAATATTAATACAATTACGATAATTTGATAACTGCTAAGGCTGTACACTGAGGTACACGAAAAAGATTATATGTCATCAGGACTGCAAAGAAAGGTAGCTCTGATTAGAAAACCAGTAAGAACAGTGACGACCACACCAGCAACAACAAACATCACTTTAATACTCTCAGAACTGGTGTGGACAGCTACTATAACAGAAAGTCATAGACTTTTAGAGGCATTTGTTTTCCAATGCATACTCATACATTCAACCACACACACACACACACACACACACACACACACACACACACACACACACACACACACACACACACACACACACACACAAACAACTACAGACATATGTATACACACGTTTTTGCACATACAAATGCAAATTCCTGACATTTCCACTTTACACCTTTTCACACTTCACACATTGAGACAGACTGATATCCTATACGGAGTGTACTTTTGGGTTTAAACACAAATGCAGCAGTGTTGTAATATCAAAGCAGGTCTCATGAAACATTTACATTTCACTAATTACATATACATATATTCTAATTGTTAAGGCTAGCAAAAATTCCTTTTTGATATGTGAGAGTCACCCAGAACTAGTGTGAGACGGTAATTATTCTGCATTTTAAACCATTATATTTAAGTCTTGATCTGTATTTTGTCATCACAGCTGATGAAGACCTCCGGTATAGTATCAGTCTCACACATTGAATAGTAAGTTATTATGGTGGCATGTCTAATATCCATCATAATTACAACACTGCACAAGCCTTTATCACCTTTGGGCCATATTCAGAGTTGGAGTCTTAAGTTAAACAATATGTCGATATTTACATGAGATATTTACATGACATTTACTTAAGTAACCGTTTGAAGAACAAAAAAAGTACTTTTGAGAGTAGGTTTAACTGGCCATACTTATACTTTTACTCAAGTTAATTTTTAATCACAAAAATGTACTTTTACTTCACTACATTCGGTGGCGTTCCTCGGTTACTGTTAAATGTTAATGAATATATGTAGTAATAATTAGTTAATATGACGTATAATGAGGTCACGAGACTCACAATACGCTGCAGTGGTCTGAATGTGGACGCAAAAACCTCTCACTTTTTTAGAGGCTCAAACCTGGAGAGGGGGAAGAAGCAAGCGTGTTGACAGAGGCAGGACACACGCACACACACTCACTCTCCACATACTTTCTTTTCTGTTCTTTTCCATAGTCTGGTCTTTTGTTCTCTGTTGTCTTGTTTAAAATGCAGATGCTGACAAGTTTGTGTTGTTAACATGTTGTGAAAATAAAGACAATCAACTACTGGGAAATTGTTTGTTTTTTGGGGTGTGTGTGAGATTTTGTGTAGAAAATGACAGGTTCTGTGTTACTGTACCCATCACAGGACTAGGATATGCTTCTTCATCTTGAACCCAGGTTATATATCATATAAAAAGAACCGAGAGACTTTCAAGGAGAGGTGTGACTTACAGTTCCTTTTGTTGTCTGAGATTCAAGATTTTCCCCTTAATTTTAATCAGATCCGAAGTAACTAACTTGCTACTTGAGTAGTCTTCTCATTGGATACTTTATTACTCTTACTCAAGTAATTATAAACATTATTACTTTTATTGTTACTTGAGTAATTAAGTAGTTTTACTCATTCTTGAGTAAAGATTTTGGCTACTCTACCCACCTCTGACTCAGAGTCAGTTTGTGCAGATGCTTAAACTGATTTTCTGAATTTATATTATTAAAATTACCTGTGTGGAGTTCATGCCTCTGATGTTGCCAGATTTTTATTTATTATTATTATTTTTATAATGAATAGAAGTGCTGTGGTTTTTAATAGTACCTTGGACCACTGCTGTTAAACACAAGTGCTTGTCTTTAAGCCTGACAAAATCAGCAGATAGAAAACAGAAATAGATGATAGCAAATAGAAAGCAAATGATATTTTGATCATATTTTTTCCCCTTTTGCTGTCAGCTGCAATACGATGTAACATAAAACCAAGAGACAATAAATAAATAAATACAAAAAATAAGCAAATAAAAAGAAAGTCTAACATGATTATGCTATATAAATGAAAGGATGGCAGTAGAAGTCTAGTATATTACCAATGTATTGCTTCATGAATAGTCCAAGTTGTAATATTCAAATTAATCACTGCAAATTTGGTTTCCTTTAAGATTATGGTTCCTACCCTCATTATACAGCAGCTTATAAAATAGCACTTGATCCAGTACACCCTATTATTATTATTATTATTATTATTATTATTATTATTATTATTATATGCAATAAATTAGAACTAAAATGCTGTATTCACTGTTGCAGGGTCAGGCAGTTAATGCAGGATATCACCTCATGCTTTTAATTTGATTTGCTATTTCAGTTAAATTTCAATTAAATAAAATTGTTCAATTGGTTTGTTAATTTCATGCACTCTCCTACAAATATAATGTGCCCATAGTTTGAAGGATAAGCTGACTGAGCACTCATCTGCTATGCTTAAGCATATTTTATTGATATATAACTCAGTCCTTGGCATAACTCCCAATTAAGAGTAATGTCTGATATCCTTCATTCAAACAATAGAAGGCCATTTGAGTATTTTTGAGTGTAATTAGACCCACTACTGAAATTTCAGTATGGCATATTTTGGCTACATCAAATTGTCAGCCACTGACGCTGGACTTAATACTGCTCCTCATTCATGCTGACATTGCACGAGAAAACTGGCTCAAGTTCAAGATCAGAATTGCACATACTTGAAACGTGCCTTTGTTGTTGCCAAACACACTACCACACAACTGTCCGAGCAGTGTGCAAGTCTGTAGTTATGTTTGAGGTTTGGATACCGATGTGCGCAATTTTGTTATTAGAACCTCATTATGTGTGTGTAACTCAACTCTGAATATGGTCCTTTATCTATGGAAGGATTAAGGAAATTTTGTTCACTAGTTAGAGAAGCATATTGGCTGTTTGACGTTTAGACACAATTTAAAGGAGACAAAAACCTTAAGAATATAGAGCTGCCGCAGTTTTGCAGAATTGTTCAATAAATTCACATGGTTTCTATTGTATATTAAAATTCCAAGGATCAGGAGTATTACATATTAAAATGGCCTTTTTAAATAATGTAGGTTCTTCAATATCTTATCTTTTTAGGCTTGGGCCTGAAAGCCATAATGGCATGGTATAATTGCCTGACAAGTAGTGCAGTTCACTGCATGACTTATTCTTTCAACTGTCCCAAAACCTGTTTACTCTCACATTCTACTGCATTCTATTATATGTACATAGTGTTATAATTCTACTCTTACTAACCTACATCTGTCTAAATGTCTGTACATGTTGCTTCATATCTCCTGCTCTATACCTACACCCTCCCACCCCCTCCCACCCTCTCTCCTCTTCTCCCTTACTTCTGCATGTCACATTGCAGTAGGAGGACGATGGAAGGATCGCTTTTGGCTGCCTCTTTGAACTCCTCCAGTGTGATCTCATCATTATGGTCTTTGTCCATCTTGCTGAAGATCTTGTCCACACGCTGCTGAGGTGTCAAGCCATCTTCGTTCATGCGCATCATAATCACTGTGCCAACCATTTTATAAATCGCCTGAGAAACATTAAAAACAAAGGCGGCAAGGAAGTGAAGATGAAATGAAGACAAATTAGGTTCTAGCATAATTAGCCCTTACAAAAAATCTTCATCATGTCAAAGTATATAATAAAGGTCTTACCTCTATAATTTCAAGCATCTCCATGCGTGTAATCTTGCCATCCCCATCCAAATCATACATATTGAATGCCCAGTTGAGTTTCTGCTCAAAGCTTCCCCGAGAGGTGATGGACAGGGCACAGATGAACTCCCTGAAGTCAATTGTGCCATCTCCATTTTTGTCAAAGGTACGAAACGCATGTTGAGCAAATTTGGAGGCATCACCATAGGGGAAGAACTGTAACATACAACAATGAGTCACTATGAGACACTTTGGATGAAATTAAACCTGGCATATAATGATGTGGAACAAAGAGCCTCAGAAAGTATTTAGAAAGTATTAAAAGTATACTCTAATAAAACAGATTTGTGATAAATTTTTAAACAGTTGTCTTTTCATGTGTATTCTAAATGGTGTTTTTAAATAGCAAATTCAAAAACAAGAAATGACCCAAACAGCAACCAATGAAACTTGAGGATCTACTGTAATTCTAGTTCATTTAACATCAACATGAGAGACCATGGTAACACTGAATAGAGTAAAAGCATCTGTAAAACCATACAGCTGAAACCTTTGGTAATGGAATCATAATTAATGGGAAAAACACAGTCCTCGTTTCCTGGAGCTATTTGTGCAAAAGGACTTACCTTGACATAAAGCTGCTGGAACTCCTCCAGATTAAGGATGCCAGTTGGACAGTCCTTCAAGAAGCCTTTATACCACTGCTTCAACTCTGCCTCGTTGAACTCTGTATTCTTGGTCAGGTCATCCAGAACCTCTGGAGCAAGCTTGCTGTTGTGTTTCCCCATATTTAGTAGACTGTCTATGGGCAAATATAGAGAGGTAATAATGGATATTAATACCTGTGGGATTATTACAACAGCAAGGTCACAACATTTTTAAAATCTATAGTGATGGTAGTTGATAACCATCATTTATTCTGCCTTTAAAATTATTTGACACATTTGGATCATGCCAAATATGCTTTCAGTCTTGTGAAATTCTAGTGATTAGCCAGTATAATTTCAATTAATGTTTTCTAAACCCTTTCTGATCCTTTAGTCTTTGATTTTATAAACGTGCCTCTCTTCAACCTGGTACTGACATTATGCCTTACAACATGACACATATCTGCCCACCTAGGAGCCTGAGATATATTTGGCAAAGCCCACATTTCTCTGAGCTTTAAAAATGGTTATTTGGGTACACATGAAAAATGGGGTGCCACTGTAATGAGTCATTACCTGGACTTTTAGCTTATTAAAGTTGATTAAATATTTAACAGGTCTAAATACTTGACGAGGAGCTATAATGGCTAAATGCATCAGTGGTTAGGCACCAGAGCTGCTGGAGCTCAGTTGCCCATAGCACATTTCTCTCCTCATGACAGGAGGCCATTTATGTGTGATCACGATGACTAATCAGAGGTAAGCATTCATCTCCATCCCCATTCTTTCACCACCACTTGCTCGATTCTGCTCCCTCTCTCTTTGACCTTTTTTGGAATTCTCAGGTAATTTCTGCTCCTCTTGGCATCACACCCATTTGCTGGCTTTAGACAGGAAGCGTTAATTGAACATCTGAGCAGTTAATGAACTTTAAAACTAATGACATAGGCTTCCTGATACTCTTCAGGCAATGAAATGATTCACGTTAATTTGAAATGCCTTTAAAGAAGACCTCTAGTACATTTTGGCAGTATAAGCTAGCCAGTGGTTCAGCTGTTCATCACAGCCCTCAGAAAATCACAAACAATATGCAGGAGCCATTGAAGCATACCTAATGTCAATAATAATTACAACATCACACACACTTTTACACATACATACACTCCTCACTTTCTCCAGTTTATGAGTAAATGTTTATGGGAGCTATCTCTAGAATACATTATATCATGCACACTATATGCATTTCTGTTCAGGCCAAAAGTAAGTACACCCAATTAATCATTGACCACCTTTAGCAGAGTATTTTATTGTATTGTACTGTATTGTATTTTATTGTATTGTATTGTATTGTACCATACTGTATTATATTGTATCACACTCTATTGGAGTCATTTTGCCTACTCTTTCTTATAACATTAATTTATTTCATTGATGGTTGATGGTACTTGCTTACACAAAGCTCTCCTAAGAACCTGCTGTGGTACCTTGATGGGGTTGAAGTATGGACTTTGACTTACTAAGTTTTCTCCCTTTTGCCCATTGTGTAGTTCTTCTGCTGGTTCACTTGGGATCATTGTTTGTTTCATGACCAAGTTTCACCCAAACTTTAGCTGTCCAACACATGGCCTAACAATTGCCTCCAGAATGCTTTGGAATAAAGAACAATTCAAGGTCAACTCAATTGAGCTGTGCATTATGACCAGAGATCTCCATTTTGGTCTTATCTGGACATCACTCCAGAAGTGTTGAGGTTTAAGCAGATGTAACTTAAGCCATTGTAGCATGTTGCATTAGGAAAACAGAGGTTTGTGCCTGGCTACTGTCTTATAGAATACCAGTTTAGTCTATTTTCTTTTAAGAGTCATATACTTTAAAATTTAACATTCTCTGAGCTTATGGTGAATTTGATGGGACAACCACTCCTGTAAAAAATTGGTAACTGTCTTGAATTTTTTCCATTTCTTAGTGACTTTTTCACTATAGAATTATGGATTTCAAATTGTTTGACAATTGCCTTACCAGATTGATAAGCAGCAACAATTGCTTCTATGAGCTATTTGCTGGTATCTTTTCTTTTTGGCCCGATGACAAACTTGAACGTTCCACACAGCCAAACTACCTAAAAGTTCTGCTTTTAAAAAGGTGCACACACGTCCTCATGATAAGCTAATCAGCTCCTGAATGCAAATCACCTTGTTAATTGATACAGAAGCAGTAAGGGTACTTAATTTTACCCACATCCCTCCAGCAAATTGGCTGATGTTTTGCTAAAAAAATAATAGCATAATTCTATCATTTAACTTCTCTGTGTTATGGTATAATATACCATAACACATAATATGGTAGATTTATTTAAAAAAAAAATTAGGACCAAGTGAGAATTGTGTGATGTTTTGTTATATCTTTATATAGAAAATCTCAGAATTGTGACAAGGTGTACTCTTTTCCCCATCACCATTAATTATTAATTAGCTTTATGTCCTCTTGCTGTATGGTTTGTATACTTGAGACATACCAAAACTGGGAAGATTCCAGTCAAGCCAATCAAGGTCAATGATTGGCTGACAAGAGCTGAGGTTTCAATTAAGAATTAATCTAATGCAAGGTCTTGCATGTCAGAGTCCAGACCTGGTGGAGTAGCATTTTACCTTATGAACACATCTGATTAAACTCATCAGCTAATTAACCAGGGCTTTATGGGCTACATTTGGGGGGTTAGAAGAGGCAAAACACACAAAACAAACCAAAAAAAAACAAAAAAAAAACCCAAACAGAGGAAGACACCCCATTTCACCCTGCCTAATGCTGAACTGAATAGCTGACCTCCATCAAGCACATTATTTCTCAGTGGCACAGCCAGAAGAGTTCTCAGTGAAAATGTTTTGGGTTGCCAACCATAACTTGCTACCCGCTCATACTACAGTCATATGAAAGAATAACTACACCCCATGGATGAAAGAATAATTTCCCCATGGAAATTGTTATGTTATATATATATATATATATATATATATATATATATATATATATATATATATATATATATATATATATATATATATATGTGCTTATTTTTTTATATGACTGTATGAGCAGGGCTATATTTTTATTGTGGCTCTAATCAACACCTGCTGAAGTCTACTACAATGGTACATTATAGTTAGTTAAAGAATCCACTTACAGGAGTGTGATTACAAAAAAAAACAGTGTACAAAAAAACAGTACTATGAGTACTTGTCCCTTATGGACTAAATAATGACCCTATTGTTTCTTCTATTAATCTTCTATTAAAGCTTCTATTAATAAAAAGCTTTGAGCCCTAATACAAGGGTACTTGCTAGTTTACATAGATGACGAGGCCCTTGAGGCCCTCAACTCTCTCAACTTGTCTACCAAATATATATATATGTAAAACTGAACGCCATTGTTCTAACGCATAGATTGCATTCTAAGTGCAAGCAAAAC